>CM076571.1:477582160-477916832 GCA_034641835.2 Pinus albicaulis
ATGTTCATGGTTGCGATGTGATTGTCACCATTGATCTAGACTAGATCTATGGTCCTCACTACTGCTTGCAAATCTGATTTTCCTTCCCCACTCATCTTGCGGTGTAATCTCATCTGTTCATCTCCTTCCTTCACTTCGGCGATCTAATCCTGACCGTCCACTCGCCTCCCTTGGAATTCTTCTAAGTGTTCTCTGCCTTCGTTGATTTTTCTTCTTTCTATGACCACTGCTACTCTGCATCTACGCTATCCTTCATGAGCTTTATTCAGTTTCTAAATGTGCTGATATCTCTTGAGCTTTATTCAATTTATAAATGCATTGATCTCTCTTCAACTTGTTCTTCTATTCGTAATTCACTCCGACTTGGGATTATTGCTCTTACTGCATGCTGTTATCACAAAATTTCACTTGATTGGCTACTGATCAAACAAATCTATGTAACTATTTCAAACCAGCTTTTGACTGAAGCTTAACCTCTTCAGTCTAAGAGGGCTCTCTTAAAGGGGTTTATGATATTTGATTATGATAGTACTAGATGGATAACTCTATTTTAAAAAAAATAACTTATTTTTTATGTATGTAGGTTGAAAAGAATGCAGGATTGCTACCATTGGGCTTATGGAGTCAACAATCAGTATTTTTAGTGACAAGGCTTCTTGACATGGAAGATGAGGCAGATAAGGGTCTTTAACAGAGGTAAATTACGCATAAAACATATAGCAAAAAAATCATTTCATCTCTAAAGGAAGTTAGAGCATAAACATATGAATTCTGAGTAATAGGGATGAAATCTACTGCAAGTGGTAAACATAAATATATAGATAAGAAAAAAGTTAAAAACCCCATAAGGATCTCAGGTCTATCAAGAAGAAAGTCCTCTGTATCACTGATATAAGTCAAAATACATAAAGCAACAATTTGGTGCAAAAAGTCTCCAACCCTTTACTACTTCGATGATTTGCCTTTAAATAGACATTCTTACAAGAAGGATGATCTGCCTAATGGCTAGATTCATCGAATTCATCCTATGACACCTCACATAACTGAAAAACATATATTTTAACAAGAAAATGACAACTACACCCTAAAGAAGACATCTCCTAATAGGAGTGTAAATCCTATTTATTACATATTCTACCTTATCTTTGTGAAACAGTTACATGTCAGTTAAAAATAAGCATCACATGCTCGAATGATATATGATAGGTTCATTACCACTTTTACATATTAAAAACTCTCCTAGACATGTGGAACAAAACCACCCTATTTTTCAGGAATGCATGACCTTTATCTTCAACAAAAGCTTTAGCTGATGACCTATCTCCACAGAACTTCCTTCAAGTCATAAATGTTTGATATTAAGGTCCCTTGACATGTTGGAGGAGTCCAACTGTCCAAAACTGTCATTAATTTGCTCCAAAACCTTCAAAAAGAGCTCATTACGAAAACAGGGCAGTTTCGTAGCGTTGAAAAAGAAGTTTTTGAACCCAAAAATCTGCTCTTTTGTTGTTCCATGTTGTCAACCTAGTCATGACACATCACCACCACCATTATCTCTTCTTGAAAACTGCAAAAAATTATATTTATAAGAAAAAGGGCTGCTACAGAATTTTTCGTAGTGTTTTCCTGGCTTTAAGCCTAGGAAACACTACGAAACTGTGAAAAAGTGTAGAATTTCTAGATTTCAAAACTAACTGCAAAAAGTGACCTCCTGTTGTAAAAAAATGATCTTCAGCATGCCATGAACCTTCTAAAACACATTCAAACTCCACTTAAGACCCTTGTGGTGTTTCCTCTTCATTAATGATTAGTTGAGCAATGGGCTCCTCAACCACAGTCATCTTCCAACCTTTTTTTTAGTTCTTCATGAATCAGTTCCAGTTGCTCTTGCAGGTCTTTGAATTGGTCTTTTAATGTCTTGTCCTTAGACTGTAAGTGTAGGTTCATTTTCCTTATATGTTTCACCTCTCCTCTCAATGGCTTAGTCCATTTGATCAAATTTTCTATGTTTTCCAAGGTCTTAGAGACACTTGTGACTTGATCCTCCCAAATCTCTTTCATTTTTTCAAACTGTACCTTCTGAAACTTGTGCTTCCTTGCCTCTTTATTTAAGAATGATATTTCATCATTTTCTAGCTTCAACTACTCCTTAAGGACTTCAATCTCTATTTTTTCAATGATTTTGTCTTTGCCTTTATTTTGCTTGATGACCAGATCTTCTTTTGCAGGTGATGAGAGGTCAATGATGCTTGGTGATGGCTGGACAGTTTCAGTGACCTTCTGAGCTTCTTTACTGCTTTCCAAGACCTTTCTGGCATGTCTTGTCATTGGTTTCCTAGCTTGAAAAATGAATCCAACATCTTCACTTGCAAACTCTAACTTCTTAGATGTTTTGGCTTTCTTGAGTTTCTTTCCTCCCTCATCTATATCTTCAGCTTGGACTATGGGAGTTTCTTCAATATCAATAGCATGTAGAATGTCTTATAAATTACCCTTAGCCACTGTTTCAGTTCTTGTAACCCTCTTACTGCCATGTTTGCTCACTGTTTTGTACCCTTAGCCACTGAAGGTGATGGTATATCTCTCGGTTTAGGAGTTATTTTAGGAGTGATGACATCTATTTCAAAACCACTGATGAACAAAAAATATGACCAGTCTATGCCTAATCTCTTTAACTCTTATAATACCAACAACATGATTAAACCATGATGAAAGAGTGAGGTTGCATTTACTTCAGATTTAGCTTGAAATTTGTCAGACATTTTAGCTAAAATTCTGTATAAGTAAAAAGGTAAATCAAGAGACCTCTTACCAACAAAATGTAGCAGAAGCCTGAGGTGGTAGGAATAAACCATATGATACCTCCCTTCACAAGTGAAATAATTTTGAATGATTAGCAACAACTTTGAGAAGTTGTCTTTCATGTAGCTCCTTGGGATGACATTTGTGAGATCAATCTCACTATGCTCTGGCTTGATAAATTCCTTACAATACTGCATGGTGAAATTGAAGCCTTTGAACCATTTTTCTCCTCCTCTAGGGACTCCTGTTGCTACTGCAATGGTCTCTAGTGTTATTGTGAAGTTTAACATCCCCACCTTTGAAATTGTCCCATTGAAACTGACAAAAAAATCCATAGAAATTTGCACATGGCACCCTTGCAATATTTGGAAAAAATGCAAACACCCTATTCTTCTGAAAACTTCTAAGGTAGTTCGGTCTTCATTAATAAAATTCATGTTTGATGGCTCATATCTGAGGCAGTGGCCACCTTTTTTGGTCTTCCTCTTTTCAGCCATGATGATTTTATACCTTCTTTTCCTTGCATGATCAGTGACACCTGCAACTTTTGAAAATGCCAGCAACCAGCTTGACTTGGTGAAACAACTCTCCAAAACTCAGCGGCATGCAAAGATGAATAAGAGAATGAAAAATACTCAATTGGGAAAGATTTTAAAGTTTCGATGACAGCTCAAGGCTTAATCATGAATCGTACATGCTAAAAACAATAATAATGACATCATCCATGACCTTTGTACCTTGATTTAACCCTAACTGACTCGAATGACATCCAACCTAACACTTCTAATCATGGACTGAAACCTTGCACCGGATTTGAAAAGATATACAGAAATACCCCTTTTCATAGCATAGTTAAATAAATTCCTAGTAGTTTCTCTACGAAAGTATTAGCAGTTTCGTAGCGAAAATTGCCTTTTTAATGTGTAATTCGCTACAAAAACAAGAAAAACTGGCTAAAGTGACCTTTTCAAACTAAAAATATTGGGAAATGAAATATGTTAGCAAATGATGACTAATGGGACAAGATATGACTTAAATGAGGGTGGCTTTAGACCTTAGGATAGGCTAATATGAAATAAATTAAATTTTCCTAATGAACTCTATGACCATACCTTTGAAAAATGAACTTCTAAAACTATGTCAAATGATGTTTCAATTTTTCTGAGTGATAACACATGCCTTACTTACTACTTCCTTGTCTGCCTTAGCTTCATTTGCTGCCTTTGCTTCCTCTATTGCCTCTGCTTATTTGCTGCCTCTGCTTCTTTGCTACTTTTTGCGGTCCTGTGATTTAGCATATTGGTAGGCCAAATGAACAGGGAAACATCAGACCAGTCTTTGGAGTCCTAGGACATAGCCTTCCTAGACTTAGAGAGGGATCTCTCTATTTATATGAAAAATATGTGAAATTGTTTGCTTTATATGGTCGATTTGAGGCTAGTTATTAAGTACATGGTTCATTGTTTGTTTTGGTTGGGTAAGATGATCTAGTAGAATATATGGAATGAGGAAATCTTCATAGTCATTGGGAAATGGAGTCTATAAAAGTCATGAAAAGTTCACAAATAGATTGGGAAGCATCACAGGGAAAATATAACTTGGTCAATGGATCTTCAAGGTTTTAAGGGCAATGAGATGGACATCAATTGTGAGAATAAAAGTAGTACAAAGGGAAATTAAGAATCCTTTATCATGTACCTTTAACAAGAGGGACTTAAATATCATAAGTATAAAGAGGAGATCAGTAGACATGAAAAACCATAAATTATTTGATTCAACTTAAATTGATAATTATTCAAGACAAACATTCCAATGAAATATAGAAGGTGTGAAACTCATTTAACTTCTAGTGATTTCACCTTCAAGGATAGAAAACATTCAAGGCACACATATAACTATAATAAGAGAAGAGGGAATGCCTAAAAATCTTTGATCATAGATATGAAGATATCTAAAATAATTATTTAAGTAAGTACAAAGTGTATGATCGAAACAAAACCCCTTTGGCAGACCTAAGTAATGGTACTTTAAAGAGAGACCTTAAAAACAGTGTTTTAGTGACATTACGTAAGCAGGGATAGCCATAAATCATGCTTGATACCTACTGTATTAAACCATTTATGAAATAAACAAGCTTAGGGGTTCTAGAGAGCAATTAATAATTCTATAAAATTTCATAGCAGAGGAAAACATAAAGACAATGAAGAACAATAGAGCTAAGGTTCCTTTGGAAAAATTTCTTAGTCTAAATCCTTTGTTCTACTGTAATATAGAAAGATGAAAACATAATGAAATAGGAAAAAACAATAACAGATTAGAAGCACTTCACCATAAACCAAGCTTAGGGATCCTGCAAGCAGGCCTCCTCCATCAAAAAACAAATCAAGGCTTTCACAAGCTCCAAGACACTAATTTATTTTCAACCTCCAACAGACTATGTATTACTTCAAAGAGTCATCAAATGCCAACAAGATAATGAGCTCAAATGCAGTATTTATCTACAAACGAGGAGGTGAAGCTAAGTCTTAGGGTTTGGGTGTCATTTATTACAAAGTTAATGAATTCTCTGTCTTAAAGACCATGCAAGGCTCAAGGCAGGAATATATGAAGATACTTCTCTGCATAATAAATCCTATCTTAACTGCTGAGGGAATATAGGTGAAATGTTTGACTTTAAGGCATTTTAAATATCTTTACAATAACTTCCTGGAAGATAGAAAATATCTCTGACTAGGTTCAACAACTGTTTAATGCTTTATTGAAGGAAACAAAGCACTAGGTGGCAGAAATATCTTTGGAAGAAGTAATTGCCTAGGCTTAGTCATGCGAATGCATTTTTGGGCTTAATCTGCTTCTGTTTTATCTTTAAAATCTGTATTAGGCCTTTAAATTCTGTCTTTATACTCTGACTGTCTGTTTGTATTTATGTTTTTTCTTTTAATATTTTTGATCTCTTCCTTTATCCTTTAATCTCTATTAACTGTTTGCTTGTATCCTTTAACTTCTAATTTTAGCTAAATAATCTTCTGTTTTGGCTTTTGATTAAGGATTAGCCCTTTAATCTTTCAAACTCCTTCTCTTCACTATTTCCTTTGACCGTGTTTGTCTTCTGTGTGCAGGGGAGGCTCTTCTTCATGGCAGGAGGGTTTTATCCATTTGATGACCATGTTTCATCGATGGCAAACATTGTTACAAGCCTTCTGGCCATCATTGATTTTTTTAAGCTTCTGGATCGTCATCCATGCCTTCTCTTTAACCGAATTTGGCCCTATGGAATATATTTCATATATTTCTGCCATTAAAAACCTGCACAAAACATAATTTATTAATTAAAAACCTGCGGGGAGGGCACATGACTGCCTTTTCTGTGGTTTTGAGCTATCAGAGGGTTTTGTAGAGGAAGAAATGGTTCAGGAGGCAAGGTTCTGAAGGTAGAAATAGGCAGGAGTTCAAATAGAGGCGGGAGGGTTTGAGTTTTGGCACGGAGGGCAAGCGGTCTCGGAAAAACCGGAAGTGGTTTATCGCGTGGAGAAAGGGTGGTAAGAAGTTTTTGGTGGGAGGCATGCGATATAGCCCAGGACGTGACACATGGTGGGGAAAAACTGCCTATTTCACGCGGGTCAGAAAAGGTTAACCTTGACGCAATTATATATGTGATATGCATCGGGGACCGTCAGATCTCAGGATGGGAGATCAACGGCTATCGCACGTTTGGGAGGTGTCGAGCAGGTGAGCGGGTCGGTGGAGTGGAGGACCGGTGGCGTGAGTTAATTGGATGATGAGGTTAAGTGGAGGATGGGCCCGAAGCCTTAATAAATTAATAAAAATGCGTTAAGTTATAAGTTTTTGGGAGGGGCACTAGGCATGGTGGAAGGTGGGGCCCAGTTAATATATCAAAGGGTTTAAGGAGCCCTTTTATAAGGTTTTATAGGGTTTATGAAATGAAAGGTGGAGGCGTTATTTGCATAGGGGAAGGGCTTATAGATAGGCAGAGGTCGGGGTCTTATGTGTGCAAGGGGGCTGGGGCTTAGAAGAAAAAGGGGGCTTAAGCCTATATGTCAAAAGGGCGGGTTTATGATATAAAACAGAGTTTTATATATAAAAATATAACACCCGAAAGGCTTAATTTTGGGTTTTAAACAATGTAAAAGTGAACTTTTACATTTTTTAATATATGTAAAGGGAAATGAGGAATAGGGGTGTGCCCCATGAGGGTTTAGGAAAGGGAAAAATGGGTTTTTTAGAGGGAAAAAGGGAGTGGATGAGAGTGTGGGTAGGGTAGTGAAAATGAGGTTATTAGGTCCAACAGTGAAGTCTTTTTGGATCAGTGAGGTGAAACTTAGAAGGCAGAGAGGGGAAGAGATAGTGAAATAGTTTGATTTAGGATAATGAAGGCAGTGAGATTTCTATAACTCACAATATTTCACAAATCTTGTTTCTAGAAATCTAGGATCATTACTTAGTCATATTCAGAACAAAAAATTTTACTAATGACTAACAATGGCTCCACTTGGGGAGGGCAGCTCCCTCTTTGGAGGTGTCCAGAACTTTCAGACATCAAATATCTAAGTTTATGAAGACCAGTGCCTCCTTCATTAAGAAGTTTTTTCCTTCTTTTCTTTTGATGATATTTATTTGAAGTGATGATATCAATAATTTGCAACACGTGATTTATTCAACTGTATTTCTACGTACCCAACCTACTTGGCCTAACATTTTTTCTTCTTTGAGTGCATTTAATTTCGAAAAATCTTGACATTCTTTTATTTTGAAAATAAAAACAAACTATATGCTTCTATCCTTATTGCTTCCAAGAGTTCAGATTATGCTAGTGAACTCTTTTATTCTCTACCTAGACTATTTGACTTCCAAGATTAATCTGTTTGGTAGACTTGATTTTCTAAACTATTGAAATGAAATTGAAAGCATGGTTTAAATTAGGATTAAGCAATCTGACTTACCATGATTTGTGGCATTGGAAAAAGCTGCACACAAACATTATTTTGCAGAAATAGTAACTAGAAAAACAAGGGCTAAGATCTATAATTTGTTATACATCCCCATATTTCTCTTTGGTTTTCGTTTTGAGCATGTGGAACTAATATCTTTTACTTCCTAATCTATCCTTTCTGATAATTCAAGCTTGAATAACTTTGACAATCATTTTTTACACTAACTTATCAACATAAATTTAAACATGCTCAGCCATTATTAGGCTAGATGACTGAACAAGATATTCCTTTTTGAACAAGTAGTGGCATTTAGGCTTGCACACTTTCAACAGTACATTTTTTTGGATATGGGGTTGTACCTCATTTCCTTTTTCTGTCTTTTGAATTTTTTGTTTTTATGGTCTCCTATCATGCAATGTTATATATAATGAATGAAAACTTTGAAGCTAGGATTATTGACAAAAATAATGTTTGAGCATCCTGCCATTGACAGGACCTCCAAATAACTCTTCTCCATTCAGCCCTTGTAAAAAGAAAGCATTATGACCCCTAATTGAATGAATGATATAAGGCCCTTTCCACAAATTCTCAAATTTACCATGTTTACTTTTGTCTTCCCTCCTAGAATCCCATTTTAAAACTGTCTCCAACTTGGAAATTATTTTCTTTAGTCCTTCTATCAAAGATCTTCTTGATGTTTTCTTGTATTGCTTTTGTTCTTTTCTAAACCTCCTCTCTTGACTGTTGTAAATGAATGGTCCGGTTCAGCCTTCTCTTCATGTCATTTTCTTCTGATTGTACTTATTAGAGGAGTTTCATGATTGGAACTCCCAAGGATGTTGGGAAGACTGCATCCATGCCATATACCAACTGATAGGGAGAAATACTGATTGATTTCTTGGTGGTTAGTCTATCAGCCCATAATGCATGAACTAGCTTACTATGCCATGATTTTTGATTCTGTTCTAGCAGTCTCATGATAATGTTGATCAAAATTTTGTTGAAGGATTCAACAGCCCATTACCTTGGGGGTAGTAAGTTGTGGAATGCCCCAATGTGATATGATATTGTAATATTCCCAATTAGCCCAAGCTAATGGGAATATTCAATTTTTCCTTGTCTTACTTTGATTTTCATGTTGATAAATAAAATATGAGGGAGGACATGTAAAACTCCTGAAAAGACTGAATAAATCAATGCCCATGTGAATAAGGATAAATTAGGGCCATGTAAATAAATCACTTGCAGGTGTGAAAGGGGTTTGAGCTGTGAGACTGGGTCAACCTTGACCAAATCTACAACATTGTCTAGATTCAATGTACCTCATGAAGGGACAACACAATTCTAGAAGGAGGCCCCTCATGTGAAAGGAGCTAACTCATCAAGGTGGTTTAGGGTTTGCAAAGGCTTTCATCTTATAAAAGGAAGGGGAAGGCAACAAGAGAAGGTTGTTGATTGTCTATATTTATGAGTATCTTGTCTATTTAGACAAATACTATTCTCTGTTGTTTATTGGAGAATTGTGTTGCTTAGCACTTGGAGTTCCTATGCAGAGATTTCACCTCTTCCCTTGAGGATTCTTGGAGGAGTTTTTTTATGATTTGATCCATTATTAGGCTTGGGGCCAAGCTCTACTTCCAACTGTAGCATAGATCCATTGAGGGTTTTCTTGCTTTTGTAAGCTACAGTAAGTGGAATTCTTGATCTGCTTAGATCTAGCTTGTATTGGAGCCTCTTCTCAGTGAGTGTGTCTTTTAACCTCCTGGAAGAGTGCATCCACTATTTGAGCTTTAGATTTTTATCTTGGCATCAGGCCATCTATGTTATTCAAGCTACAACGTAGTTTTCATTGAGTAACTGCATTATTTTTAGTGGAGGGTTTGCAGGGTGTTTTGACCCCATTTTTTATGAGAGATCTCTGGTGCTGGGTTTTACCTTTCACTTTGGTGATCCATGGATTAGCTTGCTAATCCATGTTCTATTTAGATCTGATATATTTTAATGTAAATTCATCTTCAGAAATTTTTGAAGCATTTTTCAGATCTGCAACTTAAAAGTCAAATCTACTCTTTGTAATGCATGATTTGGTCAAAACCCCAAGGGGAACTTGTAAATAAGACTTTCTAGTTTCTAGATCTGAAATGGATATGATGTTTTTTCCATAGATCTGTCCTCGATCTAAGTTGCAATACTCAGCTACTGCAGCTCCTCAAAATAATCTTTTAAGCCATTTTGCAGTTTATATGTGTTGCAACCTTCTTTTCTGAAGATTTCTTGCTCTATTGTCTCATGTATTCTACTGTATATTGAAAGAGATTCATTGTAATTCTAATTTTCTGCTGTGTACTCATAAATTAATAATATTTTATAGGCTCCTTCTCATACTATCCAAGACTGCGTTATTTCTGAAGAATTTTGTTGTGCATAGCTGTAGCCCCTCTTATAGGGTGTTTTTTAGCTAGACTAGGTGGTGGGAGATCTGTTTACCACACCTAGTTTGATTTGTTTTTTCTCCCCTTTTGGATCTAGACTCCAGATTTGCTGATCTGAGGGATCCAAGGGCTATAAACTCATTTCTGTGCATAAATCTCCTAGGAGTGCGTTATTTCAGTAGGCTTGCTATGCTATTCCAGATTTGAAATATTATAGATATTTATAGCAGAAGTTAACCATCCTTTTGGATTTAAAGGAAGCAACATTATCTGTAATGATATTTCTAGGACAACCAAATCAAGATAATATGTTGGTCTCAAGGAACTTAATAATGACTGAGTCAGTAGCATTCCTAGATAGAATGGCCTCTATCCACTTGGTGAAATAATCAGTGGCAGTAAGGATCCACTTATGTTGGGCAGATGAGGTGGGGTGAATTTATCCAATAAATTCCAAAGCCCATTGTTGAAAGGGAGCCTCAACACTGATGGGATGCAAAGGTAAAGGTAAGATTTTTCTCTTGCCATCAAAAATTTGGCACTTATGGCAAGTCATGACTAGATTTTGAGTATCAGGGAAAAGGGTGGGCCAATAATAGCCAGCTCTAAGAATCTTGTTTGCTGTGGTTTTCCAGTAAAGGTGACCTCCACACTCTCCCTCATGCAGCTCATGCATGATTTTTCCTGCTTCATTCTCAAGAAAACATTTAAGCAATATGCCAATAGAATTTTTCCAATATAGTACTCCATCTAAAATGTAGAATTTTAAAGCTTTTTGTTTCAACAATCTAGCTTTTGTCTTTGATAAAAAAGGAAGAGTATTGAGATAAAAAAGCACATATATGATATCAACATACCAAGATGAATTCAAAAATATTTCTTCAATGTATGGAGTAGTGAATTCTTCCCGTTCTTCTAAAACATAAACCATATTCATATCTAATGCTTGGAAATTTGATTCAGCCATAAGTTTTGCAAGCCCTTGTCCTTTAACCAGCTTGGTGGGTTTGATTTATACCCTAAGATAATAACAATCCATTTTCCCCTTTTACCATCAGGGTCTTGATTTAGAATATCCTTGACAACTGTATGTGGGACAAAAGCAATGATATGAGAGTGCAAAATGTAGACTCAGAAATCTTTCAATGCTTTTATCAAGGCTAAGGCTTGTTTCTCCATGATGTTATAATTGAGTGGAACATCTCTTAATGCTTTACTAAAAAAGGCTATTGCTTGTTCTTGGCCCATGTTATTCTTTTGCAACAACACTGTAGCAAGGGTGTGTTTAGATGCAAATGAAAAAATGTAGAAATCCTTGGTGAAATCAGGGCTGATGAGAACTGGTGTTTGAGTGAGAACTTGTTTCACTAGTTCAAATGACTGCTTAGCCTTCAAAATCCATTTAACTCCTGTCTCCTTTTATATCATGTTTTTGATATTTATCAAAAGTTCAGCAAGGTTGGGGATGAATCTTCTCAAAAAGTTGATCTTCCCAATGAAAGATTGCAACTCTTTGAGATTCCTAGGATGGCTGATTTTCAATATGCCTTCAATCCTTTTGGGGTCTAATTTGATTCCTTCTTCAGAAATTATGTGGCCTAGGAGCTTTCCTTCTTGGAGACCAAAAAGTGTTTTCTTGGGATTCAAAGACAGGCCATATTTCCTACATTTTTCAAAAACTTTTCTTAAATGGACTAAGTGCTCTTTATCAGTTTTGGAGTAAACAATGATGTCATCAAGGTAAATGATTATAAAGTAGCCTATTTCTTCTAAAAAAGCTATGTCCATGGCGCAGTTTTGTGTTGATCACTTGGGAGTAATAACACTTGGTTGTAGCCTGAAAAACCATCCAACAGTGATATTATTTTAGATCCAACCACCTTTTGAAGTATGTGATCCATTTTAGGCAAGGGATAATTATCTTTCAGGGAGGCCTTGTTCATATTTCTAAAGTCAATGCAAAGCCTAATCTCCCCAGTCTTCTTCCTAACTGACACAATGTTGGAAACCCACTCTGAGTATCTAAGGGGAACTATGATCCCAACATCATACATATTTTTGATCTCTTTCTCAACTAAAGGTAATAACACAGGGTTTATCCTTCTTAGTTTTTGTTTGAAAGGTTTCTAATTTTCCTTAAGAGGAATTTTATGTTGAATAATGCTTGTATCATATGATTTCAGATCTTTGTACCCCTATGAAAACACATCTCCAAACTCTTTGAAAAGCTCAATATATTCTTGTTTTATGTGAGGAGGAAGGGTTTTAGATAGCTTGATCATTTTGGGTTCCATCATTCTGCCTATGTTATATTCTTCTACATTAGTTTATGTAGGCTCCATCTTTGGTTTTTTAGCTACATCATTGAAATAAAAAAGCTCCTCTAATGGTGTAAGGCTCCTTGGTATTGTATCATCTTTGCATTGTAAAACCTCAAGGTCCTTTTGGTCTAGATTGTCAAGTAATTATGCCTTATAAAGTTTTTCAAACTGGTTTATATTAGCAGTAGAGGATAGCTTTGTTTTGTGGGCTTGTTTTTCAACAAAACAATCTTTTTCATGGCTTGAGCTAGGTGTTGGTACAACAAAATCATTTTCAGATTGCAGAAAATATTGAATATGTTTATCACCCTCAAATACTTGCCAATAGTTTTCATTTTCAGGTACTGTAGGTCGATTTTTTACTTTGACAGTGAATTTTTCATTTACATGGGGTATTTGGCAATTGTTGGCAGTAAAGGCAAGCTCATTTGCAAGGTTATTCTGAGCTCTAGGGATGAAAGTGAGTTCATATTTCTCAAAGGTTTTCAGGAGATCTAGGGTAGCATTTTGTAATATTCCTAATTAGTCCTAAGGTAATAGGAATATTCATTTTGTTTTTCTTTCTTTGTTTAAAGAATAAATATGTAAAGGAGCTTCATAAAACTCCTAATAAAAGAATAAATCAATGCCCAATGTGAACAAGGCTAAATCTGGGCCACTTGTAAAAACACACTTGAGTGTGAAAGAGATTGAATCTATTGACCAAGTCAACCAAGAACAAATCAACCACGCTGTCCAGATACAATGAATCTCCTAGAAGGAAAGCGCAGTCAAGTTGGAGGCTACACATGTGAATGGGGCTAAATCATTGAAGGTGGTTTAGAGTTTTACAATCTCTTGATCTTATAAAAGGAAGAGGAGGGAAAGATATTGAGGTTGTTCAATGATTTTATTTCTAAATTGGTGTTTGTTTAGAAAAAAAAATTTCTTGGCTTCTTAGCCTAGATTGCATTGGAATTTCTTGTTTAGGAGTTCCATCTCTTCCCATTGAGGAGCTTTTGGGAGAGCTTGTATTGCTTGTCCACTATCTGGTTGGAGACCAAGCTTCTAATTCCAACTGCAATGCAGATCCAGTGAGGGTTTGCTTGCTTTTGTAAGCTGCAACAAGTGGAATACTAGATCTATTTAGATATAGCTTGTATTGGAGTCTCTTCTCAGTGAGTGTGTCTTTTAACCTCCTGGAAGAGTGCATCCATTGTTGGAGCTTAAGTTTTTGATCTTGGCATCAGGAAAAAGTATTTTGCATCACCATTAGCACATTTCTTTGAAGAGACTGCATCCTTTCTGCAGGTAGAGTTGCAGTGGGGTTTTGTGTATCAGTTTGGAGGAAAGATCTCTGGTGAAAGGGACCCTTCCCTTCACTGTGGTGATCCATTGTTTGGCCAACCAATCCATGTTAATTTCATATCTGATCTGATATGTATCATATGCTTCAAAAATTTCTGAATATTACTGTAGATCTGTGGCTTAGATCTCAGATTTATTCATTGATATCCATCTTTTGTTGAGATCCCCAAGGGGAGTGTAAAGAAGAGCCTTTTTGGCATATAGATCTGTAATAGATCTATATTTTTATGTAAATATCTGTCCTATATCTGAAATATAATCAAACACTGCTTCAGCCCTCTAAAAATTACGCTGTCAAGTTCTTCAGTCTTAATACATGGTGTAGCACCTCTATTTTGAGGGTTTATTCATGTTAAACCTCTGTTTTTCTCTTGAATATTGTTTGATCCATATCATTGATCCAATTTACTGATGATAAGACCCTATTATAGTTAAAACCTTCAGAGAATCACATTTTGTGTGCTTCAGTAATTTATGCATACTCTAGGTCATGGGAAATCAACATTTTTAAGCCATTTCGGGAGCGGGGGAACTATTTAACTTAGCTAGAATGATTTTTTTAAGCTGAAATTTGGTATGGGAGTCCCTCATGACCTAAGATAACAGATCAAACCGTCAATTTCCTCTATTTGTATGCATATTTCTGAAAATAACCATTTTAGGGCTTAAATCACTCTTTTTCCCCACTTTGGGTTGAAGGGTTAGATCACTTTCCTTGCTGATGTATATATTACTGTTAGTAAAGGGTTTATCAACATATCCCATGAATTATTAACCTGATACTTCTCTAATACAATGTTTATATATTGCTGCAGTCCCTCATTAGACATTTATCAAGCCATACTAGGTGTGGGAGGCCTGTTTGCCTCACCTAGTTTGTTTGGTTTCAAATGTCCTCTTGTAATTGGGTCTTAGATTACCATATATAAGGAATACAAGGGCTGATATTGGTTTTTGAAGCACACATCCCTAAAAAATGTGTTTTTCAGGCTTGTTTTGCTGAGTAGTCCCTTTTGGGATATTACAGTGGTATCAAAGCATGATCTCTGGCTCAGCCTATGAGATATAGCTATCAGAAGTTTGAAGAGAAGGATTAGATTTCATAATCATGGAGAGGATGAGATTACTCTCATCAATTTTTAGATCTAAGAAAATCCTCTCCAAAGAGGTTAAACGGAAGAAAGAAGAAAACTGCAGTGAGACCTCTAGAAGGTTTCAAGAAGGAGAAGGACCAGACACTTCCTATTCTCATAGAGGGAGTGAAGAGCAAGAAGGGAAATTAGAACATGAGATTCTAAGTAGGTACTTGACAGAGTACAAGTGTCACTCTAAAGACTTGAAGGAGGCTCTAACTTTTCCTCAATTCATCCAGATGGAGGAAGAGAAGAGATCTTGCAGAAAAAGGGTGATCAAGAGATTTGAGGAAGAGAAACCCTCACTATCTCTTGAGGAGATTTTCACCAGCACTATGATAGCCTTGGAGGAGAAGCCTTCAACACATGTAGTTGAGGAAGCCAAAATTGTGAAAGAAAGAATTCTTGCAGCCGTGCAAGGTGTTCCCAAAGCCCAGCAAGGTATGATTGCATTTCCACTTCCTATTATTATAGCAGATCCTTCAGAAGATTGTGGAAATAGGTTTTTGTATGACCTAGGATCATCACTTGCTGCTAGTCTAGAGAAACAAGGTTGCATTGCGCTGTCCAAGAGTAGCAGTGAAGAGCTGAGGACCCATTCCTCATGGGAACATTTAGATGCCAGCTTCATTCAGGGAGCCATGGAGGAAGAGATGTCAAGGGGTAGACATCTTGGGATGAGAAAATATTTCTCCTCTCTAGATGACACTCTCTCAATGAGCATTCCATAACTCAAAGAGAGACTTCTACTTGCAGGAGATCCAAGGCCTCTTTGGTTTTGTAAGGTCATGCATGAGGAGGAGGTCTCATCAGGAGATTCCATTGGAGGTGCACTTCAACATTTCATGAGGTGCAAGGTTCTTCAAAGGTTGGAGGAGCATGGTGTCCTACCTTGGGAGGATACCAAGCCATGGTAGAATGAGATCCATCACCCACATTAGGATGAGTGGATGGTGTTGGGGTTCCAATGTTTTGGCCAGATTGGCAAGACCAAAAGACTAGACAACATCAAACCACTTTGGGATCCTAGGATCTAGCCCTCCTAGATCCAGAGAGGGATCTCTCTATAAATGCAAAGAATGATATATATCTTTGAAGATAAAAATGAGGTATTAGGCTTGGTATGAAGCACAAGGGTTTTTAAATGATTTGGTTGTTGGGTTGGAGATCATTAACTGAGAAGGTTATGGAAATGAAAGGAGCAAAGTAGCAGGATGTTTTAACAAAAGAAGATAGGTCAGGAAGAGTGCCAATCCATCGGGCTATGGAGTCGTGAAAGGGGATTACTTGCATAAAAACTAACCAAGGTTTTCCATAGGGCAAGTCATCTATACTAAAGGATCTTTTAGATAGATGGTGGGATGGAACATTAAGGAATGAAGTGAAAGAAGGAAAGAAACCCAAGTGCAGTCTGGAGATCAGGTCAGATGTCATTTAAATCCAGACCTGCTTTGACATACTTCAAAGGCAACTCTCAATGAAGACACAAAGGGTAGCTTAAGATCAAGTCAGAGGTCATTTAACTCCAGGCCTGCCTTCAGCATGCTCCAAAGGGAAAAAACAATTAAGATTTAACATAGAGCAAGGCCTAAGATCAGAGAAGGACTTTTAACCTTCAACGCTTTTCACACTAGCTCGAAGGGATCTTAGAAGGAACAATCTGTTGGAGAAGGACCCCAGTGGATAGGGTTAACTCTAAATCCCCGGTATCCCAATTCTTCCAGCTTAAACCCAACCAGAACATCTAAGCAACAAACCCCGAATTAGAACATCAGTAAGCACGGGCTGGACCAACATCTTTGACTGGTTAAATTACTTGAATTTGTTCTTAGATTCATTATCAGTCGAAAACATCAAAGAAAAGAAGAGTAGTGGGAATTAGGGTACCATGCAAGGGTATATCCTAAGCCTGATTTACTGATTCTTATCAGAGAATAAATGGAAAGTATGATTAAATATGAAATAAGTAAGGAAACATCACCCGTAATATAGACCAGGATCCTGTGAAATTTTCTTGTTCAATTGATGTGCAAAACTAGTCACATACTTTGAGCTTAATGGCTGTTACATTCCAAACTTATCCTCCTAGCCTACTAAATTAAAAACTACTAAGCTACTTCCCCCAATAACTGTTCTAATAGTTGATAAAATCCCTATCAACTAACAAGAACAATGTTTACAATATGTTCTTCAGGGGTTCTTATAGGAGAATGAGTTGCAGTAGTAGCAGAAATACATTCAATTGATTCATTAAGACAGAGTGGAGGAAGTGTTCGTGCCCACTCTGCTTCATGGCTCTACATTGCTGTATGTACTCTTTAGGCTGCTTCGGAAGTCTCTGTTAGGTGGAAAATAACTCCAGGTATTCTCTTTGAAATCCTCTCTGACTGTAAGGTATTCTGTTCTGTCTTCTGAAGCAAGTAAGGTGACTGAAGGTCTTTAGGTCTTCCCATGCTCATCATAATTGTTGTCCTGACAGCTTTAGAAACTTATTTCAATGAAATAACCTTTAAGGACTCGAGGAGGCATGGAGAATGCTGTAGGAAGATGTCTTTCCTGGAGAAAACACGTTCTGCTGATGCTATAACACTGATATGACTTATTTGTGCACTTTAGGCCTTATTAGGCCTCTTAATCACCTTCATGGTCCTTATCTGCATCTTTATCCTTTGAACACTGGATTATAGCATTAATTCTCAATAAAAGGATCTTTAATCCTTTAATTCCCTTTACTGATACTCTCTGCCACTTCAGCGGTGATCTTTTTGCGCTCTGAGTCACAGTGACTGTGACTGTGGAAACAGAGTGGACTCATCACTTTGTAATCCCTGTAAAACATGATAAAATTATTATTAAAACCAGGGGAGTGATTGGAGGAATGCTGTGGAGGCATGCAGAAGTGGTGGTGACGCAGGAGAACGGTGAAAAAATGTTTTGCTGGAGGTATAGTGTAAAGAAGGTCGTAGACCGTCCAATTAGATGGATAGATGATGATCAATGGTCAGGATTACCGGAGCAGGAGGTTAGACGGACGAAAATAGGTTTTAGTGTGAAACACTAAAGTCTAATGTTTTGGGCAAATAAATAGAAAAATGAGTAAAATGCATGGAGTCGAGGGCCTTTAATGGTGGGTCTCGGCGGGCGGAGGGCGATAAAACATGGATTGTTAGATCTCAGGAGGAGATCAATGATGGGGAACCTTCCGATGAAACTCTTTGGAGGGCCAAATGAATGGAGGCGGATGGAAACACGATGCAATATGGGCCATTGATCTGATCAGATGGAGGTTGAGATTAATGATGGAGCTTTCAGGAGCAAACGGGGAAATGTGGTTTTAGAAGGAAAACCACTAGTGTCACACGACTTTAGAGCGGTTTGGAAAATTCCCCAAAAAAATGCGATATATGTCGCTGCATGACACGTGTCCTCCCCAAAACTGCTTTTATCGCGTGATTTCAAAAGGTTAAAGTTCAGATGCCAAAATAACGCGATATGCATGTTGACCATTGGATGTGGAGCAATGAGATCTGACGGTGGAGGTTGATGCGCAATATGGAAAGATGCGCAGTCAGTAATGGTGGGGAATGGCCCAGGGCGGTTTAAATGTGGACAGTCGGATCTAGGAATGGACGACGAAGATTAAACAAGAGGAAGCCGAGGCAGAAGGGAAAAGTGAAAGGGTGGGGGTAATGAGAGCCGTTGGATCTAAAGAGATCAACGGTGGAGATCCAATCGCACCGAAGAAATGGGAGGGGGCCAAAGCTCTGAGTTTTGGTCTTGTGATTACACAAGGGAAGTTGGATTGGTGGGGAATCAATGGTGGAGATCGATTGGAAGGGGAGAGATGGGGCGGGCCATCAGGTTAATGGGATTAATTGTGAGCCGTTAGATCTGTACTTTGAACGGCTAAGATTTGACAATGAAGCGGAAGGATTTAGAAAGGGGAGATAGAGTTATATGTGGCAGAGACGATCCTGATCGTTGGATCTGAAAGGATGAACGACCACGATCTAATCGGGGCTCGCAAATCGGGAGGGTCAACAACATGGGATTGGGTCCTTTGCGATGTGCAATTGCACTAGGGCCATCAAATCTAGCGGAGAAGATCGATGGTCTGTATGTAATTGGAGGGTAAGTGGAGAAAAGCGATGAGCGGAGAATGGTGTCAGTGCGGGCCATTGGATCTACATAGATCGATGGCTAACATTACATCTGCGGGTTTACAGAACAAAAACATGGGGGTTGAAGTACCCAACATTTACCATCTCTCATGCCTTGAGAAGGCCAATGGAAAACATATGATTCTTTTCATGTATCTCCCACTACTTCATGATGACAGCTATTTGGTCCATCCACCAAAGGCAAACTTGTATTCTTGGGAGGAGACAATTCCATTGGAGATTCTGCAAAGTCCTTGTGAGTTGCTTGAGGACAAGCAACATTTTGGAGGGGAGGACTGTAATATTCCTAATTAGCCCTAAGCTAATAGGAATATTCATTTTGTTTTTCTTTCTTTGTTTAAAGAATAAATATGTAAAGGAGGTTCATAAAACTCCTAATAAAAGAATAAATCAATGCCCAATGTGAACAAGGCTAAATCTGGGCCACTTGTAAAAAACACACTTGAGTGTGAAAGAGACTGAATCTATTGACCAAGTCAACCAGGACCAAATCAACCACGCTGTCCAGATACAATGAATCTCCTAGAAGGACAGTGCAGTCAAGTTGGAGGCTACACATGTGAAAGGGGCTAAATCATTGAAGGTGGTTTAGGGTTTTACAATCTCTTGATCTTATAAAAGGAAGAGGAGGGCAGAATATTGAGGTTGTTCAATGATTTGATTTCTGAATTGCTGTCTATTTATACAAACTACTTTCTTGGCTGCTTAGCCTAGATTTCATTGGAATTTCTTGTTTAGGAGTTCCATCTCTTCCCATTGAGGAGCTCTTGGGAGAGCTTGTATTGCTTGTCCACTATCTGGTTGGAGACCAAGCTTCTACTTCCAAATGCAACGCAGATCCAGTGAGGGTTTTCTTGCTTTTGTAAGCTGCAACAAGTGGAATACTAGATCTGTTCAGTTCTAGCTTGTATTGGAGCCTCTTCTCAATGAGTGTGTCTTTTAACCTCCTGGAAGAGTGCATCCATTGTTGGAGCTTCAGTTTTTGATCTTGGCATTAGGAAAAAGTATTCTACATCACCATCAGTGCAATTCCTTGAAGAGACTACATCCTTTCAGGCATATTTGCAGTGGGGTTTTGTGTATCAGTTTGGAGGAAAGATCTTTGGTGAAAGGGACCCTTCCCTTCACTGTGGTGATCCATGGTTTGGCCAACCAATCCATGTTCATTTCAGATATGATATACTATGTATCCTATGCTTTAAAATTTTCTTAATATTACTGCAGATCTGTGGCTTAGATCTCAGATCTATTCATTGATATCCATCTTTTGCTGAGATCCCCAAGGGGAGTGTAAAGAAGAGCCTATTTGGCATATAGATATGTAATAGAACTATATTTTTATGTAAATATATGACCTAGATCTGAAATATAATAAAACACTACTTCAGCCCTCTAAAAATTATGCTGTCAAGTTCTTCAGTCTTAATACATGGTGCAACACCTCTATTTTGAGAGTTTATTCATGTTAAACCTCTGTTTTTCTCTTGTATATTGTTTGATCCATATCCTTGATCCAATTTATTGATGATCAGACCCTATTACAATTAACACATTTAGAAAATCACGCTGTCTGTGCTTTAGTAATTTCTGCATACACTAGGTCATGGGAAATCAACATTTTTAAGCCATTTCAGGAGTGGGGGAATTGTTTAACTTAGCTAGAATGATTTTTTAAAGCTGAAATTTGGTATGGTAGTCCCTCATGACCTAATATAACATATCCAACCATCACTTTCCTCTATTTTTACACAAATTTCTGAAAATAACCATTTTAGGGGTTAAATCACTATTTTTCCCCACTTTGGGCTGAAGGGTTAGATCAATTTCCTTGCTGATATATATATTAATGTTAGTAAAGGGTTTATCAGCATATCCCATGCATTATTAACCTGCTAATTCTCTAATACAATGTTTATATATTGCTGCAGTCCCTCATTGGACATTTATCAAGTCATACTAGGTGTGGGAGGCCTGTTTGCCTCACCTAGTTTGTTTGGTTTCAAATCTCCTCTTGGAATTGGGTCTTAGATTATCAAATCTAAGGAATACAAGAGCTGATCTTGGTTGCTGAATCACACATCCTTGAAAAATGCGTTTTTCAGGTATGCTTTTCTGAGCAGTCCCTTTTGGGATATTACACATTCCTATATTCTTTTAATCTTGGGTTTTTGGCTGAATACTCCCCTTTTATTTGCCTAATGATCAGCTTTGAATCTCCTTGGATTGATAATTTCTTGGTTCCTATGTTTTTAAGCAAATGTAATCCAAGGAGGAGAGCTTCATATTATGCAATGTTATTAGTGCATTGGAAATCAAGTTTGTAGGAATGTCCTTTGTTTGTATTATGTATCCATACACCAGCTCCAAAACCATCTTTGCCACAAGAGCCATCAAAGCTCATGTTCCAAAGTATTTCTGTCTCATATTCACTATTATGTTGTTGTTCAAGGCTGCTAAAGTTTGACCTGTTATGTTCTTCATTTGAGGACATATTTGGCTGTTCTAGTGGGCTTAACTCTTTTTCATTTTCATTTTCTTGTTTGCTGATTTCATCTTCATTGAAAAAGATAAATGAATCAAGATATGAATGAATGGAATAAAAAAGAGTTTTGTTTGGCCTATCTAGGCTACTTATTATATATTTCATATTATATTCCCGATATAATCTCCTTGTTTGGTTAAAAACTAGGATGGTAGCATAAGACATATCCATTTGAAGGCCCCCTTGAAGTTTGGCTCCCCATGATAAAAGCAAGCCATACTTAAGGGGAATGTCAGAAACTATTATGTCCATAACTAGACCCTTAGCAGGAATTTGTGCCAATTGATACATAAATCCTTGATTAGACCCAAACATTTGAACTTGCTTGAATCAAAATAATATAGGTCTTTGTAAGGTTTAGTAATTTCTAGGCTTAATCTCTCCATCACCACTTTTGGCATGAGGTTGTGAGAGGCACCAGAGTCTAGCATGGCATTGTGCAAGATTTTATCATGTATGTTTAAGTTGACATAGAAGGGAGGGACAACCCCTTCTTCGTATTTTCCTTCTACTTCAGGACCAAACAATAGTTCTGGTTTATCATCAATCAAGTTTAAAGTATCAGTATCATTTCCTATATTCAAAGCTTTCAAGACCTAATTTTTATATACATCTTGGGTTACTAGTTCAGCAAGGGGTATGCTAATTTTAATCTTGGAAATTTATCCCTTAGGCTGAAAGGTGCTAGTTTTTTTGAAATATTTACATTTGTTTTGTCACACATAGTCTTTTCAGCAATTTTGATTTGCTGTGTTTTATTAGGACTGTCATTTTGAACAGATTTTCCAAGGCCACTAGCAGAAGTACTAGGGTAGCTTGGGTCAACACTTTGCTGGCCTTTTTCATCTTTGTTCAGATCAGCTTTCTTAGCCATAGTATTAGTACTATTTGATGTATTTTTAGGAGGATTTTTTGAGGTTTTTCTAACAACAATTTATGTGTTATTATTCTTGGAGGGCTCTTGGTTCTTTTTTCTCCTAAGGTAATATTGCCTATGGACTTCTATTATGGCATTTTCAAATCCTAATTGGTAATCTTCAGAATCCTCATGGTTTTTTTCACTTTGGTTTGAGGAAAAGAATCCTTGTTCTTCTTCAGTGAGAAAAACATCACCCTCACTATCAGATCCTATCAGATTTACATGATTTTCCTCCAATATTTCGGTCTCCCTTTCTTCTTCATCCACATAGTTGTCTTGGAAAGGAGGCCTAATTTGTTGGTCATTGACTCTTTATCTATTTTGAGGGGGATCTCTTCTGAAATTTGGATTCCTATTTCTGTTTTGGGGATTTGATTGGTTCTCCCTAGGAGGTACTCTTTCAATTAAGTTTATCCTTTCCATCATTCTTTCCATTACCCTCACTAAGTTATCGATTTTGGCATCAGATGATGAGGTTGAGGCCATAGCTACATCTTTGTATGTAACTATTTTTTTTTACTTTAGCCTAGCTCTTTTTTCAATCAGATTTTCTTCTACACTTACAGCTCCCCTATGCATATATTCTAAAGTTAAGGGGTATCTTTCTCTTAGCTGATAGGCCATGTCTGGGTCATAACCCTTTAGAAATTTTGCTAAGGCTAAGCCTAGTAGGGGTTTCATGTTTGGTGGAAAAGCATTGTAAACATTATTGAATCTAGTGCAGTAATCTTGGACACTTTCCCCAAAATTTCTTTTAAGGTTGCTATATTCTGAAAGGATTTGGAGAGGGTTATTTTTAATTTTCCATTTGTTTATGAATGTTTGGTATAGAGAAGGGAGATCATTTATGCTATTAGGAGTTAAGCTTTTAAACCATTTTTTGGCTTCCCCTCCTAAGATTTGGGAAAAGATCCTCATCTTAATGGTATCTTCTTCTATTTCCATGTAGTCAAAGGCATCATTCATTTTATCTACATGTTGTTGGGCAGTGGTAGATTCAGTTCCATTGAAGTGGGGAATTCTGGACTGGTAATCATTTGGTAAAGGAACCAGAGGTTGGGGTAACACTAGAGGGGCATACCATGCTGCCATGATAGGAGAAAATGGAAGATTTACAAGAGGTGGGTTTGTGAGAGGGAATGTGGGATGAAATGGAGTGTTTTGAACAGTGATGTGTGAATGGGTGTGGTGGAAGTACTTGAACCAGCAAACTAATTATGAGCATATTTGGTGTGGAAAGAACTAAAGTGATGGAGAAGCTAAAAATCATGAGGAGTGGAAGGAGAGGCTTCTCTACTAGAACTTTGCTGCAAATCTGTGGGCTGAAGGTCAGTTTGGGTAATCTCACTATGTGAATTGGTTCTAAATAGGTTCTTTGTATGGTGCAAGTCAAACTGAGGATCTTGCAAAGATGTAAGATGTTGAGGAAAAAATCTTGCTCTATGAATAGTCTTATCAGTAGTTAAGTTTCCAGATTTAGAAGTTTGCCACAAAATATTTTCTAGGTTATCAACTATGGTAGGAGGATTTGGGTCTAGATGAGATTTGGTATTGATCCTTTATGAAGCCAGATTTCAAACTCAAAATTTAAAGAGGCTGAAATTTTAGCACTGTTTTCAAAAGGGTTGACCTCTCTTAGTGCTTAGTAAAATTACACAGTATGGGACTAGGCTTGTAAAATTCTCAGGGCTGTTTTGATACAATCCTAAGGAAGTATAATGAGGACTAGTGAAGTAATAGGCCTACTGGAGGCTATTGGAGTCACCAAGTGGATGTTTTTTTCTATTTCAAGGATGTATGTTTATGGTCCACCACCAATAACTGACAAAAAACCAATCTAGGAATGTTTTTGGGTTTTCTGAGTTCTTTTTAGGGATACTAAGATTGTCACTGACTCAAAGGTCTCATCATGATCACCATTGTGTTGGTGGTAGTGATGAGGTAGCAAATTCACTGGATTTTCTACCTGTCAAGGGTTTTCTGAAGTTATAAGGAGTACTTAGATTGTCACTAACTCAGAAAGGTCCCACCATGATCGCCATTATGTTGTGGTCCTGTGATTTAGCAGATTGGTAGGCCAAATGCACAGGGAAACATTAGACCAGTATTTGGAGTCCTAGGACCTAGCCTTCCTGGACTTAGAGAGGGCTCTCTCTATTTATATGCAAAAGATGTGAAATTGTTTTCTTTAGATGGTTGATTTGAGGCTAGTTATTAAGTACAGGGTTTGTTGTTTGTTTTGGTTGGGTAAGATGATCTAGAAAAATAGATGGAATGAGGAAATATTCACAGTAATTGGGAAATGGAGTCTATAAAAGTCATGAAAAGTTCACAAATAGACTGGGGAGCATCACAGGGCAAATCTAACTTGGTCAGTGGATCTTCAAGGTTTTAAGGGCAATGAGATGGACATCAATTGTGAGAATAAAAGTAGTGAAAAGGGAAATTAAGAATCCTTTATCATGTACCATTAAAAAGAGGGACTTAAATATAATAAACATAAAGAGGAGATCAATAGACATGGAAAACCATAAATTCTTTGATTCAACTTAAACTGATAATTATTCAAGACAAACATTCCATTGAAATATAGAAGGTGAGAAACTCATTTAACTTCTAGTGATTTCACCTTCAAGGATAGAAAACATTCAAGACACACATATAACTATAATCAGAGAAGAGGGAATGCTTAACCATCTTTGATCATAGCTATGAAGATCTCTAAAACAATTATTAATCAGGAGATCATGTCCAAGTTTTAAAAAATGCTCAAAAAATGAAATTTCTCAGAAATGTTTGCAACCTGGACGACTGGAATGGTCTCATCACTACGATTCTGGCACCGCAAATGGTTCTGAAAATTGAGGTCATATGCAGAATTTATTGAGGTTTGAAAACGCCCAGTAAACTCCAAAAAAGGAATTTTGACTCAATTTGACTTTGTACATTATATATATATCAAAAGTAATTTTTATTATGGTTGGAGGAGGCCAACCAGTGGGCACCATGTGGCTTGCCTGAAGGTTGCCACATGGCCCTAGGCCTAGATGGAAAAGGTTAAAATTTTTGGTTTAAGGCTGGCCCCACACCTTGGGCACGACCTGCACGAGAGCGTGGGTAGGCATGAATGTGTATTCGGGTCTCTGCCTGAATGCAGATGTGGGAAGAACTTGCACACAACGAGTCAGCCTGAATGACAGACAGGTCAGGCACAGTTCCTTCAACAAAAATATTTGTTTGCCAATCTGCAGGATTTGAGTGTGGGTGGCCTGGTCGCCAGCCCACAGGCCCGAACAACCCACCTTCGTGGTGCTTCTTAACCACTATGGGTGCCGGTTTAATTTAAATCTTCCATGTGATTCGAGTGGAAAATAAAAGGGTTAGCCCCTCAGGGCTAGCCCCACATGATGTGACCATCCGCTTACAACCAGGGGCGCTCCAACTAACATTATCCACAAAAGTTGAAAGTTAGTGGGATTAGCGCAGTGAATGCGCATTTGGATAACCATAACATTAAATCTCTCTACTAATTTGGGGCACAGTTCCGCCTTTTCTGGAGTTTTGCCAATTTTGGCACTACTAACTGGAGTTCCTCTAGTTTTGGAGGAGGTTTTCAAGGGATATTGGGAAAATTTTGTTTTTATCATAAATCCTTTAGTTTTTGACCAAATTGAGTGCAAAAATATTTAATTTTTACTATTGGATCTCTGGATAAGGCCTTTAGCTCCCCTGGCTAGGCCTCAAACTGATTTTGCCTCCTGGTGGCCCTAGTGGCCCCTTCAACTTCATTGAAGCAAAAAATTCCTTAGAAGCTCTCTGATGGCTCTCAAACATACTCCATTGATTCTAGAAAGTACGATTTCGTCGAAACTGACTATTTTTGCACTCAATTTGGTCGAAAACTGAAGGAGTTATGATAAAAACAAATTTTGCCCAATATCCCTTGAAAACCTCCTCCAAAACTGGAGGAACTCCAGTTAGCAGTGCCAAAATTGGAAAAACTCTAGAAAAGGTGGAATCGCGCCCAAAATTAGTGGAGATATTTAATGTTAAGGTTATCCAAATGCGCGTTCACATGCGCTAATCCCGCTAACTGTCAACTGCTGCGGATAATGTTAGTTGGAGCACCCCTGGTCGCAAGCGAATGGTCACATCATGTGGGGCTAGCCCTTTTATTTTCTGCCTGAATCATTTGGAAGGTTTAAATTAAACTGGCGCCCATAGTGGTTAAGAAACACCATGAAGGTGGGCCGGTCAGGCTAGTGGGCTGGAAACCAAGCCACCCACGCTCGAATCTTGCAGATTGGAAAATAAATATTTTTGTTGAAGGAATTGTGCCCGAACCAACTGTCGTTTAGGCTGACCCATTGCCTGTAGGTTGTTCCCAAATCTACGTTCAGGCAGAGACTTAAATACACGTTCATGCCTGCCCACGCTCTCGTGTAGGTCATGCCCAAGGTGTGGGGCCGACCTTAAACCAAAATTTTTAACCTTTTCCATCTAGGCCTGGGGTCATGTGGTAGCCTCTGGGCAGGCCACATGGTGCCCACTAATTGGCCTCCTCCAACCATATATATATATATATATATATATATATATATATATATATATATTTGATAAAATGTACAAAGTCAAATTGAGTCAAAAGTCCTTTTTTAGAGTTTACTAGGCATTTTCAAACCTCAATAAATTCTGCATACAACCTCGGTTTTGAGAACCGTTCATGGTGCCAGAATCGTAGTGACGATATCTTTCCAGTCATTCAGGTTGCAAAAATTTCTGAGCACTTTCATTTTTGAGCATTTTTTAAAACTTGGACATGATCTCTTGATCACACCTCCCAACTAGGAATCTTTTGGACCCAAAAAGACTGATATACTTATCTGTACAGTAGATGAGAGTACAAAACCCTCTTATCTTTAGCCTCCAAACACTTGCCTTGCATGGGTAGTGACTTTGAACCACAACTAGAAAGTAATTAACACTTCCCTTCCTAGATGGGCTTGTCCTCCTCTCTAGAATTGTCTTTCTTGCACTCACTCAGAAATTTCTGGCAAGAAATTTGTAGAAGGAAAATGAACATCACTGCCTTGATCAATGATCCAAGGTGGCTCAAAAAAACGAGAGATTACAACATAAAACACATTCATACAACCAAAATTTGCATATGTACAAAGTAGTATGTCTTACTGTGTTAAGAAGTCCATCCACTTCTTACCAAGCCACTTCCACAATGACTTTTTATGCTGCAACTCTTCTTCATGTGAAACTTCCGTTTTCACATCAATAATGGAATCCTTGGTTCCACCTTCACCAATTCTTCTGTCCTCTTGCTGCATGTGCTTGGGATGACTAGTTGGATGAAAAGTCCAAGAATGGGAAACAACATGTCCCCTCTTCTGACAATATGTGAAAATATTATGCACCTTATTTGAAAGTTTCCTTTGCCTCATCTGCTTCCTGTATTCTTTCTTCCTCATCCAACATCTCGAAATATCATGGTTAAATCGACCACAATATGTAAAACAAATCTTTCTTCCATTTAAGCATGCAAAACTATCATGCCTTGCAAAAACACAATCAAATTGGTCATGGGAAGATCTATAACTCTTGTGCTGCTTTGCATGTTCATCCTTTTTGCCTTCATGAGGAGAGCTCTAGCTTTCATTTGCAGACTAACATCATCGTTCTTGTCTTGAAAACTGTCTGAACTCACATGCTTTCCATAAGATGCATGTCTACCATCTTCTTGCTTCAACAAAGGCTTAAAGAAATGCAAATCATCTTGGAAAAAAATTTGATATATTTTCATCTTAGAACTTGGAACAAAAGTTCTCTTTGAATTTGCCTCACATGCTTTCATGGTTTTGGAGTCTTTTTCATTAAATTTCACATAACCAAGACCAATATTCTTGGGTCGTTCCTCAACCAAAATAGGATCAACCATGCCTTGTGCATGCATGCCTAAAACCTTGCCTTCATAGCCCATTTTAATCATTAACTTGGACCCTATACCTCTTGTATGCTTTTCGAAAGAACCAACACATCTTTCTAATGAGGAAACTGAAGAAAAATTAGAGTGGATTACCTCTTCCTCATGCATGTTCGTGGTCAAAGCCTCTTGGGCTTGATGGAGTTGCATCTCCATATGATGCAATATTTGAACAATTTATTCCTTCTCTTGCTTCATGGAAAAAAATTTCTCACGAAGTTCAGTGCTTTCTCTTCTATCTTCAAATAGAATCTGCACCATGTCCTTCAAGATAATAAAGTCACGCTTCTTATCTTCTTCGAAGAATCTTGTGAAGGAGGAAACCTCACTTGTCAAATTTTTCATTATGATGTCAATGAACAAAAGTAGCTTCAACAAAGTTCACAAATCTTTCAAAACAAATGAAAAATATTTTTTAAACAAAATGGCTATAGAGACAAACTCTTATTCAAGCAGTCAAACAACAAACAAACTCCAAGAGCTTCTTAACAAACGATCATCAAGAGGGTTTGTGTTCCAAGGGTGACCTTGAGGTCCTTTGGGGTAAGGAAGATGCCTTTAGCCCTTTCTTCCTTTTTTTCTTCTCCAGGAATTAGCTAATCAGTAGTTATCCCTTCACCTCCAACAAACTCAAACAACAGTCAGTTTGCAAACAGTAAAACAATCAATCTTTTACATTGTTTAAACACCTTTCAAGTTATACAAGCAAAAGCTTAAGAAATAGCTTGCTATGTCAATCAAGCAACCAAGTGCTCAGATACCAAATTGATCTGAAAATGGTTTGGACAATTTTTTATGTATTTCAAGAACCTCCCACTCAGTTTAACAATTAAATGGTCTAGCTTGTACTTGACATTATGCGGAATTATTACTTGAAAGTGGTGTATGAATTTTAACTGTTTATGTGTATTAAGTTCATTTGTTCTTGCTGAAATTTAACATGTATAAAATAAACATGACACAGCAATAAAAAATTTAAACACAACATCAAAATTAATCTAGGAGTTCACCCGAATCTCGTGGGCTACGTCTCATTTGAGCTTTGTCATCTTGACTCAGATCTTTGGGATTATGGTAAGGTTTCTTTTACAAGTTCCACACTTAACTCCAATGGATAATAAAATGATACAAAGGGCTGAGAATACCATCTATATCCCTCTCATGGCTGTCCAAAATCCGTAAACAACTTTAGGCTCCCTTTGACACGATTCCTTCTGTCGGTGTTCTAAGCTACTCTGAGCCTCTAAATGGCACAAACTCCTGAAACCACTTCTGCTGTATCCCAGGGCTGCCCAAAACTTCCCTTTAGCTTCTCGAGCTCTATAAATTCTCAAAATGTTCTGCAACCACTTTCATTGGTTCCAAAATTTCTGAAATATTCAAGATAGACTATTCATTAATAAAAAAAGGCCTCCGGCTGCTCCGGTTTTGCCTCCAACAACTGTGCACCCTCCTGGCACTAGGGTCACTGAAAACTTCTTTGTTGGGTTTTCGACCTCTAAAAGTCCTCAAAAATTTCTGAAACCTCTTCTATTAGATTAAAAATTCTATTTACAGTCAAGAATGACTACTGGTTCATTGCATATTGTCTCTAGCTGCTTTGTCTAGGCCCTGCACTGTTGCTAGCAAAAGCTGGCACTAATGGCCCCTGGAACTTTACTGAAGCTTTTCAGCTTTCTAAATTTTTCTACAGGATCTAAAAACCATCTCATCAGATTTATAACATCTGCAATATCCAATTTTGACTATTGGATCTCTAGATAAGGCCTCTAGCTCCCCGTGCTAGGCCTCAAACTGATTTTTCCTCCTGGTGGCCTTGGTGGCCCCTTCAACTTCATTGAAGAAAAATATTTCTTAGAAGCTCTCTGATGGCTCTAAAACATACTTCATTGAGTCCAGAAAGTATAAGTTAGTCGAAATTGACTATTTTCACACTTAATATGGTAAAAAACTAAAGGAGTTATGAAAAAAACAAAATTTTCCCAATATCCCTTGAAAACCTCCTCCAAAACTGGAGGAACTCTAGTTAGTAGCGCCAAAATTGGAAAAAATCCAGAAGAGGTAGAACTACTCCCCAAATTAGCAGAGAGATTTAATGTTAAGGTTATCCAAATGCACGTTCACATGCGCTAATCCCACTAACCGTCAACTGCTACGGATAATGTTAGTTGGAGCGCCCTTGGTCACAAGCGGATGATCACATCATGTGGGGCTAGCCCTTTTATTTTCTGCTTGAATCATTTGGAAGGTTTAAATTAAACCGATGCCCATAATGGTTAAGAAACACCACGGAGGCGGGCCAGTCCGGCCTGTGGGTTGGTGGCCAGGCCACCCACGCTCGATAGTCAATTTCAACTAACTCAGACTTTTTGGACTCAATGGAGTATGTTTCAAAGCCATCAAAGATCTTCTAAGCAAGTTTTTGCTTCAATGAAGTTCAAGGGGCCACTAGGACCACCAGGAGGAAAAATTAGTTTGAGGACTAGCTAGGGGAGCTAGAGGCCTTATCGAGATATCCAATAGTAAAAATTGGATATTTCAGATGTTATAAATCTGATGAGATGGTTTTTAGAGCTTGTAGAGAACTTTAGAAAGCCGAAAAGCTTCAGTAAAGTTCTAGGGGCCATTAGTGTCAGCTTTTTCCAGCAGAAGTGTAGGGCCTAGCCAAAGCAGCTAGAGAACATATGCAGCAAAATAGTAGTCATTATTGACTGTAAACATAATTTTGAATCTAATAGCAAAGGTTTTAGAAAGTTTTGAGGACTTCTAGAGGTCGAAAACCCAGTAGATAATTTTTTAGTGACCCAAGTGCCAAGGGGTGCTGACAAGTGTTGGAGGCGAAACCAGAGCAGCCAGAGGCCATTTTTGATGAATAAATAGTCTATCTTGACTATTTTAGACATTTTGGAACCATTGAAAGTGGTTCCATAACATTTTGAGAACTTCTAGAGCTTGAGAAGCTGAAGGGAAGTTTTGGGCAGCCTTGGGAAAACCGTGGAGGAAGGCCTAGTTTGGGGATGCAGTGCTCGTATTTAGAAATTAATCAGTTGATATTTGGTGTCTGATGTGTGCTGGATACAACAGGAGTGGTTTCAGTGACAAAAATATAACTCTGAAGGATTTTGTGCCATTTAGAAGCTCAGAGTAGCTAAGAGCATCGACAAAAGGAATCGTGTCAAAGGGAGCCTAAAGCTATTTGTAGAGTTTGGAAAGCCATGAGAGGGATACAGATGGTACTCTCAGCCCTTTGGATCAGTTTATTATCCATTATATTTAAGTGTGGAACTTGTAAAAGAAACCTTACCATAATCCCAAAGCGCCGAGTCAAGATGACAAAGCTCAAAGGAGATGTAGCCCACAAGGTTCGGGTGAACTCCTAGATTAATTTTGTTGTTGTGTTTAAATGTTTTATTGTTGTGTTATGTTGTTGTTATACATGTTAAATTTCAACAAGAACAAATGAACTTAAGAAACATAAACAATTAAAAATTATACACCACTTTCAAGTAATAATTCCGCATAATGTCAAGTACAAGCTAGATCATTTAATTGTTAAAATGAGTGGGAGGTTCTTGAAATACATAACAAGTTATCTAGACCATTTTCAGATCAATTATTTAAGTAATTACAAAGGGTATGATCGAAACAAAACCTCTTTGGCAGACCTAAGTAATGGTACTTTAGAGAGAGACCTCAAAAACAATGTTTTAGTGACATCAAGTAAGCAGGGCTAGCCATAAATCATGCTTGATACCTACTGTATTAAACCAGTTGTGAAATAAAAAAGCTTTGGGGGTCTAGAGAGCAATTAATAATTCTCTAAAATGTCCTAACAGAGGAAAACATAAAGACAATGAAGAACAAATCGAGCTAAGGTGCCTTTGGAAACATTTCTTAGTCTAAATCCTTTGTTCTACTGTAATATAGAAAGATGGAAACATAATGAAACAGGAAAAAAAAATAACATATTAGAAGCACTTCACCATAAACCAAGCTCATGGATCCTGCAAGAAGGCCTCCTCCATCAACAAACAAATCAAGGCTTTCATAATCTCCAAGACACCAATTTATTTTCAACCTCCAATAGACTACGTATTACTTCAAAGAGTCATCAAATGCCAACAAGATAATGAGCTCAAATGTAGTATTTATCTGCAAACGAGGAGGTGAAACTAAGTCTTAGGGTTTGGGTGTCATTTATTACAAAGTTAATGAATTATTTGTCTTAAATACCATGCAAGGCTCAAGGCAGGAATATATGAAGATACTTCTCTGCATAATAACTCCTATCTTAACTTCTGAGGGAATATATGTGAAATGCTTGACTTTAAAGCCTTTCAAATATCTTTACAATAACTGCCTGGCAGATAGAAAATTTCTATGACTGGGTTCAATAACTGTTTAATGCTTTCTTGAAGGAAACAAAGCACTAGGTGGCAAAAATATCTTTGAAAGAAGTAATTGTCATAGGCTTAGTCATTCGAATGAATTTCTGGGCTTAATCTGCTTCTGTTTTATCTTTAAACTTTGTATTAGGCCTTTAAATTCTGTCTTTATACTCTGTCTGTATGTTTGTATTTATGTTTTTTATTTTAATCTTTTTGATCTCTTCCTTTATCCTTTAATCTCTGTTAATTGTCTGCCTGTATCCTTTAAATTCTGCTTTTAGCTGACTAATCTTCTGTTTTGGCTTTTGATTAAGGATTAACACTTTAATCTTTCAAACTCATTCTGTTCACTATTTTATTTTAATGTGTTTGTCTTCTGTGTGCAGGGGAGGCTCTTCTTCGTGGCAGGAGGGTTTTTATCCATTTGATGATCATGTTTCATCAATGGCAAACATTGGTAAAAGCCTTCTGGCCATCATTGATTTGTTTAAGCTTCTGGATCATTATTCATGCCTTCTCTTTAACTGGATTGGCCCTGTGGAATATATTTCATATATTTCCGCTATTAAAAACCTGCACAAAACTCAATTTATTAATTAAAAAACTGCGGGGAGGGCGCATGACTGCCTTTTCTGTGGTTTTGGGCTGTCAGAGGGTTCTGCAGAGGAAGAAATGGTTCAGGGGGAAAGGTTCTGAAGGTAGAACCAGGCAAGAGTTCAAATAGAGGTGGGAGGGTTTGAATTTTGGCACGGAGGGCAAGCGGTCTCGGAAAAATCGAAAGCGGTTTATCGCGTGGAAAAAGGGTGGTAAGCGGTTTTTGGTGAGATGCATGCGATATAGCCCAGGACATGACATGTGGTGGGGAAAAACCGCCTATTTCACACAGGTCAGAAAATGTTAACCTCGACGAAATTATATATGCAATATGTACCGAGGACCGTCAGATCTTGGGATGGGAGATCAACGGCTATTGCGCCTTCGGGAGGCGGCAAGAAGGTGACCGGGTCGACGTAGCAGAGGACAGGTGGCGTGAGTTAATTAGATGACAGGGTTAAGTTGAGGGTGGGCCCAAAGTCTTAATAAATTAACAAAAATGAGTTAAGTTATAAGGTTTTGGGAGGGGCGTTGGGCATGGTGGAAGGCGGGGCCCAGTTAATATATCAAAGGGTTTAAGGAGCCCTTTTATAAGGTTTTATGGGGTTTATGAAATGAAAGGCGGAGGTGTTATTTGCATAGGGGAAGGGCTTATAGATAGGCAGAGGTCAGGGTCTTATGAGTGCGAGGGGGTTGGGGCTTTGAAAAAAAGGGGCCTTAAACCTATATGTCAAAAGGGAGGGTTTATGATATAAAATAGAGTTTTATATATAAAAATATAACACCCAAAAGGCTTAATTTTGGGTTTTAAACAATGTAAAAGTGGACTTTTACATTGTTTAATATATGTAAAGGGAAATGAGGAATAGGGGTGTGCTCCATGAGGGTTTAGGAAAGGGAAAAATGGGTTTTTAGAGGGAAAAAGGGAGTGGATGAGAGTGTGGGGAGGGTAGTGAAACTAAGTTTATTAGGCCCAACAGTGAAGTATTTTTGGATCAGTGAGGTAAAACTTAGAGGGCAGAGAGGGAAAAGATAGTGAAATAGTTTGATTTAGGATAATGAAGGCAGTGAGATTTCTAGAACTCACAATATTTCACAAATCTTGTTTCTAGAAATCTATGATAATTACTTAGTCATCTTAAAAATAGCAAAAATTACTGATGACTAACACTACCTTTGCTCCTTGTCTACCTTGCTTCTTAGCTGCCTTTGTTGCGTATGCATTTTTGATAGTTCAGGTGCTTCTCCTTTGTGCTTCTTTGCCATCAATGACAATATTTCCAACACGTGCGCCTCCTTGCATTGCAATTCGTCTGTGACGATAGTTTGTATTGCGTGTAACTTTCCACGAGGAAACATGGACAAGTCTATCCCAACCTCTGGGTAGGTCTACACCAGCGCGCACAATTCCAGCTGCTCTAGAGTGACTGCCACACCCGACAAGGGGAAGATCTTGCTACTGTTGTACTGATGATCATGGTTGTAGGATGGATTACTTGAATCAGCCTTGGTTGATTCACATTTGCCTGGATATTTTTAGTCTTCAACTAAACACCTACAACCTCAACTGTAACACTTTGACTGAAACCCTGTATTGCTCTTCCATTACTGTCCATCGATCTTCAGAGGCGGAGATGATTGCATCTTCTATCTTATCCAAGTCCTCCTCGGTCCTTTGAGCCCTTCCTCTTCTTTTGCATGGCCTTGGAGGCTTCTGTGTCGTGCTTTGTTCCTCTCGGAGACACTGCTCTTGTGCCATCCAAACCATCTAGGCCTCCAAGGTCCAAGTCTGGTTCTCCTTCAGGTTCTTGCTCGATATCTTTTTCAGCATATTTTTCTGCGCCTGTATCTGCATCTTTTTCAGTGTGCTACTCTACTTATTTTTATTTTTCCCTCGGGGTGGTCTCTTTTCCAGATGTTGAATCGTGACGGGCTAGGTGGAGTCGAGCCCAACTTTCCACACTGCTATCCAGGTCCCAATGACTTGGTCAATCTCTGCCTCTGTCACCATAAATGGCAAGTTGTACCAGACAAGGTTGTTGCATGCCCAGATTTTCACATGGTTGATTGTTACCTAAAAATATGCAATACCCTGATATTTCTCATATGAAGCTGGGGATAGTCTGGGTTGTGAATGTACTGCCATTGTCAACGCCCCTTCAAATAGAACCCAACAAATTTTGTTCTCCTTCACTCTTTTTGGGTTAGACAAATCCCACAAATTGGCGTAGCACACCCCTTCACACACACCAAGCTCTACTTCTGGGAGGACTGGGCCCTCTAGCGTCTCACATGCTACCAACGCAATTAACAACAATAGCAAAGAGTAACATAATTTCTTTCCCTTGTCTTGTGCCTCGGGCACATTGTCCAGAAATGCTTGGCAGAGTTATTGGGACCAGTTGTAGCTGACCCCCTTCTCACATTGGTCTGCCAATGCATTTACATGTACATGGAATGCCTTAGGGCGGCACTTGCACATCATTTTACAGCCAAGGAATAAGGTTCCTAGGTGCATGCCTGGGTCCTCAATCTGCTGCACTAGGAACCCCCTGGAGTCTCGCCGACGTGGTAGTTATTTTTCAACTTTTCACCTACCTTCAACTCATTACTCTTCCCAAAAATAGCCGTGGGATGGGCCCCTTTTTGGGAAGTCAAGTGATTTGGTGGATCAACGTGATATCAATCAGAATTTTCCCTTGGATCCACAGGCACCACTCGTGCACTAATTCCAACAGCTGGTGCATGTAGACAGTGGTGATGGGGTACCTCTCGAAGTGAGAAATCCTCAACAAATTGAGGATCCCAGTGAGCCTGCACACCCATGACATAGGCTCGACCTTTACAACATCATCATATAGCACACGTTCCAGAGAGTACTTAGGTGCCAGCTCAGGGAACGTTTCCTCATTCACCAGGTCATAATAATAAAATTTGACAAGAAGGATCTTACCAAACACGTTGCCCGGATCGACAGGGAAGACATTATGGACCAATGAAATCTGAAGGTAGTCCCACACCATATCTACATCCTTCAGGATGTGCACAGAGGGTCTGCGCAACTTGATGTACTTTGACCACCATCAAATTGGCTCGACGAGCGCAACCTCCTCAGTGGCTCCCATAGTTCTCTTTGTAGGATTACCGATAGGCGACCTATCCTTCGTTACCTGACGTGGGGATGTAACATTCCTAGGGGATGTCCACGGCTTGGAGGATGACCCCTTGTTCATCTTACCCTTTCCCTTAGCCGGTGTAGGCACAAATTCTTGGACCTCTAGCACCACTTCATGGACATCATCCGACCCTAGCTCTATAGATGCTGTGAGAGACATAGAGTGTTCCTCAGATGGCATGCTCTTAGGATTAGTGGCCTTCATTCTTGGGTGAAAGATAAAATTTGGGTTAGTCACGTTAGATGCAGGGTTATCTCGGCTAGACATATAGTGCTTAAAGAAAAAATTACGACGCAATTCACACAAAAGCTCAGGGCGCAATATACTCAAAAGTAAAGGAACCAAATGTGACTTGCTCCCTTCCTTTTATAGGTGATCCAAGGTTAAAAAGGTTGGATAATCATTAAATGCATCTTACCTCTGTAAAAATAATAAAAAATCCCATAAGATTGCTTCATTAAATGTAGAAAACCCGATCCATCCAACTGTAAAATTGTTTTTTCACCCAGTTTTATTATTTGAACGACTAGTTTCGCCTGTGGCGCACTACCTCTGTGCTCTTGCCACACCTACCTACGCATTCCCTCTACGTCATGCATATACAAGTGGATTATTATTCTCTAGCCATATAGTCATTTGGGAGGCATGGGGTTGTCCCTATACGGCTTCCATTGAAATACCCAGAAAGATTGTCACCACGCAACGTGGCCAAGCACCCAACACCTCCATTAGCGATTTGTTTCACAATGTATGGCCCCAACCAATGTTTCCTGAACTTCTCTGGGTGGCACGCAAAATGACTGTCATATAACAAGACTAAGTATTCCTCCTTGAGCACCTTCTGCCTGATGTGCTTATCGTGTCAGGCCTTTTCACACATCTTCTACACTTGTTGATGGAAGTTAGCAATGAATGAATATTCTTCTAAGGCAACCGATTCAGCAAGGCATTCCTCCAGGATTTCAGACCCAACCATATTAGTGAATGTTGCAATGCATAGTCTTAGGATGATATATTCCATTGGCATGATTGCTTCTTGCCCATAGACCATGCTGAAAGGTGTTTTTTCAGTCATATTTTTGCATGTGGTCCTGTAAGCCCATAACACAAAAGGGATGCACACGTCCCAATGATTCCAATTTTCATTACAAATCTTCGTGAGCGCATTCTCCAAAACTTTGTTGAAAAATTTCTACTGCACCATTTTCCTAAGGGTGATAAAGGGGACTCTTCTGGTGATGGATCTGAAATTACTTTGTCAGAGCTTTAATGGTTTCATTAAAAAAGTGCACACTCCTATCACTTATCAATATATTTGAGCACCCAAACTTAGTAAAAATATGTTCAAAAATGAAATGCACAACAATATCTATGGTATAATCCTTATCTGGCTTAACTTCTGCCCATCTGGTTACATAATCTTTATAGCCTGCACCAGTATTCTTCCCTGGAGGATTGATAGGTCCAAAAAAATCTATAGCCCATTTATCAAATGCCTACAACACCATTTGTGGCTATAGGGGCATTTCATCTCTACGCGAGGACTTCCCCATTCTCTAGCATGCATCACAAGCTCGACAGTATGCATGTGCATCACTATGCAGTGTGGGACACCATAACCCATCATGCAACACCTTCTATAGAGTATACTTCCCTGCATAGTGGCCTCCTTCCACTCCTCCATGAGCCTCAGCCAAGATGTCCTACCTCTCATGTTCCAAAACATACATTCTTAATACTTCATCTGCTCCCAACTTGTACAATTGACCGACAATCAAGGTAAAATCAGCTGTGCGTTAAAAAAAATCCTTCTTTTGTTGCACCAAATATTCAGCAGGCGCACTTCCAGTGGTCATAAAGTGAATAATATCAGCAAAGTGTTCATCAACCACCTTGATAGCAAAGAGTTGTGCATTAGGTAATCCTTCCTCCAGACTGGTTGGTTCTTCCCCATTTCGATGTGTGACAGATAATTAGGTCCACCATTCAATCTACGAAGCTTCACAATGATTTAAAAATCATATTCTTGAAATGTAGTAACCATCTAAAAATATTCCCCCCCAACACTGGTTTATTGACCAGGTATTTCAAAGAAGAATGGTTAGTGAACATCTTGAAGTGACCTCCTAGAAGATAGTGTCTATATTTTTGTAGAGCATAGACCATGGCCAATCCTTCCCTTTCTGTAGTTGAGTAGTTTCGATCTGCACTGGAGAGCTTCCTACTAGAAAAAGAAACAGGGTGATTAATGTCTCCTTCTCCTAGTTGCACATAAAAAACTCCAAGTGCTATACTGGATGCATCCATATGTACATGGAAAACCTTGGACCATTCTGGGAATATTAGAATAGGTGCAATAACCATATTTTCTTTCAACAACTCAAAGCTCTTTTGAAATTCCTCATCCCAGAAAAATGACACATCCTTCTTCAATAACTTCTCCATATGCACAGTGATCAGAGCATAGCCCTGAATGAACTTTTTTTAATATCCAATGTGTCCCAGGATGGAGTGCAATTGTTTTGCATTAGTGGGGACTTCTAGGTTGATGATAACGACAATCTTGGGTGGATCTACCATCAATCCCTGCTGACACACAATATGTCCCAAAAAGGTTCCAAAAGGAACACAAAATATGCATTTCTTCAAGTTAAGGGAAATCTGGTGATTCCTACAAGTGTCAAGCATCATGCATAGGTTGGACACATGCTTCTTTACCAGTCCAAACATAGTCCAATCATCAAAATACACCTTCCAGAACTTGTGCATGAATTCTTTGAACACAACTACTGCGATGTGAGAGAAGATAACAAGTGCATTATTCAATCTGAAAGACATGATTTTTTATTGGAAAAACCCCCATTCTGTTGCAAAGGTGGCATTTCTTCGGTCTTCCGATGCAATTATGATATGATGATACCCTGAAAATCCATTAGTAAAAGAATAAGCCTCTTGTCCTCCCACATTATCCAAGATCTCATCTGAAAATGGAGTAGGGAAGGGGCCATGCACACATGCATCGTTCATCTTGCGTAGATCTACACAGATCCTTATCTCTCCCTTGGTCTTATTTTCCTGAGAAACCATGGGGCGCACCCAATCAGATTACTCTACAGGTTCAATGATTCTTGTAGCAACTATCTTCTCTAATTTTTCTTTTACTTTTTCCTTATACTTGGGATTTAATCAGTATGGTCACTGCTTGACAGGGCACACATCCGGTTTCAAAGTGGTCTTCATAAGGCACAAGTCTTCTACAATTAATTTAAGCTCAAATAACTTCATCGGAAACAGGTCCCGAGACTCTGTCAGAAGCTCCATAACCTTCCATACTATGTCATCATCCCAATAATCCTTGATTTTGGCCAACTTGTGTTGTTCCTCTATCCCAATGTTGACTTCCTTTAAATTCAGAGGCTTAGTTACATATACCATTCCCAATGAGGGTTCTGCAACTAAGCACTCCCCCTTGGACTTAGGGATGTTGATATTTCTTGGATCATCCTCATTATCTTCTACTAACAGGTCCTTGCAATTGACAATACCTTGTATCTATACTTCCCATGTTGGTGCAACACATTCTATCCGAGGCTGGGAGTTATCGAAGAGAGGTGCTTCTATATCCTGTAGAGCTTCATCTAATCTCTCTGATCCCCCAACCAAGCCAAAGGTTGATAGGTGTTAAACACACACATGGTAAAAATACATAAGGAGAAACTAAACACACATAAAAACGTAGGATAAGCGTGAGTTATATTATTATTCACCATAGGTGTACATTTATATTACATTGGTGTGACCCTTACATTCCCATTCCAAGTGGTCTCTTGGACTCCATTTGTCCATTCGTCTTCCACACCTACTCATTGAGGATTAGGTGTCCAACATTCCCCCCCTTAATCTGAAGGGGTATGTGTGAGTCCAATAAGAGAGTTGTAATACAAATATGTAAAGTATGCATGGAAGCACTTAGGCTGAATCAACTCTCTGAAATGTTGGAATAAAGAGGTGGTTTAAGGATGACCACAAACACTAGAACACTTAGTGAAGTTCCCATAACTCTTCCAAATCTGGCAAGAAGCTGAGGGATTCTGCTAGAGGAAATTTCCCTCATATTTGAAGAGGGAGACCTTAAACCTAGAAGAAGGGAGGTCTACAACCTTTGATGGTTTAAGGATAATCACCAACACTAGAATGCTTAATGAATTTCCCAAAACTCTACCAAAGCTGGCAAGAAGCTGAAGTATTTTGCTAGAGGAAGTGCTCTGAATTCTTTGAAGATGAAGAATATCAACCTCACATGGATGGTTTAAATTTGTCCACCAACCAAAGGCATGCTCATGGGCATCCGTATCTTTGGCTACAACTTTGAATCTAAAATGAAAAGTTGTGGCTTAGGCTCGCTTGAACTACTATGTCTCTGGCTAAAACTCTGAATCTGGAATGACAGGTTGTGGCTTAGGCTTGCTTGATGTGGCTTCGAAGCTTGTAGATGACCACCATTTCCCCCCCTGTCAGGTATAAGGTGAGATTATGGTGAAAAATCAACTGCAAGATTGTTCAATATTCTAGAACGAGTTCTGACATGTGACTTAAACATCTTCTTGGCTGTTGATGCCCATTGCCAATAAGCGATCCATCCAAGATGAATCTTTGTTCTTGTAGAAGGCTTGTTTTTGAAGCATCTGTGTGAAGAATGGGTGTATCGACCATAGTGCTTGCATGGGTGAAGATCAAAACAATGATCTTTCATATGGCCAACTCGATCACAGTGTTGGCATTTTACGATTTGTTGTTGTTGCTGTGGAAGAAGCACAATATCTGGAACAATTGAAGGTGAAGTGACATAAATAAATCCGGCACTCTGAAATTTGATGGGCTTGGAGTAGTCCAGAATATTAAAGGACAACTCCTTGTCATATCCAAGACCTGTTCTGTGCTTGTTATGGGCAAGTTGTTCCCAAGGTCTGATGACGGGCTTGGGAAGTGCAGGCTGTATTATTTCTTCTTTCTGCAAATCTGGGCTTAAAATGGGTACTGCATCTGCAATTTCTTGCTGCTGATGGGAGTCTGTCTCAATGTTCTGAACAAGAAAAAGTTCAGAATGATGACTCTGCTGTTTTAATTCTTCTTGATGGAGCTGGGATTCTAATTGCGGAAAATCAATATTTTCATGTTCATTTTGTAGACATAATTTAATGTCGAAAAGAGTGTCTTTTATAACATTTACCATACCATCAATGGTGGAAAGTATCAAAGTGTTCAAAAACTCCAATATTTCATCAACTTTGGCCATTATCTCAACAATAATCTTAATACACAAAACCCAGCTTTTTAAGATTCCAAAAATACCTGCTCTCTCTCAAACTATCATTGAATATATAATGTAAACATAAATATCTCATACACTATAAATGAGATTAATCGTTAAAAAATATTTCACCTCTTGATTCTTAGTCTTCTTGATGATTAAGAAAGCTCTTAAAAGTTCTTAGCATGTCACTTCCATAAATAATAAGACTTCTGGACTACTCAATATATCAGCAAAGGTATTTTAATGCAAGTTGAGCCCATTAGGGATTCGAAAAAAACTATGAACAACTAGCTTGGCATAAAAATAAAGTACATACTTGATTAGGCCCTCAAAGACCACTTTACTTTTCAAATGATTTTTTTTTTTGTAATGCACTGCTCAACAATTTTTTATTTATTTTTAATATAGTCAACAATGTACCATTCACCAAGACCAACGATAAAATTGCAAAAATGCTACTGAAATATCCATTTCCTTGTAATCAAAATCCCATGTGTCAAATTCACTTCGACCCCTCCTTCTACAAATCAGAGGTGACCAGGGCCCAATCTCTCTCCGTACATCGCATGAACAACACATTCCAACACATACATTGTCCATACATTGTCAACAGCTTGTCATTTGATTTAAAACCAATACCATATGCATGGAATTGAACCAACTTGCACTGGCAAGTATTACAACGTCGGGGTAGAAGTGGGTAGAAGAGTGAGGGACAGAGTGGTGAGGGTAGGTAGCTGCGGGGAGCTGTGCGAGCCAGCAAGAGGGCCAACGGCCGAGCATCGTGGCAGCGGGGAGGGGCTACTAGGAGGGAGGGAGTGGGACTGCGGTGGGAGAGGCAGCGTGAGGGAGTGTAAGTGGGTGAGAGGGGGAGAAACAAAGGAGTGTAGAAGTAGGGGAGGGGAGGGTCTGACGTGGGATGGAGGGTAGGGTGGACGGGGAGGGGAGAGCGGTGATGGCAATGTGCAAGGGAGGTGGTAGGGGGCTAGAGCAGAGGGAGTAGAGGTGAGAGGTGAGGGTATTGTGGGAGATGAGGGGTCATGAGCATGAGACAATGAGGAGAGGAGGTGAGAGCACGAGGAGATGCATATGGAGGGGGAGGAGTGCAAGGGATATGAGGGTGCTGAGAGGCAGAATTACAACTAGGACTGTGGTGGATAGTGTGGAGTGACTACAGGTATAGGGCACTAGTGTGCAGGAGGCTAACGGTGTGGAGGAGGGTTGTGAGTGAGGCCAGGACAAGGAGGTGGATCCATCGGCGGTGTGCCATAGATTGGAGGAGTGCGAAACCAATATGAGAGAGGCTCAAAAACAAATTTTTTTTTTGAGCGCGAATTTTTGAGGCTTGAAAGAAACTGTGTGGGTAGAGGGATATCAAAAGGGTGTTATGAGTGTTATCACCCCGAAAATGAGTGCATTGTAATAGTATGGCAGAAGAAATCGAGGTGTGGAAGGTGGAGAGATCGAGAGTGAGAGAGACAAACCTAGTCACTGAACATAAATCGAATTTCACAATTGACTTGAAATTTTAAAGATTCTGTAGATGAGTGTTTGAAAACTTACGCCCTAAAAAACATGAACACACTGCTCTGGCTTCAATGCTCACACACCAGATATTTTCAAATTATATCTACAACATCGTTACCAGTTTGGTAGTAAATTCCTCTCCATAAACAATGATGGCAGAGAGTGTTTCATGCAACACAAGCAATGCAGAGAATGTTAGTGTAACGCTTGGTAGATCTTTGACATGTTCAAGACAGAACACTCAAAACACTGATATAAAAAATTCTCATAGAAAATGGCATAGAAGAACAGAGTAAATGATACGAGCTATTTATGAATATGCATTAACAATGGTATAGTGTATGGAGGAGCGGTGTGTTATATACCGGAAGCTGCATTTACCACAACAGAAAATGGTAGAAAACTGACAGTAGTTACCAGGGCATCAATCCTAAAAACGGAGTTGGGAGAATTTGAAAATGTCAGGGTCTCACCTATAGCTTTGATACCGTGTTAAACACACGCATGGTAAACATACATAAGGAGAAACTAAACACACATAAAAAGGTAGGATAAGCGTAAGTTCTATTATTATTCACCATAGATGTACATTTATATTACATTAGTGTGACCCTTGGATTCCCATTCCAAGTGGTCTCTTGGACTCCATTTTTCCATTCGCCTTCCACACCTACCCATTGAGGATTAGGTGTCTAACAATAGGAAACTGTCAGTCATTGTAATCCAATGGAAAGTCCCTCGGTGGAGCTTTGTTTCCAAGTACCATGTAGTAGGTATCGGTCCTGTTAGCACTATAAATGTTAATAGTTCGACCATCATTATATTACTATTTTTTGAATTTTTTATTTTTCCCTAGCCTATGTCAAAGTTCTAATCATCTTCAATAAAATCCAAAAGGAGTCTCAAAACCAAAAATATTTTCATTTTATAGGTCGTATTGTGTCATAGATTCATAAAGAGCTAAAACCACTATTTTAACTTAGGTTGGAGTCAAAGTTATTGGTCATTTTAGAAATAATAAAATAATAGCTACTCTTTCTAAAAAAGCAGCTATTTCTTCAGGAGTTTGGTTTCATTGGTGACACAGAGATAAAAGTAGCTATTTCCACGAAATTGCATAAGGAGCTACAAGGAGCATTATTCAGAGAAAAGATCATTATCCTTTGAAATCAATTGAATATATTCTATATTATGAGATATTATTCCTTTTAAAAGGGTAATTATTTCTAAATTAGAAGAAATATTATAATGGAATGATTATATTTTTGGTGGAGCTAACCTATAGCTATTCATTATAGCTGAAGTGGAAAATGAGGTACTAAGTATCAATTTATTAATGATGTGGAGGAGTGATATATTTTATGGGGTGACTTGGCACCCATATTTGAATCATTTCAATCGTGTCAATTAAACCACACCATGATTAAAGGTGCACATAATATAGAGGATTACGTTCACTATTTTTCATGACCGAGTTCTCCAAGAAGGTTACAGCTAATAGTGTTACATTTTCCAACAAACAACTTATCATCTCAAGTAAGAAAGTAGGGTTGCATGTAGGGTTTCTTTCTCTAGCTTGAACATATGTTCATAAAGTTTGAGATTAGGTGTTAAGTAGGATGGGTAAAGGCATAAAAGTTAACTACTCTGAGCCAGTGAATACCAGATTTGTCAAAAACTAAGAAAAGCCCCAATTTCAAGCAATACACTGGTATAGGATTCTAAATATTTTTTCAGAGGAAAATGTAGTTGTTGCACAGGCATTTTATGAAATTTTTGACAGGGAGAAAGTAAAGCTTGGAAGAAAAACCTTCAAAATCACCGAGACCATTATAGTCAAGGCTACTCAGACTTCAGCTATTGGAGAATGTTGGTTCAAAAAAAAATGTTGCAATAATATGTAAGTTCTTTCCTCAAACCTAAACACGAAAATATCAATTGGACTCCTTCTGTACATATTTCTTGTTTTAGGCTAGAATGGCAACATGTCATAACTACTATGAAACACTATATAACTTGTGAGGGTAGATTCTCTAATGTCCATCAATATCAAGTGAGATTTTTGTCTCACATCTTAGGTGCCAAACCTATGAATTTCCCTTTCTTTCTCTACAAATCCTTGTTAAAAATGTTTTTTAAATTACTGAAGACCCCTAATTATTCCCTGCATAACCTCTATCATAGATGCTTAATCAAGATGTTGGTGGTCTATCACCTTAAGAAAAAGAGAACTACCCAGGATAAATTTATAACAGATGAAGGATTTGGTAGCATCAGTTCTAGGAGGAGGGTAGGGAAACCTAAGAAACAAAATGTCCATGAACAAACTGGCTCAACACCTGTGCCAAATAATTAACAACCAACTCAGTCTATTCCATCAACAAGTAGAAAAACTAGAAGTTAAACAAAAAGAGCCAAAATTGAATTTGTCACTCCCATACTAATGGTACAATCAACAAAAAATTTTTATACAAGGAAAACTTCTAAATAACCCCAAACTTTAGAATCATTAAGAAGAGAACATGCAATTAGATTCAAGAAATGAAATACCCTACCTAATAAAGAGGTTAAATCTACAGGTGAGGAAAACATAGCCTCTTCCTCAAGACATGAAAGAAAAAATGAAATTGATGTTAATAAAATAAAATTCAGAGGAAGTTAGCCCTGAAGTACCAGTTCAACACTCTGTTCCAGAAATTTCAGGAGAGCAAGAAGAAAACAGTGACACCCCTTCAATAGAAGAACCAACATTAGCTCAACTATTTTCTTCTCTTAAGACATCCAAGACATATACTAGAAGAAAGGACAAGAAAATTATTCACTCCTATTCATCTTTCGAAGAAGAAAATACTGAAGAGGATTTCTTAGAGACAGAGTATGAGGCAGGCCAGTCTAATAGTATCATGCAGAGAAGATGAGAGGTTTCTTATATTCCCAACCCATACCTCAGAAGACCTCATACTAGGCCTAAAAACAAGCTAAGATTGAACAACAAACTCATTGCTAATCCTAGTCTAAAAGATGAAATTATAAATGTTGATGAAAGCCCAATAAATGAAGCTAAGAAGACTAGAGCCTAGACACAGAAACATGCAGGCAAAGGAAAAGATAAAAGAGTCTCTAAGGCAGATTCACTCAAAATCTTAGCCTCTTTGCATGATTTTATTTAAACATTTAAGGAAAATCAAAGAAGAAGAAGCATACATTTTTAGCTTAATCAACAAATGCAGCTATTTACAGGGTTTCAACTGTTAGCTGCACTTATTGAAAAAGTGGTTGTACCAGAAAACAAGAGCAGTTTACTAGCATTTTGCCACATCACTCCAGCCTCTTTGAGCTATATGCCATCATGTTGTTTGTCTTTAATATGTTGCACTACTTTGTATTATGGTTAAGGATAAGCCTAACCTTATGTATAGGAATATGATAAATTTTCCATAACATATTCACACTTTTTGTGGAAATATCAGCATAATATCTCTTGTATATATATGATGAAACTCAATAGAGAAAAGGTTCATGGTTTGTGAATCTTATACTCATGCGATCTATTATCAATCATAATTTTTGAAACATCATTTGAAAAAGTCTTAGAGTTTCATGTGTCAAAGGTAGGGTCAAAATAGAATTCATTTTTCATTACTTGTTCAAGGAAATTTTTTAATTTTTCTTATTTAACTTATCCTAAGTTTCAAGACCACCCTCATATCATCTCAAAACCATATCCATATAGGTCACATCATGTTCCATCAGTCGTCATTTGCTAACATATTTGATTTCCCAAGCTTGAAACTCCAAAAAATGTCATTTTAGCCAAGAATACCTACTTTCGTAGTGAATTTACTGTAAAATAGGCAGAAAATGCTACGAAACTGTTGCTAGTTTCGTAGAGAATATGAAGCATTTCTCTGTTTACAGACTTTGAGCAGTCAACTTCAAGGGAGGTTTATGGGAAAAAAAAGAAGTATTTTAAGAAACTGAGAGAGTTTATTTTCAAACACATATCAAATAACAATAACCTCTTTCTCTTTTATCAAAGGTGCTACAGATTGGGAGCTACAGGGATGTATTTCAGCCCTATTTTCAAAATGCAGAATTTTCCTGTTTTATACATGTGTTTAGAATGCAGGTTCTGGATAGCTGGAAATGGCTTTCAAAACACCAAGAGAGGTTTTTCTTCAAGACATACTAACCTACAAAAACCTCCTTCAGTTTTGTAATATCTATCCAGGATAGGGAGATAAGAGCTCAGCTTTGAACCCTATTTTTTTCTGAAAAAGCAGAGTCATTTTAATTCAAAGGTACACAACCATGTAAGAGGTCATCATTACCCTTTTGGCATGTTTGTATCATGATTTAAGCATGAGCTATCATTTAAAACACAAAACCTTATCCTAAGTTTCTATTTTTCACTTAACATTCATTATTGCATGTGAAACATCTCAATGTCACTTTTTGAGAGCTGCTTCATCACACCAAGCAGCTTGCTGTCCAATTTGGCTTTCCAAGTGTCACCTTTTTAAGAGGGAAACTTGGTTATAAAAGGAGATGGTAATGTACAATAGAGCATACAAAGGAGGATTTGTGGATAAGATAGAAGCTCATGGGCCTTAAGCTATTCATGGAGGACCCTAGCTTTGCTGAAGCATGCATTAGTTCAATTTGTTTGAATTTCTACAACAAGGAAATGGCTATGTTTTTGGATTGTTTGAGAAGTACATTTAAAGAGAATATTTTGAATGAAAAGAGATGAATTTGGAATTAATGAGAGAGGTTATTTTCAATCATAGGACAAGGAAATAACCTCTCTCACTTTTCTCACAAGTGCTATCAGTTGCGAGATACAAGGATTTCTTTGAGCCCTATTTTCAGAAAACAGAGTTTTCCTGTTTTAAACATGTTTTTCAAATGCAGGTTTTGGACAGCAGGAGATGGTTTTCAAAAAAACAAGAGACATTTTGCTTTAGAACATTCTTATTGACAAAAACCCTCTATTTTTGAAAAATACATTATGGATTCAGAGATATAAGCTTTGTTATAAGACTTGTTTTTAAGAAAAAACAAGAAAAATCTGCAAAGTGGTTTTAAATATGAAAGGTGAGATGGGTTGTGTTCCTCATTAGTTTTATGAGGTCCATAACATGCAGAGGGGTTCATGGCATGTTTAATACCAAGTCAAATACCTCCAAGAACAGCTATAACTAATCCATGAAAGGCCTAAAAATGGCAGTAGTTGAGGAGCTAATAGCTCAACTCATCATTAACGAGAAAGAAACACCTCAATAATCATAATGTGAGCTGGTTTATGATTTTAAAGGTCAATGGAATCTTGGAAACAAGGTTTTTACAGTTGGAGGACACATTTTTCAAGCTAGACAAAATTCTGTAAATTTCACTGTTTTCAGTAGTTTCATAGCGTGTCTGGGCTTGAAGAACAAAAAAATGCTACGAAACTACTGTAGCTTTATTTTTTATTTTTGAACCATTTTGAGAAGTTTCTAAAGGGTGAAAATGATATTGTAGAGGTGTCTAAGGATTATGAAGACAATATCAAAGGAAAGAGATAGAAAAGTTGACATCGAAAGGCATTTTTGTAACACTGTGAAACTGTCTTGCTTTCGTAGCGTATTGTTTTGAAGCTATATGAGCAGGTTTTTGTGCACTTTTGGAAAATTGGACACTTTCAAAGGGTCAAAGGAATATGTTAGCAGTCATCCAAGACTTGAAGACCATGATATGAAGAGAACTCATCAGCCAAACCATTCATTGAAGATAAGGACTAGTTTTCCTTAAAAATAGGGTTTGTTTCCAGATTTGGAGGAGGCTAATTAAGATGTCACGTAGTGATGAGCTCTATCACAGCCTATTTGAACATGTGAAGGATTATTTGTCAAAGATGTAACTATTTTTAGAGATAATATAGTTGATGTAATAAGTATAAGTTTGAGTACTATTAGGAAAAGGAATATTTCATAGTGTAGCTGTCATTTTATCATTAAAGCACATGTTTTCTTGTTTTGCAAGGTGTCATTAGGAAAATTTTGACGAGTCTAGCCAAGAGGTAGATCATCTCTGATGTAAAAAATCTATTAAAGGGCATATATTCGAATTTGTAAAGGGTTGGAGACTTTTTGCAACAAACTGCTGCCTTATGTATTTTGACTCATATCAGTAATACAGAGTGGTTTTCTTCTTGACAGACCTGAGATTCTCATGGGGTTTTTAATGTTTCATTGATTTACATATTATGCTTTACTACTTGCAGTAGATTTCATTGCTATTACTCAGAATTCATAACTTTATGCTCTAACTTCCTTTAGTAATGAGATGACTATGTTTTCCTATGTTTTATGAGTGAATTTCCTTTGAACCATTAGCAGTAGATTTCATTGCTATTACTCATAATTCATAACTCTATGCTTTGAATTCCTTTAGAAATGAAATGACTGTGTTTTATTATGTTTTATGAGTGAATTTCCTTTGTTAAAGATCCCTATCTGCCTCAGCTTCCATGTCAAGAAACCTTGCCACTGAAACTACTAAGTGTTGACTCCATAAGCCCAATGGTTGCAAGCCTGCACTCTTTTCAACCTAAATACACAAAAATCAAGTTACTTTTCAAATAGAGTTTTCCATCTAGTTCTATCATTATATAATATAATAAATCCCTTTGAGAGAGCCCTCTCAGACTGAAGAGGCTAGGCTTCAGCCAAAAGCTGGTTTGAAACAGTTACATGAAGTTGTCTGATTAGCAGCCTATCAGGTGCAATTTCATGATAACATTTTGGCGTCATTGCCATGGAGACCGAAGGTGTAAATTTTCCCTGGGAATAATGAAAAGGTATCAGTTCTAAGGTTTGAGAGTAACAAACACTTAGGCACATATTGGTTGTATTTCTGATCTGGTGACTCCACACATCAAATAATCAATTGGAAGGTGACTCCACTACTTGAATATTAGTAGCTTGATGAAGTTTCAAGATGAATTCCATTGCAAGAATAAATGCTAGGTATGCCCCTATGAATCAGTCTCACATCCATGGTTTTCTGAATCCTATGCCAAAGGTTGAATGGTTAACTAATCTTCCAATATTTAAAGATGAAAAGAAAGACAATGCTGCTCTTCATTTGGTTAGATTCCACATGCATGTACAAAGACTTAAGGTTTAGTTCCCTGAGGATTGTCTCATGAAGATGTTTATGGCCACTTTAGAAGGAAAATCATGGTCTTGGTATGAAAGCTTGCCAAATGGTTCATTATATTCTCTTGCTAATTTCCATGTCGCATTTTATGAGATGTATGAAGAGTGTCATCCCTCCTTATTTTTGGTTAAAGACTGTTGTGAACATTGTGTGAGTTTTATTGAATATTTGGAGAATTTTTATGAAGATGATGAGTTCATGGATGAGGAAATTTTAGAGGCCCTTCATGACAATCCCTTTCATCACCAAGAAGAAAGGATAGCCTATCCCTTGGATGAAAATGAAACCCATCAGGAGTTTATTTATGAAAATCATGTTACATCCTCTGAGTTTGATGAAAATTTGCAATAGACTTGTCAGCCTTTTGATCATCAAGAATATGATAATCATTTCAAACAAAAAGAGGAAATACCAGAAGATAATTTCTATATTCCTCAGGTAAAGGAAGAAGTTTATTCTTCATGTCATTCCTTGCATCAGCCTACATCAAATAATGATCACACTAATGAGGAAGTGGATGAAAATTTTTCTTTATCCTTCTCTTCTAATCTGAAGTCATTTGAGTGCAAGTTAGAAGATAAGATTCAATTTGTGGATGAAGTTGCTAAGAACATTGAAAAATACATTGACGTTTTAGAAGATCAAATTCAGTCTTATAGTCTTCATGATCAAGATCAGTCTTTTCAAAAAATTTTAATGCCAGAACAGAAAGAGAGGGTGTTGCTACCTTTCTCTTTTGAGATTGAGGAAGAATACCCTATTTTTGAAAATCAATTTTATAGCACACAACTGAAAGATTGTGTGGCTGAGCAAAGCATATATGAGTTTTCCAAAGCTACAAAATGTATTGAGAATCATCAAACAGACTATGTCTTCTATGATCTTATAGTTGACTACATGGAAGAGTTCTACAACCCAGATTTCCAGTTATATTTTCATTATGAGGATTGGATACATTTTATGTTTCCTTGGTCATTTTTGTATCATGCTTACTTTTGGTTCAAGTGCAGTTAAGAGGTTCAAGTGTCAGATCAGATCAATGACTGGCTTCATTGGAAGTTTCATGTTGCTTGAATTAAAAATGGAGATTGCAGCTATTAGGGTGGGTAGGAGTGCGTGAATAAGCTCAAATTTGACTGAGCATCTTTTCAGTAGGTACAAATTTGGTTTTTTCAGCAGTAATCATCAAGATTGAGCCTGAAGAGAAGGACATAAGATCTTGGCAAAGTTTTCATAAATTTCAAAATTTTTATTTCCAAGAAGATGGATGGCACTCAAACTACAAGTTCTTTAGTGTACCATAGGGGCACACCATCCTAAGTGGAGCCACTGTTATCACTTATAATTTTGAAACATCATTTGACAAAGTATTAGAGGTTAATGTGTCAAAGGTAGGGTCATAGAATTCATTTTTCATTACTTGGTCAAGGAATTTTTTTAATTTTTATTATTTAACCTATCCTAAGTTTCAAGACCACCCTCATTTTATCTCAAAACTATCTCCATATAGGTCACATCATGTTCCATCATTCATCATTTTCTAACACATTTTATTTCCCAAGATTAAAACTCCGAAAAATTTCATTTTATCTAAGAATCCCTACTTTTGTAGCGAATTCAATGTAAAATAGGCAGAAAACACTACAAAACTATTGCTAGTTTCATAGCGAATATGAAGCATTTCTTTGTTTTCTGACTTTGAGAAGTCAACTTCAAGGGTGGTTTTTGGGAAAAAAAGAAGTATTTTAAGAAACCGAGAGAGGTTATTTTCAAAAATATATCAAATAACAATAACCTCTTTCACTTTTCTCAAAGGTGCTATAGATTGGGATATCCAGGGATGTATTTCATCCCTATTTTCAGAATGAATAATTTTCCTGTTTTATACATGTTTTTAGAATGTAGATTCTGGACAGCTGGAAATGGTTTTCAAAAACCCAAGAGAGGTTTTTCTTCAAGAAATACGGACCTACAAAAAAATCCTTCAGTTTTGAAATATATATCTAGAATAGGGAGATACGAGTTCAGCTCTGAACCCTATGTTTTCTGAAAAAGCAAAGTAATTTTAATACAAAGATACACAACCATGTATGAGGTCATCATTACCCTTTTGGCATGTGTGTGTCATGATTTAAGCATGAGCTGTAATTTAAAACACAAAACCTTATCCTAAGCTGCTATTTATCACTTAACATTCATTATTTCATGTGAAACATCTCAATGTCACTTTTTGAGAGATGCTTCATCACACCAAGCAGCTTGCTGTCCAATTTGGCTTTCCAAGTGTCACCTTTTTAAGAGGGAAGCATGGTTATAAAAATAGGTGGTCATGTACATAAAAGCACACAAAGGAGGCTCTGTGGATAAGATATAAGCTCATGGACCTTAAACTATTCGTGGAGGACCCTATCTTTGCTATAACATGCATCAGTTCAAGTTGTTTGAATTTCTGCAACAAGGAAATGACTCTGTTTTTGGATTGCTTGAGAAATAAGTTTAAATAGAAGATTGTGAATTAAAAAAGATGAATTTGGAAATACTAAGAGAGGTTATTTTAAATCATAGGACAAGGAAAAATAACCTCTCTCACTTTTCTCACAGGTGCTATCAATTGGGAGATACAAGGATTTATTTGAGCCTTATTTTCAGAAAACAAAGTTTTTCTGTTTTAAACATGTTTTTCAAATGCAGGTTTTTGACGTCCGGAGATGGTTTTCAGAAATAAAAGACAGGTTTTTCTTCATAAAATTCTTATTTAAAACAACCACCTCCATTTTTGAAAAATACATCATGGATTCGGAGATATAAGCTCTGTTATAAGACCTATTTTTCAGAAAAAAAAAAGGAAAAATCTGCAAAGTGGTTTTAAATATGAAAGGTGAGATGGATTGTGTTCCTGATTAGTTTTATGAGGTAAATAACATGCAGAGGGGTTCATGGCATGTTGAATACCAAGTCAAATATCTCCAATAACATCTAGAACTAATCCATGAGGTGCTGGAGAAGAAAGGCCTAAAAATGATAGTAGTTGAGGAGCCAATAACTCAACTCATCATTAATAACGAAGAAATATTGGAAACGAGGATTTTATAGTTGGAGGACACATTTTTCAAGCTAGACAAAAATATGGAAATTTCACTGCTTTCAGCAATTTCGTAGTGTGCTTGGGCTTGAAGAACAACAAAACGCCATGAAACTACTGTAGCTTTCTTTTTTCTTTTTGAACCATTTTGAGAAGTTTATAAAGGTTGAAAATAATATGGTAGAGGTGTCTGAGGATGATGAAGAAAATACCAAAGGAAAGAGACAGAAAAGTTGATGGCAGAAGGCATTTTTGTAATGCTACGAAAGTATGCTATGAAACTATCTTACTTTCATAGCGTACTATTTTGAAGTTATATGAGCAGGTTTTTGTGCACTTTTGGATAGCTGGACACTTTCAAAGGGTCAAAGGAATATGTTAGCAGTCATCCAAGACTTAAAGACTATGAGATGAAGACAACTCATCAGCCAAACCATTCATTGAAGATAAAGACCAATTTCCCTTAAAAATAGGGTTTGTTTCCAAATTTGGAGGAGGCAAATTAAGATGTCATGTAGTGATGAGATATATCATAGCCTATTTGAACATGTGAAGGATTAGTTGTCAAAAATGTAACTGTTTTTAGAGATAAGATAGTTGATGCAATAAGTAGAAGTTTGAGTCCTATTAGGAAAAGGACTGTTTCATAGCATAACTGTCATTTTATCGTTAAAGCACGTGTTTTCTTGTTTTTCAAGGTGTCATTAGGAAAATTTTGATGAATCTAGCCAAGAGGTAGATCATCTATGATGTAACAAGTCTATTAAAGGGCAGATATTCGAATTTTTGGAGACTTTTTGCAGCAAATTGTTGCCTTATGTATTTTGACTCATATCAGTAATACAAAGTGGTTTTCTTCTTGACAGACCTGAGATTCTCATGGGGGTTTTAATGTTTCATTGATCTACATCTTATGATTTACTACTTGTAGTAGATTTCATTGCTATTACTCAGAATTCATAACTTTATGCTTTGACTTCCTTTAGTAATGAGATGACTGTATTTTCCTTTGTTTTATGAGTGAATTTCCTTTGAACCATTAGCAGTAGATTTCATTGCTATTACTCAGAATTCATAACTCTATGATCTTACTTCCTTTAGCAATGAAATGAATGTTTTTTATTATGTTTTATGAGTGAATTGCCTTTGTTAAAGACCCCTATTTGCCTCAGCTTCCATGTCAAGACACCTTGCCACAGAAACTACTGATTGTTGACTCCATAAGCCCAATGGTTGCAAGCCTGCACTGTTTTCAACCTACATACACAAAAATCAAGTTACTTTTCAAATAGAGTTATCCATCTAGTTCTATCATTATCTAATATCATAAACCCCTTTGAGAGAGCCCTCCCAGACTAAAGAGGTTAAGCTTAAATCAAAAGCTAGTTTGAAATAGTTACATGAAGTTGTTTGATTAGAATCCTATCAGGTGCAATTTTGTGATAACACGATCAATGTTCTCTTTCAATTAATGATATTGAAGAACACTTTTGAGGACTTATTACTATCTTAATATGTGTATTGTTGATCCTTCTTATGTGTTTCCATACCTAAATCGCTTCAGTTCTAGTTTACAGTTTCAATGTTGTTATATGGTTTTATGAGCCTCTTGATGTGTTTATGTACCTTATAAATTTTTATCAGTCTTACTTAGTAAGCTTTCTTGATGAGATGTGCATAATAACTGGTTAAAGAGCATTCCTTATGATAGTGACTTTTAATGATGTTCAATAAGATTATTATAAGTCTTATGATAGCCTTCTCTTATTGATATATTATCAGAATGTTTCTTGTGTTGTTTTTCATCAAAGCAATGTATTTCTACCTTGCAGACCCACTGTCTCTTCTGTTATTCCATACTTTCTTCCTGCCATAGACTACAAACTTACCTTTTTCTACCATATTAGGCCTAAATACCCTCATTGGTGTGACAATGAATTTGTGTGAAACCCTTTTCAGTGATTGAGAGCTTTAACCACCTACCAATTATATAGTTCAAATCATTAAATTTCCCTAGAGCTTAGGATGTGACTAGTCAAGCACTTGAAGCAGTCAAAGTACTGATTCCAGTGCTAGCATATTTTGGTGCGTTTGCCGAGAGACGAATATTATAAACTCAGTATTCTCCCGAAGTTATTGCATGAATGCTTAGTACTAGTTTTTAAAGGTGAATAAAAACTAGTCCCTTTTATTGACTGCAAATTGGTTCACCTCGTGACTCCACAAAGAGGACGAGGGGTTTCAAGACCTCCTACTACAATAAGAAATCAGATATCACCTACTGTGACTCCAATTGATGACCTGAAAAATATCATAAAAGATGTAAGAGGGAAATAAAAATAAGCTAAAGCTACATCTCAGTCAGTGAAGAAGGTACATACAAAGTACATTCCAAAGAAAAAGGTACCCTCATCTACTTTAAAATCTAAAGAAGTTTGAGTTTCAAAAAATTCCACTGAAATATTTCAAGTTGAAATTGCTTCCCCAAAAAATAAAGTAGATGATGTTAACCTAGGTTCAGCTGAAAGTATCTCTCAATCATCATTTAGTAAATCAGAGATAAGTAATATTCTAGTTAAATAAGAAAAAATAGAGGTTTTATGTGTTAGTGAAGAAAATAAGGAATCAGAAGACTTTGTGCTGATAGAAAGGGAATTAGAACAAGTATTGGAAATTGCATCTTTTATAGATAGGATTGTTTTAACTGAAGAAGATTTTAAAACCATTCTAAATTTTCTTCAAACTCATCTTGAATATCAGTCCTCTTATACCCCTCAACACGAGTATTTTCCTTTGTCTCGAAATCCAGTTGTTTGTTCATCCTCTTCTCATCAATTAGAAGGGAATGTTCCTGAAGACATGACTTTTAATCTATCTGACTTTTTAGCCCAGAAAAACTAATTCAAAGTTACCTCATCCCCTCAGGAGACTACACTTGAATTTGATTCTTCTATAGAAGGTGAAACAAAGACCTCCTCTATTCATCTCTTTGAAAATCCACTATTTTCAATCCCAAATATTGAAGAACCAACCCAAGAATTCAAATCTTATGCTATTCCAAAGCAGATTATAATTCCACAGATTGTAATTCCTAGTTCCCAAACAACTACATCAACCAACCATCCATCAATTTTACATCATCAAGCCATGGCTCAACCTGCCCTTACAAGGATGCAATAGATAGTTTATGCAATATATACACCACTTTCCATTCCTCAACCTTTACATCCTCTTCCTAAATTGGATTATCTAAAATATCTGCCAAAATACACAGGAGGGGGAGAAGGAGTTTCTGCTGAGGAAAATTTGGTTTCTTTTTATAGTTATGCTGATAACTGAAACATTGAACATGAATATGTCTGGTTAAGACTCTTTGTTCAGAGCTTGGATGGAGAAGCCCATAAATGGTTTAGAAGTCTACCACCAAACTTAATAACATGAATAGATGAATTGGAGGAAGTATTTGTGAAACAATGGGGTGATATAAAATATTATGTATACTACCTTACAGAGTTTGGAACTCTAAAAAAAAAGACTGATTAGTCATTGGTATATTTTACAAGGAGATTCAATAAAATTTATCAAAAAATTCCTGAAGAAATCAAACCTCCTGAAACCACCACTATGATAAATTTTGCCAATGCCTTAGATTTGGAGTTTTCTTTGTGGTCAAGAGCTGAGAAAGCACAAACAATGGTGGCTATGCAAGAGGCTGCAATTGGAGTGCAGTCTAATCTTATGGCCTCAAATAAATTGAAAATGGAAGAGGAGAAAGCAGCAAAGGACAAAAAGAAAATGAAAGAAGAAAAACCTTCTTCCTCCAAAACTTTCACAGTAGAAGAAAGGATTGATCAAATTTATAATTTGATTAAAAAACTTGCTTCTAAGATGAGGAAAATGGAGATAGAGAACAAACCTGCTACTAGAGCTAATCAAAATGAAGGCAATATAAATCAAGGTCCCTTCAGAAGACCTTTTCAACCTCAACAAATCTTACAACACCTGAGGAGGAATGCTCATGATCAAAATGTTCAGTCTCCATTGAATAATTTTACTGAAGAAGAGAAACAAGAACATGAGGAAGAAAATGAAGACATAAATCTTGTAGGAGAAACATCACAGTCAACTTGTTTGACTTTGCAAGGATACGAAGATCAATCAAGGATAAATCTCTTTTCAGATGATTAGAATTCCCAAATTCATTTACAAAATGAGAAAAAGCATCAAGAAACTCAAACAAGAAATTATCCTCAAAGGTCAAAAGGTCCTGTCCAACAACCTCAACAAAAATAAGATTCTGATAAACAAGCTACTAAACAAAAGGCGAAAGTCAATGATGTCCCTCCACCTCCTAATCTTGCCCCAATCATCAAAATTTATGCAGAAAATAAATAATGGACTCCTCTTTATTTTAGTTTCAAGTCAAAGATGAATAAAATCAAGATCCCAGCTCCACTTCTTGAATTTTTGAAAAATGATGCATACGAAGAGTCATTTAAAATTCTGTTACAACCACCTCTCGCTCCTGATTCAATCAATCTTGAAGATGAACATCCTACTATCTACTTAGGCAACCATGTCCAAGACCAAAATGATGATAATTCACCACCTTTCTATATTTCACTCAATATACATGAAAAATTGTTGCATAACATTTTATTAGATTCTAGGGCCTCTCACAATCTAATGCCAAAGAAAGTGATGGATTAATTAGGATTAGAAATCACTAAGAAATACCATGACCTATACACTTTTGGTTCCAAAAGAGTCAAGTGTTTAGGAGTGATTAAAGACTTGGTTGTTTCTCTTACCTAAATTCCTATGAAAATTTTAGTGATGGACATAGTATTTGTAAACATACCTTCTAGATTTGGGATGCTTCATTCCAGATCATGGTCCAAAAAATTGGGAGGCACTCTTCAAATGGATATGTCATATGCCACAATCCCAATGTTTGGAGGAGAATTCAGGAGGTTGTATAGGGAAACCCAAATGGCCTATATCATAAGTGATCAACATAATCCCTCAAATAATCCTATATATGCAGAGGAGAAGGAATAAGGGTCATCCATATTACACCTTGTTGCTGATGACAACAATTTCCAGCCCGAAATCACTAGAAAACAACATTTGCAAGATACAAAAAAGAAACATTTAGAAGGAGGACAGATTTGGAATTTATACTTTGATGGAGCCTCATCAAGAGAAGGATCGAGAGTTGGCATATTTCTCATTACTCCCACTCAGCAAGTGGTAAATTTATCATATAAAATGCAATTTTCCACCACTAAAACACTGTTGAGTATGAGGTGCTTGTGTTGGGTATGAAGGCCACAAAAGTTTTTGGAGCTGAACAACTAATTGCTTTTGGTGATTCAGAATTGTTGATAAGGTAGGTGGGAATTAACTATAAAGTGAAAAATTTAAAATTGAATAATTGTAGAAATTAAGTGTGGGATTTTGTTGACACCTAATCCTAGGGTTGGGTGAGGATATTTAATATTGTATATTAAATTATATTAGGAAATAAGGAAGGCCAAGAGTCATTGGGAGATGAATCCCAATAGCCTCACCTCCATGTATAAATACATGCACATTCTTCATCTAATATAAATTTTGATTTGCGGAGTTACCTCCTGGTTTGACATGGTATCAAAGCCATTCCCACTATTGGCATTTTTTTCCTGTGGCGTAACTCCCTCATTTCTACTAACAGTCTTTTGTTTAGTTAGTTTTATGTCTAGTTTTTGCTGCTCCATTAGATTGATGCCATTCTGAGTTTATATACTGCAATTCTGCATTTTTTTTAAAATTATCTCTGCAATTTCTGCACATTTCTGAATCATTTGTTTGCAGCTTCTGAAGATTCTGCAATTCTGCAATTTGCAATTCTTGCAATTCTGCAAGTTGCAGCTCCTAAAATTCTGCAGTGATTAGAATCCTGCAATTCCAGATTTTCTAAACGGCCCCTTGGCCTCCCCATCGCTCATATGTTCACTAATCTCTTCTCGAATGCACACACTCCCTACCATCTACTCTCCCTTACTCCCTCACGACCTACGCACGGCACTATTCCCTTTCCCTACGCTGCTACAACACCCCCTAACCCTCAACTTAACCCCCGCATCTCTCATTGCACAGCTCTCCCTGCCACTTCCCCTTACCTGCTCTCCCCTAAACGCGCGCCCCCTCATGCACAACAAATCACCTACGTAGAACCTTACCCCCTGCACACTGCGTTACCCCCTCACCTATGCTCCAACCCGAACCCCATCCTACACTACCCATCTCCCCTCTCCCCACGCGGGCTTCAATACACTGCTCTACCCGCCCATCCCCTGCCACACTCTGCTCCCTGCAACTCTCCCATTTATTTTTACCCTTAAAATATTGAGAATTATTTTTTAGCATTCAATTTAAATTGTTGCTAGAGAGGAAAATGAAATGGTAGATTCACTAGCTATAGTTGCTAGTAATTTTAAAGTTCGTCTTGATGTCATGGAAACATATGATGTTCAAATAAAAAACAGACCTTCCATTCCTGACAATATCAAATACTGGCAAGTATTTGAAGATGAAAAAGAAATTTAGAATTTTTTGGAACGTTTAGAAGAGTTTGTAGACATCCAAATTGATAATGAGCAGGACATTGTTGAAAATAAAAATGATAAGTCATTCAAAAAGACCATGGTTGGGAAAGGCATTATTGATCTAAAAAAATAACTACATTCCTAAAAGCCTAGTTCAATTAGAGAGGTTGTTTGACAATAATGATGTATTTTTAAAGCCTGAGAGTAAAGAAAATGGGGAGAGTACAAATGACTGCAATATTGGTACAGAAGATCAACCTAAATTAGTTAAAGTTTCTAAATTTCTTTCAAGAAACTAGAACTAAATATGTCAAGCTGCTAAAACAATATGCAGACATTTTTTCATGGTCCTACAGTGATTTGAAGACCTGTGATAGAGTTATAATGGAACATAAAATTCCTATGAAAGCAGAAGCAAAGCCTGTAGCACAGAAGATAAGGCATATCAATCCCATGTTGCTCCCTATTATTGAAAAAGAGACCAAGAAATTATGGGAAGAAAAAATAATTCTTCCTTTAAGATTTTCCAATTGGGTAGCTAATATAGTCCCAGTTCGAAAGAAGAATGGTGAAATTAGAATTCGTGTTGATTTTAACAATTTGAATTGGTGTTCACTGAAGGATAACTATCCATTACCCAAAATGGATTATATTTTGTAGAAATTTTTAGGCTCTAATAGATTGTGAATGATAGATGGCTTTTCAAGGTATATTAAAATCTCAGTTGATAAACAAGATAGAGATAAGACAATTTTAACTACATCCTAGGGAACATTCATGTAAAACAAGATGCCATTTGGTCTAATGAATGTAGGCAAAACATTTCAACGAGCAATGGATATTGCCTTTATAGGAGAAAAAGACAGATTTGTAGTCATTTACTTGGATGACATTACAATCTTTTCAAAATCTGATGAAGATCATTTAAAACATTTAAATTTTTTTTTGACAAGTGCATAAAATTTGGTTTGTCCTTGAACCCAAAGAAGTCATGCTTTTCTATTCAAGAAGGAAAATTATTGGGGCAAATTGTGACAAAAAGTGGTATTTGTATTGATCCAGCGAGAGTTGAGGCCATTTAGAAGATTGGTTTACCAAGGAATAAGAAATAATTACAATCATTTTTGGGGAAAATTAATTTTCTGAGGTGTTTTGTCCCAAAATTTTCAGATCTAATCAAACACATAAATGTCTTGCTGAAGAAAGATGCATAATTCAAGTGGTGAGATGAAGAAAAAGACTCTTTTTCAATAATCAAATCTGCCTTGACTGAAGCTCCAGCTTTAATCAGCCCTGATTTTGAAAAAGATTTTCTGAATTTTTCATATGCTTCTGAAGAAACAATTGTAGTTGTTTTGTTAGAAAATAATAAGGAAGGCTTAGAACAACCTATTTCCTTTTTTAGTCGTGCTTTAAGAGATGTTGATTTAAATTAAATCTTTATTGAAAAACAAGCATATGCACTAGTTAAGGCTTTAAAGTCTTTTCTAGTTTATGTGTTACATTAATTTTTTTTTGCTTTTGTACCAAATATTATTGTCAAAGATGTATTGCTGCAGCTAGACACCAATAGCAGGAGGGGAAGATGGTTCACCAAGATTCTGTAATTTGATATTGAGATCAGACCTACTAAATTGATAAAAGGACAAGGCTTAGCTCGTTTGATGGCTGAATCAAATTGAAAAGCTCTAAATATGAACATAGAGGTAGCTGAATAAAAATATGGAGAAGGTATATATGATTATCTTGAAATATTTCATTCAAATTGGTATAATGAAATCATGTAATTTTTGTTAAACTTTAGATGTCCCCCAGAAATGGAGAAGTAAAAAAGAAGGGCTTATAAATTGAAAGTTGTTAAGTATTTAATATTGGAAAACCATCTTTACAGGAAAGACCCCGTGGGAGTCTTATTAAGATGTGTAGATGAAGCTGAGTCACATAAAATTATGTTAGAGATATATGCAGGGGTGTGTGGTGGACATTTGTATTGGAAAGCTACTGCAAACAAAATTTTAAGAGCTGGCTATTATTGGCCAACTCTTGTCTCTGATGTTTTTTCCAAAGTCAAGACTTGTGTTGAATGTAAAAAATTTTCTGGTAAGAAGAAACTACTTCCATTACCTCTTATTTGTATCTCAACAAATGTTCCTTTCCAGCAGTGAGGGTTAGAATTCATCAGCGAAATTCATCCGCCATCATCATGACAACATACATGGATTCTTATAGCTACATATTATTTTACCAATTGGATTGAAGTTGTTCCAACCAGGAATGCCACTAAAACTGTAATAATAAAATTTTGTTGGAAAATATTATGTCTAGATTTGGTTGTCCTTAGAAATTTGTCACTGACAATGTAATGGCTTTTAAATCTACCAGGATGAATAGTTTCTATCAGAAATATGGCATTAATTTGAATCATTCTACACCTTATTACCCTAAAGGTAATGGGTTAGCTGAGTCATCCAATAAAAGCTTGGTGAGAATCATTAAGAAGATTTTGCCAGAAAATAAGAGAAATTGGGACACTCAACTAGTTCATGCTCTTTGGGTAGATAGGGTAAGTAGAAAAATATCAATTGGAATGTCTCCCTTTCAATTTGTTTATGGTACTGATGTTGTAATGCCATTTCAATTAGCCCTTCCTTTTATGAAGTTTCTGCAAGATGAAATTGATGATGCAAATCCAATTCAAAGGAGGATGTTGCAACTGATAGAAGCTCATAAAATCTGAGAATCATTGATGGAAAAACCACATAAATACTAGACCAAAATCAAATATGTTTTTACCAAAAGAGAAAATCAACAGTTATTCTAGGAAAATGATTTGGTGTTGCGCTGGGATGTCAGAAGGGAATACCATTGAAAGCATGGTAAGTTCAATAATTTATGGTTTGGGCCATTTGGAATTGCTCAAGTTTTGTAAAACAACACATTTCTACTCAAGCATCTAGATGATGATCAGTTGAGTGGAGGTCCAGTTAATGGTCATTTTCTTAAAAAGTTCTATTTTTGATAAGTTAGTTAGTCATTCCATTGTAAATATTCGGACTGATGTGTCAATAAAACTCCATGCCCAATGGTATTTGTATCTGTAAATATAGTAAGTCTTGAGTCCAATCAATGAAAGGTCAGTTCTAGTCATTAGTTCCTAAAGTTTTCTAAGTCCTAGAATTTTTAAGGCACTGAGTCTATAGTCATTGAAGCCTCACAAAGGCGACTTCATCCCCAATAGGAGCCACCGTTAGCACTATAAATTTTAAAATTCTGACCACCATTATATTACTCTTTTTTGAATTTTTTCTTGTTCCCTATCCTATGTCAAAGTTCCAATCATTTTCAATAAAATCCAAAAAGAGTCTCAAAACCAAAAATATTTTCAGTTTTATAGGTGGTATTGTGCCATAGATTCATAAAGAGTTAAAACCACTATTTTAACTTAGGTTGGAGTCAAAGTTATTGGTCATTTTAGTAATAATAAAATAATAGGGCCTCTTTCTGAAATGGAAACTATTTCTTCAGGAGTTTAGTTTCATTGGTGACACAGAAATAAAGGTAGCTATTTCCACGAAATTGCATAAGGAGCTACAAGGATAATTATTCACAGAAAATATCATTCTCCTTTGAAATCAATTGAAGATATTATATATTATGAGATATTTTTATTTTTAAAAGGGTAATTATTTCTAAATTAGAAGAAATATTATAAGGGAATGATTTATTTTTGGTGGAGCTAACCTATAGCTACTCATTATAAATGAAGTGGAAAATGAGGTACAAAGTATCAATTTATTAATGATGCGGAGGAGTGATATATTTTATGGGGTGACTTGGCGATAAGATTTGAATCATTTCAAATCGTGTGAATTAAACCACACCATGATTAAAGGCGCACAAACTCTAGAGGATTACATTCACTATTTTTCATGAATGAATTCTCCAAGAAGGTTACAACTAATAGTGTTACATTTTCCAGCAAACAACTTGTCATCTCAAGAAAGAAAGTAGTGTTGTGTGTACGGTTTCTGTCCCTAGCTTGAATAACTGTGCATAAAGGTTGAGCTTAGGTGTTAAAAAGGATAGGTAAAGGCAGAAAATTTAACTGCTCTGAGCCAGCGAACACCATATTTTTCGACCATAGAGAAAAGCCCCAATTTCAAGAAGCAGGTTGGTACAGGTTTCTAAAAAAGTTTTCAAGGGAAAAGGTAGCTATTGCATAAGCATTTGCTGAAATTTTTGACGGGGAGAAAGTCAAGCTCGGAAGAAAAACCTTAAAAATCACTAAGACCATTATAGCCAGGGCTATTCAGAATTCAGCTACTGGAGAATGTTGGTTCAAAAATAAAATGCTGCAAGCAGATGTAAGTTCTTTCCTCAAACCTGAACACAAAATATTAATTGGACTCCTTCTGTGCATATTTCTTTTTTTAGGCCAGAATCGCAGCATGTCATAACTACTATGAAACGCTATATAACCTATGAGGGTAAATTCTCTATTGTTCATCAATATCAAGTGAGATTTTTGTCTCACATATCAAGTGCCAAACCTATGAATTTTCCTTTCTTTCTCTACAAATCCTTATTAAAAATGTCTTTGAAATTACATAAGACCCCTAATTATTCCCTGCATAACCTCTATCATAGAGACTTAATAAAGATGTTGGTGGTATATCGCGTTAAGAAAAAGAGAACTACCTGGGATAAATTTCTAACAGATGAAGGATTTGGTAGCACCAATTCTAGGATGAGGGTAGGGAGACCTAAGAAATGAAATGTCCAAGAAGAACAAACTGGCTCAACACCTCTGCCAAATAATTCACAAGCAACTCAGTCTATTCCATCAATGAGTAGAGAAATTAGAAGTTCAACAAATAGATCTAGAACTGAATCTGTCACTCCTGTTGAGATTCAACAAGATGATGAGCTTAGTGAAAATGAGTCGCCTTCACTAAGTGGGCCCGTAGGTTATTTTTAGGTGCAAGTCTATTTTTAGACTATGTCTATTTTTAGACATGGTGATCATATTTCAGAAGTTGTAGGATGCTATTTGTGGATGGTTGGTCAAGTTGGAAAAATATATGAAATTATATTTTTAGAATATTGGGCAAAGTCTATTTATAGATCGTCGATCTAAAATTATAAGTGTCGATTATTATTAGCTCTTAATAATAATCCGACAATAAACATCAACTTATTCTCTTGGAGCACTTAATTTCAGTGTACAGATTTGGAAAATCGGTAGGTACCGGAAAATTACGTAATTCTAAGTTTCACATTGGTTCCGCCGCAGAGACTCAGTGGGCCCAAGTGGCAAAAGTTAGCGAGTTGGAAGAGTAGTTCATGGAGTTGTTATTCAGTTTAACTCAATTAATGGAGTTAAACTCGGTTGAGCTAGTTGTATCTAGTCTAACTGAATGATACACTAGTGAGAGTGGAGTGAATTAATTAGTTAATTAATTCACAAATAATAACTCATTAATCAGATGAAAAATACGATTAACTACGATTATGAATCTGAACAGAACAGGCTGGAAGATGATGAAAGAAGCGAGATGGACCACCTCTAGTTTATGACTATAGTGATGCATTGATTGCACCACACATACATTGGAGTTTCCAATGAGGATTGCACAGTAAAGGCAAGGGTAATTCGAATTCATTCAGAGCTATTCTTCAGCAGGGATTGCGCAGTGGAGGCAGGCTATCAGGTGGCAAGAAATTGGTGCATGGATTTGCAGATTTCTTCTAATTAGTGTGTGACGATTGATTTTACTGAGAGCTTGATGTACTAAGATTTTTATGAGATTGCTACATGATCTCCATGATACATAATATATGATAGTTGAGGTTTTTAGCTCAAATATTTCTCATTAAAAAACTGTGTTCTGTGCGATTTTTTTTATTGCTTCATGTGTTTGCAATTGATTTTAATTTCTGCAAAAGATTAATAGTGGAAGGATTCTGTATTTAGAAAGAAGATAAATATTGTTAGATCATGAGAATCTGGATATATACATGCATCTTGTATATAATTTCTACATGGTATTAGAGCAGTGTTAATTCTTGAAGATTGCAATTATGAAGAATTGCTGAGTTTGTGCTGGTGGACAATTCGAATTTGCTGTAGAAAATTCTTGGTGTGATAGTTGAGTATACATTGAAATGTCTTTCAATGGGTTGCAACTGGAGTATGTCCTTGATGGCAGCTCGAATTACATAGTCTGGAAGGATATGATGGAGGTAGTGCTGGAGGATAATGGATTGAAGGAGTTCATCGATAGCGATGTTGCATTACTTGACGCATGGCAAAAGAAGATAGAAAAGACAAGAAGAATTATATTGGAAGGTGTGAAGGACCATATTGTGTCCAGCCTTCACGAGAAAGCCACTCCATTTTTAATGTGGAAGGCTTTGACAGATTTTTTCCAAAGTAGCAGTGACCAGAGGAAGTTGGCGCTGAAAGATAAGCTCAGAAAAATAAAAATGGAGAAGGTCGATAGTATTCCAAAATATCTCACGAAGTTTGTCCACTGTAGGGATGAAATGGGAAATGTGGGGATTACTGTTGATGATGAAGAATTGGAGAGCTTGGCTCTCCTTAGGCTTCTGAAGAGTTGGCATAGCTACAAAGACTTTGTCAATGGATGGGAGAAACTGCCGAGATGGGAGCGACTTTGGTCAGGTCTTGTGCAGTAGGAGATAAGGCGAAGCACCAGGGATGGCTCTTCATCAAAGAATGAAGATGAAGAGAATTTTTATTTGGCTGCAAAATCAAGGAAAGGGAAGGGGAAGAAATTTTCTTCAAAATTTGAAGCTAAAGGCAAGAAGTAGGATTTGTCCAAGGTGAAGTGTTTTCACTGTCACGAACATGGGCATTTCGCCGCTAACTGCCCACAGAAAAAGAAGAACAAGAAGGCTACTGGAGCTGCAGTTGGAGAGGCCTTAGCCTTGAAATTTGAACTTGATTTCTATTTGATCACATGCTTGGTTTCAAGCTATATGGGATCGGTGTGGTATCTTGATAGTGGTGCATCTTTCCATATGACAGGAGACAAGGAGTTTTTTAGTGACTTGGAGGAGAAGGGCCTTCAAATGCATATAAAGAAGGGCGAAGATGGTCGATACAGTGTGACCAGCATTGGTACCATTACCTTTGAGAGGGATTTAGGTAATCCATTTCTGTTGAAAGATGTTATGCATGTTCCAGGTCTGAAGAAGAACTTGGTATCAGTCGCAATGTTGGAAGACAAAGGTTAAGATGTTGTTTTTAGCAATGGAAAAGCCTTCCCGCGACACAAAACAACGGGTCAAACCAAGAGGATACGATTTGAGTTAAGAATCTCTACAAGCTGGAGGAAGATGGCTGCGCTGCAATGATGGGCAAAGCAGAAGAAGTGGTGAGCCGAGATGAGGGCGAATTATGGCACAGGAGATTGGGCCATCTTCACCATGGCACTTTGAAGATTTTGTAGCATATTTATACTGGACTTCCCAAGGGTACTCTTGCACAGTCATATCAGTGCAAGGGATGTATTATCGGTAAGTTTGTGAAGACCACCTTTCATTAGAAGGAGAATTGTGCTTCGGTGATCCTGGAGAGAATTCACATAGATGTGTGTGGACCTTTCACGGTTGCTTCAAAAAAAAAACAAAGGTATTATGTTATATTTGTTGATTAATATTCTCATAGATGTTGGATCTTCTTCATGCAGAAGAAGAGAGAAACATTCTCAAAGTTCTGTGAGTTTAAAGCATTAGTGGAGAAGGATTCGGGGAAGCAAGTGAAAGATCTATGGAGCAATAATGGTGGTGAATACATCTCAGGCGAATTCAAAAACTTATATAGCAAAGAATGAATTGGAAGAGAACTCATAGCGCCTCATAACCCATAATAGAATGGGGTCACTAAGAGGAAGAATAGAATGATCATGGGTGCTGCATGAGTGATGTTGCATGACCAGGGGCTACCGATGCACTTGTGGGCGGAAGCATGCAACACTGTGGTTTATGTGAAAAACCGTTGTCCTCATAGAGTACTTGGCATGAGTACACCTGAAGAAGATTTTACTAGTAAGAAACCTGATATTTCTCATTTGAAGTTTTTTGGCTCATTTGTTTACATTCATGTGAAAAAAGACGCCAGGAAGAAGCTAGAGTCGACTGTAGAAGTTGGGATATTTGTGGGGTACACAGAAACACCCCATAATTATCATTTTTATTTTCCAGATAGTCGAATGACTGTGGTGCGACGGGATATAAAATTCAATGAGGTGAAAGCCATGAATTTGTCGCTTGAGAGGGAGCTACACTTGCATGCAGAGGAGGAACTTATTTTTCCCAAATATGAGCCTCTAGATGTGGATCAGCCGCAGGAGGAGATTCATGGAGTGGAGGAGTCCACTCATGCAGAACCAAACATCAGACAAGGTAGAAAGCATACCACAGAAGCTGAGAGGCTGAAGCTTGATGCGACATAGAATGTGGGAGTCCCTACATCACAACGCAGACAGAGACAGTCACCTGACTGATTTACTGGATTCATGGCTCTTATGAGCAAGTGTATTGTGACAGAGCCATATTCTTTTGAATAAGAAGTGCAGGAGCCCACATGGGTAGATGCCATGGTGGAGTGTGACTCCATTGTCAGAAACAGTGCTTGGGAGATTGTTCCAAGGCTATTGGGTAAATCAGTTCTAGGATCAAGATGGATCTACAAGGTAAAGCAAGCTGATAATGGGAGCGCCGAGAAGTATAAGGCAAGATTTGTTGCCCGGGGCTTCTCACAGATCGAGGGGATTGATTATGAAGAAAATTTTGCACCTGTCACACGGTATTCTTCCATAAGGACCATCCTTTCCCTCTCACTGCAGATGGGTTGGCACATTTATCAGATGGATGTGAAGACCACGTTCCTTAATGGGATCATTGAGGAAGAGGTGTACATTGAGCAGCCTGAAGGATTTGAGATCTTTAGCAGCGAGTCGCATGTGTGCAGGCTCAAAAGAGCGTCGTATGGTCTGAAACAAGTACCTCATGCTTGGTATACACGGATCGACAACTATTTCACTGGACTTGGCTTCACCAAGAGTGAGGCGGATGAAAGCTTGTACCAAATTGTGGTGGAGGGTAAGATTTTAATCATTGTTCTTTATGTTTATGATTTAATACTAACGGGTGATGAGCAGTTGATACACTCATGCAAGGAAGATCTTGCAAAGGAGTTTGAGATGAAGGATTTGGGCCTCCTTCATTATTTCCTTGGACTGGAAATATGGCAGCGGGAAGGTGAAATATTTGTGTCTCAAGGCAAGTAAGCCCGGGAGATACTGGAGAAATTTCACATGCAAGGTTGCAAGCCTATAGACACTCATATTCCAGGAAATTGGAGGAAATAGGATGCTAGATTGGCAGAGGTAGTGGATGCCACTGTTTATCAACAGTTGGTGGTTTCGCTCATGTATTTAGTTAATACAAGGCCGAACATATGATATGTGGTGAACAAGCTTTCACAAGCGATGGTTAAACCTACCAAGCTCTTTTGGAAGGCAGGAAAGCATGTCTTGAGGTATCTCAGGGGCACATCTGAGTATGGCTTATGGTACAGACAGACGTATGAGGTGAAGTTGCATGGCTTCACGGATGCAAATTGCGTAGGCAGCCCAACAGACAGAAAGAGCACATCAGGAGGGATTTTCAGTATCAGATCTATGATATTTTCTTGGTATAGAAGGATACAAAGATCCGTGGCACTCAGTTCAGTGGAAGCAGAATACATGGCAGCAAGTCAAGCTGCATGTGAGGCTATCTGGATGAGGAAGATCCTGGTTGGTTTGTTCGGTTCACATTTAGATCCTACAGTGATACATTGTGATAATCAGAGTTGCATTAAACTCTCGATTAATCATGTGTTTCATTATAGATATAAACATATTGATATCCGGTATATCATATCATAGATTGTGTGCAACAGAAGATCATGTTTCTTTAGTACATTCCTACGGAAGATCAGGATGCATATATTCTGACGAAGGCACTCACCAGGAGAAAATTTGAATACCATAGAGGCAGGATCGAGGTGAAGGATAATCCCTATCTTGTTGAGAGGGAGTGTTGAGATTCAACAATATGATGAGCTTAGTGAAATGAGTCACCTTCACTAAGTGGGCCCACAGGCTATTTTTAGGTGCAAGTCTATTTTTAGACATGGTGATCATATTTCAGAAGTTGCAGGATGCTATTTGTGGATGGTTGGTCAAGTTGGAAAAATAGATGAAATTATATTTTTAGAATATTGGGTGAAGTTTATTTATAGATCATCGATCTAAAAATAGAAGTGTTGATTATTATTAGCTCTTAATAATAATCTGACAATAAACATCAACTTATTCTCTTGGAGCACTTAATTTTAGTGTACAGATTTGGAAAATTAGTGGGTTGAAGGAATTACACAATTCCTAGGGTTTACTAGTGGTTCATGCATGGAGGACTCAGTTAGAATTGAAGTGGAAAAGTTATGACAAAGTAGTTCATGGAGTTGTTATTTAGTTTAACTCAGTTGAGCTATTTGTATCTAGTCTAACTAAATGATACACTAGTGAGAGTGGAGTGAATTAATTAGTTAATTAATTCAAAACTAATAACTAATTAATCAACTGAACAAATACAAAAGTTAACTACAGTGCATGTCAGTTCCAGTGGAGACCCAACGGAGAGATAGGTGAAAGGGCAAGATGGACTATCTGTTGTGACTATAGTGATATATTGATTGCACCACACACACATTGGAGTTTCCAATGAGGATTGCGTAGTCAAGGCAAGGGTAATTTGAATTCATTCAGAGATATTCTTTAGCAGGGATTGCGCAGTGGAGGCAGGCTATCAGGTGGCAAGAAATCGGTGCATGGATTTGCAGATTTCTTCTGACTAGTGTGTGACGATTGATTGTATTGAGAGCTTGATGTACTAATATTTGTATGATATTGTTACATGATATCCATGATACATAATATATGATATTTGGGGCTTTTAGCTTCAGGATTTCCCGTTAAAAAATTGTGTTATGTGCGATTGTTTTTATTGCTTCATGTGTTTGCAATTGATTTTAATTTCCGCAAAAGATTAACAGTAGAAGGATTCTATATTTAGAAAGAAGATAAATATTGTTAGATCAGGAGAATCTGGATATATACATGCATCTTGTATATAATTTCTACAACTCCCATGCCAATGGTACAACCAACAGAAAAATTTATACAAGGAAAATTTTTGAAGAACCCCAAACTTTAGAATCATTCAGAAGATAACATGCAATTAGATTTAAGAAAGGGAATACTCTTCCCAAAAAAGAGGTTAAATATACATGTGAGGAAAACATAGCCTCTTCCTCAACACATAAATACAAAAGGAAATTCACCTTAACATAAGAAACTTCAGAGGAAGTCAGCCATGAAGTACTAGTTCAACACTCTATTCCAGAAATTGTAGGAGAGCAAGAAGAAAACAATGAAAACCCTTCAATAGAAGAACCAACATTAGCTCAACTATTTTCTTCTCTTAAGACATCCAAGACATCTACCAGAAGAAAGAACAAGAACATTATTCACTCCTATTCATATTTTGAAGAAGACAGTACTGAAGAGGATTTCTTAGAGATAGAGTATGAGGTGGGCTAGTCTAGCAGTATCATGCAGAGAAGAAGAGAGGTTTCTTATATTCCCAACCTATACCTCAGAAGACCTCACACTAGGCCTAAAAAAAGCTAATACTGAACATCAAACTCATTTTTAATCCTAGTCTAAAAGATGAAATTATAAATGTTGATGAAAACCCAAGAAATGAAGCCAAGAAGACCGGAGCCCAGAAACAGAAACATGTAGGAAAAGGAAAAGATAAAAGAGTATCTAAGGAAGAGTCCCTCAAAATCATAGCTTGTGTGTTTGATTTTATTTAAAAATTTAAGGCAAATCAAGGAAGAATAAGCACACATTTTTATCTTAATAAAAAAATGTAGCTATTTACAGGGTTTCCAATAATAGCTACCTATTTCTGAAAGGTAGCTATTATTTCCTAAATTTTTGTATAAAGGATGCAGAGGGAGTTTTTGTTCAAATATCGAAGGATGATACTGTGGGGTAATTACATATATGCAATATCAATAGAAGAAGATGCTGCCAAGTGTCAACTAATCCAGTTCTCTTCTAGATGTTAGTTTCAGTTGAAAATTTTTTCACTTTTGGGGGAAAGAGCTAGATGCCATCTTCAGCTGTTAGTTGCACCTTTTGAGGAAGTGGTTATACCAGAAAAGAGGAGCAGTTTTCCAAATTTTTTCCACATCACTCCAACCACTTCGAACTATATGCCATCATGTTGTTTTTCTTTATTATGTTGCACTAATTTGTATTATGGTTAAGGATACACCTCACCTTATGTATAGGAATATGATAACTCCTCCAGAAAAAATTCACACTTTTTGTGGAAATATCAACATAGTATCTCTTGTATATATATGATGAAACTCAATAGAGAAAAGGTTCATGGTTTATGAATCTTATACTCATGTAATCAATGTACTCTTTCAATTAATGACATTGAAGAATGCTTTTGAGGAGTTATTACTATCTTGATATGCGTATTGTTGATCCTTCTTATGTGTTTCCATACCTAAATCTCTTCAGTTCTAGTTTGTAGTTTCAATGCTGTTATATGTTTTCATGAGCCTCTTGATCTGCTTATGTACCTTATCAATTTTTATCAGTCTTACTTAGTAAGCTTTCTTGATGAGATGTGCATAATAACTGGTTAAAGATCATTCCTTATGACAATAACTTTTAATGATGTTCAATAAGATTATTATAAGTCTTATGATAGTCTTCTCTTATTGATATATTATCAGACTGATTCTTGTGTTGTTTTTCATCAAAGTAGTGGATTTCTACCTTGTAGACCCACTGTTCCTTCTGTTATTTGCATACTTTCTTCCTACCATGGAATAGAAACTTATCTTTTACTACCATATTAGGCCTAAATACCCTCATTGGTGTGATAGTGAATTTTTCTGAAACCCTTTTCAGTGATTGAGAGCTTTATCCACCTACCAATTATATAATTCAAAACATTAAATTTCCCTAGAGCTTAGGATGTGACTCATCAAGCACTTGAAGCAGTCCAAGTGCTGATTCCAGTGATAACAGGTCCCATCTAATGGACAAACATATGAACCCATTTGTTCCAGGTCTTCTCATTCCAAACCTCCATCACATGGCCAGGTGCTTGCGTTGGTCTCCCTCGGCATAGAAAAGCTCAGTTGGTGGGGTAGCGGGTGGCTCAAAGTGTAACTTCATCATTTTTCTTTATTCCTCCCAGTCCTTAAAATTTCCCGTGTGCGTATCCCAACAACACGTTGGGGTTGTGCGCTTGGCCAGATCAAGTTCCCAGAACCTCTGTTCTTCTGGGATAACCCTTTCCAAGTTTTCCAAAATATTACAAAACTATAAGAACCATCAAATTAGGGTAATTATATTACCTTTGAGGAGATTCATTGGAAATTTTTAGTGATCTTTAAGTAGTGCAACGGAGAAACATCATGCAATCGATTCTGCCAATTTTCCATCTCCCCATCTGAATTTGAGAAACATAAGCTATCCTTTTCCCAATTCAACATTCCTTCAGCTGTAGGGTTGATCCAATCCCGGTCCCACATAGTCAGCTTGTATATATGGTCGACATCATATCCCTCACGCACTAGTTCTGTATATCTTTTTCCTTATGCTATATCAAGAGGTACTATCACCCGAGTACCATCATTTTCAAAGATCATGCTTCTACACTTTAAGTTGATGATGCCTCCCATATCAATGGCCCATTCCAGCCCTAAAAATGTGGGGTAGGGGTCTCCATCATCCACAATTTTTATCACTTCAAAATCTACGCGTACCTTTACTCCAACAATGTCTACCAGAGTTTGTGGAAGTCTTCCAAGTGGAATGATCTTCTATTGATTGTTCATGCGTAGCTAAATGGTGGGCCACTCTAGCTTTGGTTCTGCCATCTTCTTCTAGTTCTACTTAGGTAGAACATTTGCATTAGACCCTAAATCCAAGATGACCTGATCCATCTCATACTCTCCAATTTGCACGGTCATGCGTATCTGCCGACCAATTTTATTCTTGTCCATATAGATCTTGTTCACGACCTTAGTCTCAGTTCAAGGCAATTATTTATCCGTGCAGCTATCTAACATGGTCTGAATATTGTCTACTGATTTCTGATTGCGCAATAAATTAATACAGGCTTGTAGGAAAGGTTTGAATTCATCATCAATCTTTGATTCCATGATAGACTTTGATGTGGACGCTCCTGCAACAGCAAATTCCTTCCCGGGTTCAATAGAAGTCTACTTTTCATTCTATAGGTTGAGTCCTTTCTTCTTGTCAGAGTCATTTCTGATCAATGGCACTGCAACATCCTTCTTTCCCTCATCTCCTCCAGTGGGAGCACCACTGTGTGTAATTATGTTTACACTTGGATCATCATCACACGACTTAGCTTTAATCATTTGTATGTTTTTCGTAAGTGGCTGTTGTTGCATTTCCTACATTATAGCAATTAAAACATGACATTATTCAATTACATGATCAAATTATCTTACAATACCTACAATACTATTGTGCAGGGTTTAGATAGTCACACGCATAGTGTCCAACATCTCCACAGTTATAGAAGATTAATTGTCCTCTTCCACGACCTGTGCCTCCACCTCTCCCTCCTCCCCTTCCTCTTACTGGGGATCCTCCACATCCAGAGGCAGATGCTGGTGAATATGGGTCTGCTTGCACTCTATAGAGGTTAGAACTATCCATCATTAGGTCAAATGTGTAGCAGTGGTGCTCATCATGATCAATTGAAGAGAAAAACCTGCACCATTGTTGCTTCAGCTTTGGCACATAGCTTCCCAATCAAGGGAAATGGTCTATATCATGCCATACATCTACCCTAAAATTAGTGACCATAGTGTGGGAGTACCACTTGGCCCGACAACATCCCTGGGGCGCAGTGGATTCGGCCCTCCCGCTTACATGTAATATGAGAAAAAATTACACTGATATTTGGTGTGTCCGGAACCCTTACAATGTATGCACCATACATCTGCGCAAACTTCCTTTCCCCAGTATCTGCATAGGTTCTGAATCTCCAAGTGCATTGCCTCCAATTTATTTTGGATTTTCAGAGTTCCGAATTGATCATCTTCTCTAGGCACAACTTCCAGTTTCATAGAAACTTCTAGAGCTTTGACCTGAGAATTGATCTTCTGCTGATTCATAGGCCCACGAAAATGTGTAAAGAGCATGGAAATAAACCATTCCTTATGTTTCTTATCATCATAAATAAATCCTCCCTCGATGATGGTGCGCTTCAACCATTGATCAACCTCCCAAACAGATTCATTTGGCTCTTGTTTGATATCTTTTAATTCTGTCATGCATTGTGAGTAGGACTTTAACTTCCTCAATTATTTTTCCAAAGCATCCTTAATATGAGAAACAGTGGGATCAACATGTTGAGTCAGATATCCCATAAAACAATCTAATGCACAACCTTGAAATGCCATAGCTAGTTGTGCTCTCTTGAAAACATCAGCGTTAACATTTTGTGTAGTCCATACTACATTGGCAACAAACCAAAACCTATCCATGTCCTCATCTCCCACATGCATGAAGATGGGTAGCTTCATATGCAGAGCCATATCCTCTTCTGGTGTTGGTGGTGGTGGGGTAGGAGATTTCTTACCCCTGTGCGAGTTCGACTATGGAGTATTATGGGGGCTACCTCTAGCATGTGTAGCCTCACCGCTCTCTATATCACTATCATGCGAGTTTCTCAGAGGGTTGTATATAGATATGTATCCTCTCTGATTAACCCGATAATATTTTTTTCTGCACGTAGTGATTTCTAGCTTATATGGGGTCATTCACTCAGTGTGGCTGCACCAAACACCCTTTTCGCACAATAGCATCTTAATCAGCAGAGGCAGAGAGCGTATGAATTTAGCTCTCAGTCCCTTGAAGAACCTTGTTTCAACTTTAGAATATGACAAAAACTGATCTTATTGCAAATTATATCACAAACCCACCCAAGATGTTGTCAACACAGTGATCTAGAGTACGGGTGATGGAATTACCAGTCTTCTCTAATTTTTGGATCAAATCAAGTGTCCACTGAGTGACCTTATCATCCTTCCAACAGGTTTGGAACTTAGCTAATATTGAAAACCATTCTTGTAATTCTTGCGCAAAGGTCACAAAGAAGATCTTGTGAACCTTTGTGAAGATATACTTTTGTTTCCAATCTTCAGTAGACAATTTCTTACTCATATTTTCCTTAAGGGAAAATTACTGAATTTTCTTCTCAAACCAGTCTTCTAATTCAGGCTTTGATGGGCACCACATCACCTAATCTCTCTCAAAATGACCCCGGTCTCAGCTACAGAACCATTTTTTGCCTTGAGGGGCCCTGGCCCAGGTTTTGAGTTAAGGATAACCAACAAAACCCTCTTATTACTGGCCATTTCGGTAGTGACCCACTTGCGCAGGTCAAAGTCTCACCCGAAGCAGTATGGGGGGTGATGGAACTAGGTTTCCACACCCTGACACAAAATTAAATGATGTGGATGTCTTCATATCTATAACAAATGTGGTCCGAGCTTCACAACAAAATCCATAACTAGAAACCCTAACTAGGAAGATCTAGGTCAGTTTATGCAGGTTATCCCGCGCCATAGATAAAGGTCTCACAATCCCTTAATACATAACATTCATGTTTGAAAATAATAGATCTATTCATTCAATGTTCATATAAGGTAGAAGACAATTACACAACCGATCCAAAATTAGATAATGCAGTAAATGAAAATAACACACAGAAACATATCATAAAACAAGACACATGTGCATTTGATAATCAGAACTATCTCAAAACATTCCTTTATTCATTCATAGTTCATAACATGCTTATAATAATTCATCTCTACCCGCGCACATAGCTAGCGGGGTCCGCACACAACCAGACTAAGGTCTTGTTGAAGCCTAGAAAATCTCTGCTTCAAACATCGGGGAAAACCACCCGGTCGGGACCTTAAGACAACTCCTTTTCCGTTTGGAATGGTGGCTCCGAATGGATTTAAAGGACCAGTTTCCTTGTAACTAAAAGGAATGGATTGGATGGATGGAAATGGGACTAAACTAACTGAAATAAAACTATCTAATTTAAGCTAAATACTGATAAAGAAATTCTAATATTAACCTGGGTAGCTAAATGTGAATACAACTTAAGATTGTTCCAATTCAACAATAACCATGAAAATGTATTATTAATTAAATTGAAATGTGCAGAAACAAATAAAGATAACTCTGTTTAAGAAATTAAACAGAGTTATATTAGCATATTGCATTCATCATTGTATACCATCTATATGTAATTATGAAAATAACGTTTCAATTATACTCAGAAATGATATATAAAAGGAAGCGTTGTGAAAACAAATATACATATAAATAATAGAAATTTTAAAACGAATATCATAAGACAAAGGAAATCAACAGTGAACAGATAGAAATACCTTGTTCATCTTGATGACTTTCAAATGCAATCTGATACTCTATCCAATAACTATGATGCAAAATCAAATTCCAAAGGTACAGAAATGCAACACTTCAAAGATAATTTCGCATAAAAATCACCAGATGTGATCCTTTTCAAAAAATATATAAGACAATGGAGTACAGAAATGCAATCTCCAAGTCCAAAAATATTAAGATCCAGGACCCCTCTCTAAATGCATGAGAGGGGTTTAAATACTACTTAACTAACTCTAAAAATAGTTTATTACAAAAAATAAGGATTCAGTTCAATGACCGTCCTTTTCCTAGGCTAAAATACAGTGAAATTAAAACTAAATCTATCTATCTATGAACTTGATCTTTGATCTTGCAGGCATCTAGCATACTTTTGAGAAGATGCGGTTGACCGACTTTTGAATTCAACTGTCCTGAGAAGACAGAGTCGGCAAGCGTAGGAGCAATCTTCTCTGTAGCATTGATAATACAATTGAGTGCACTGTGCTGACTGTGTGGCTTTATCAAGTACATCCAGTATGAGTCCCAATTTAATCTTGTCAGCCCTTGGATGGATTTTGCTCTTTCTTCTGCCTTTTGCCTCCATTCTGCTTGCAATTGATTTGCTTGTGGGAGATAACCTGGAACAGTTTCAGAAATCAAGTTAGCTTTGTGTAAATTGTCATTTACACAATCAGTGAGAGTGTTTGCCGCTGTAGATGCCTCCTCTGCTGCCCTTTCTGCCCTTCTGATTTGTGCATCCCAATTATTAAACATTATTTCTTTATGGTTCTTGTTGATGATGGGTGCACCAGCTTTTCTGCCTTCTTCTGTCTTTTGCCATGCTAGATAATCATTGATATTTTCATTAATCAAATCATAATCATTTCGTAAATCTACGACATGATTTGTGATTTTATCGCTTTCTTGGCACAAAGAATTCCATTGCAATATTTTTTGGCAGAAAACTTCCTCTTGTTGCAGTAGTTGATTGTTCAAAGAGATGGTTTCTGAAATGAATTCTGGAAGCTTAGGATCATCCTTATGTTGTTCTTGGATTTCTTGAAGTTTTTGTTGTAACTCTTCAAGTTTTAATTGTACTTCCTTGTGCTTTGTTACCTGTGCAATTCTTCATTGCGGGCCTTTGCTCTGTTCTTATTTTTCATCAACAAAAGTTGTATCTCAAACTGATTTATCAATTGTTGCGAAGCATAGCTCACCATTATTTTGAGATAACTTAGTGAGATTATGAGTAGGCTATGTAGCGGGATCTTTCCACAAAACGTCTACTTGTTGCAGTTCGTGTAATTGCACTTTCTATTTTTCTCTTTTTCCTTTGTCTCTTAACTACTACTTTGTATTTTGGGCTATAAAATACATCCAGAGGAGGAATGTCCTCTACATTAAGTACAATTTCAGAGGAGGGTGTGATTGGTATGTGCTCTGTTACTGCGGCTGTGCTGCTTGTTCCTGCGTTCAAAAATTTGGTTGTCTGGACAAGGATCTGTACATTCTGTCCTTGTACATTAATCAATTGATTAAAGGTTTCCCATTCTTTATCTAACTCAATGGTGACTGGCTGTTGCTGTACATTGGGTGGAGGAGGATTTTTCTGTTGAGGAGTCAAAATTTGCTGCTGAGCAAGCTCTTTAGATTGTGCAGAATCTTTAAAGGATTCTTCCATTTTATCTTCCTTTTCTTTGGATGTATTGGAGTGTTCAGAATCTTTGTCAGATTTTGATTTGGATTTACCTGTGCTCGAACTGCCATTAAGACTAACACTAGGAGTTTGCTCCCTTGCGGGCTCTAAGCGTAGATTATCCAAAGGAATAGGAATTAGTCTCCTTTCTCTGTACAACTTGAATTTCTGAAAATCCCCTGGAGATAGTTGCTCTTTAGCTGAATTCAAAACCTCTTTGAATGAATTTCTTGCTTGGAACATATCATCAAAAAGATCCTGCTCCCCGACAAATTCCCTTACTTTGATTGCATTGGTAAAATTCTTAACAATATCATTTTGGTCATATAACCTTCTTGAGAATTTGAACAACTGTAGGCATGTAATGTTGCCTATCTCTTGAAATGCATGACCAATATCAAACAGTGAAAATGTTCCACATTTTACGGGAAATTGTGGCCAAATGCCCTTTTTCTTGTCTTTTAAATCTTTTGTCATACCTCCCTGGCCACAGGTCTGATAAGCAATTTCCCGAGCTACAAGCCTATCTGGAACATATAGGGGTAACACATGGGGAGAAGCATAATTTCCAAAAACCATAATATAGGTGAACAATTCTTCTCCAGACCATCTTGCGACGGGGAGAATATCAACCTCTGTTTCTGAGGATAACCTCGGGGCATCTTTATTATACAATGTTCTGTACAATGGCAACATTATTCCATGGCAAATTTGGTAAAAATGGGGAACAAAATCAGACTCCCATAGTTCTTTATGGTACACATGAATGGGCAAAGGGTCGTGAATAGTCCATTTCCAGCCCATTACAGGGAATTTAGAGACATAACAGATGGCGTCCATAACATAAGCAGATAAATAAAAAGGCGGATAAACCCGCTGGGAAACATTTCGTTTAGACCGGTATTGAAAAATAGCAGTGGTGAGATTATCAGATAGAATTTTGGCCCAATCTACAATTGTAGAATTAACAGCCGCATTCAACAAGGGAAGCCATTCGGGTAAGATCATATTTATGTCAGGCTTTCCAAAAAGCCTGCATAACATGGCAGCAGTAAAACAATAAGGAGAGGTAAGTGAACCCGTGCTGTACATACCTTGTTTGTTCTTCTTCAATGGTTCACTTCTTTTGGTCCACTCCTTTGTGCATTCTTTCAAATTTGAGTGTTCTTTGGAAAATTCTTCCATAAATTGCTTGTTGAAAGTTTCCTGAGGTTCTGGCAGCTTATACATTAATCTTAGATCTTCTATGGTGAATGACCCAATTAGCTCTTCAGATGGAGTTCTGAATTGTCTGTCTGAAATATTTGTGCTATCCAGCACCCATCTCACCATGTCTGTATATGGGAGAATCCTTGGCCTTGCTGCTATTCTATGTAGAAATGAGCAAGCCAAGTCTCTAAGGGTTGCTTCAGACGTATCCTTTGAACCTGTTGTAGCTGCAACTTTTATCACCACAGGGTTTTCATCTTCTAACAATTTATACATTCCCTCCCAAGTGGATATACCGGCGTCCTTGTTACAGGCGGTGTCTGCGTATAGCGAAGCCATTTCTTTGTTCTCAAAACTTGAGCTCTTCTCCTTCTTACCCATAGTGTTTAGCGGAAGCTTTGTATAGTGGTCTGCTCCTTCATGCCTACGTTTTACGAATAAATGAGAGTAATGATATAAGAAAGGTGATGAGACTGTTTTGAATGTGAAAGCGAATGAAATATAATATTTAAATTGTGAAACGACTTTCAATCTAAACACAATCTCTTTTCACATTAATAATCAATCCAATCATTTAATATAATCATTAAAGCGCATAACGGACTTGACATATGGGAAGATTGCCTCGGGATAGTGCGCCTACATGAATCTGCGACATTGCGATCTGCGATTTGCTGCGCAATATCACAATATCGCAAAATGAAATCATCACAGTCATAAAAATAGCGCAAAAACGGGAATTGCGCAATGGCGCAAAGCGCATATCGCAAAAATCACAAAAGCGCATATCGCAAACGCGTAGAATCACGAAAAGCGCACAATCGCAAAATGAAATCATCGCAAAAGCGCAAAATCGCAAAAGCGCATAATAAATAAGAGCGCAAAAGATATTCGTTAATCATTTCTGTTTTCTGCGCTATGCGATCTACGATCAATGCGTTTTTATATATACTATTTTTGTTATGGATGCGCTATATTGTTTCAAGAGAAATTTTATTATAATCTATCATAAACTTAAGTGTTTCTAAATATTCTTTATAAGGGATTTCTTATAAGTTTATGATAGAAAGTTTTGTTTGAAAGGCAAACAAATCCTAATTGATTTTTTTTTTGGATTTTTTAACTAAGGGTCCCCATTTATTTAGTATTATTACTAATACTAAAATAAAAAGGGGGGTTGTTGGTGGTCACAACAATTGGCGATTCACTGGAAGAAACAATTATCTCTGAAAAAATAAAATGAACATTCTATCTTTAGTAAGTAAAGGTTTTTAAAGATAATAAAAACTATCTTATGATAATTCAAATAAAATGTAACTTATGAAAAAGAAATAAAAATCATTTCATAATTTATTTCTAATTCCTTAAGAAATAATTTTTTTTTGGGTTATATCAAGCTTTGATTGGTGTTAATAATGAAGTAAGTGGATCTCTTCAAGTTTTGGTTTTATAATATACTCTATTGCCATAGGTATTGCCTCTGCTGCCAGCAAACGTTCATAGTCTCGACAGGGTTACCTTTAAACCATTAACCATTCATTGTCCCATCCAACTAAAATTATGACTTTTTAAAAGATAAATTCATATGACCTATTATCTCATGTTTTTTGTCTTTTATTTATTTTTTTATTTTAAGAGCCATTGTTCTGGTTTGACAGCCAGTTAATAACAATGCCATTCACTAGTTATAATTAAACTGAACAAGCTGGCTCGTGATGAGACCCCTTGTCTTATATTTATAAGCCATTACCCTGTTTTGGTATGCAGTATTGGTAATGTCAGTTTTTATTACTCCTTATGAACATGGTAAGTCGGCTCGTAATGAGACCTCTTATCTCCTAAAATTTTCATATAATTTCTTAGAATTACATTCTAAAAAACCACAACTTAAATGGATGGGGTGAAATAGTTTTATCCTTAAGAATCAATGGATGACAATTTTCAGAGTTTTTTTTGTGAATTCCAAAACTTTTGAAAATCTTTACTTTTATAGATAACCTTTCTCTGCTTGATAAACTTTATAATGATTTAAATTTTCCTCAAGTTTTCAAAAGATCATGTAAATGATTAAAATATTCTTTTCAAAGTTTGTCATCTTATTTTAAAATATTCAAAAACTGTGATCATTTACTTTAAAAATTCTTATTTACACAAAATAAATATTTATAATATTTTTCCGAAGAAATTTTCTTAAATAGCAAACAGTCAATCAGAGACTCATAAACAACCTTTATTTGTAAAAAAAATCAAATAATCAAAACTTTTGCAGAAATAAATATGTACAGTTTAAGAAGGGGTTACCTCCTTATGAAAAGAATTTTTTCAAAATAAGCTCGTTTACAGGAAGAGACTCTCTCTTACCTGTTAAATCTTGGAGAATGAATGTATTTGAGCTTATCTTCTCAACGATCTGAAATGGTCCAAGCCACATTTTCTGAAATTTGGTATGTTTACCTTTTTCTTCGTGTGCTTTATCCCATTTCAAAACGAGATCACCAATTGACAAATTTTTTGAGCCGGTAGAACTTGCATCAAAAGAATATTTTACAAGCTGTTGATGTTTTTCATGAGTAATTTTTGCTTTATCCCTGTCTTCTTCTAGTTTAAGGATTTGATCATATCTCAATTGAATGGATGATGAAGGATTTTCTTCAATAAACTGCACTAAGGCTAATGATGGAAGAGTTAAATTTGATGGTATCACAACTTCTTTTCCATAAACAAGATTGAAAGGTGAATTCCCTATTGAAGCTTTTTCAGTGATACGATCAGCCCATAACGCAAAGATTAAAGATTTGTGCCAATTCTTTTGATTTTGATCAACGGTCCTTTTAATGATTTTGATAAGGTTTTTGTTAGTGGATTCAGCCAAACCATTACCTTGTGGATAATAATTTGCTGAATATTTTAATTTAAAACCTCTTTTGACTGCAAATTCAATTAAACTATTTCCAGAGAAGTAAGATGCATTGTCAAAAACAAGAGCTTGAGGTACACCAAACCTGGTTATGATGAATTGATCTATGAAATCAATAATTGCATCAGAATTGGCTACCTTCAATGGGATTGCCTCTACCCATTTTGTAAAGTAATCAGTTGCAGTAAGGATGTACTTGTGCTGTTTGGAAGAATGAGGTACAATCTCACCAATAATGTCAAGCCCCCATTGTTCAAATGGTTGCTCAATAGTTACTAGTTGCAAAGGAAAAGCTGGTTTCCTTTGTCTTCCACTTGCTGTTTGACAAATTTGGCACTTCCTTATGTAATTATGCGTATCTTTAAAAAGGATAGGCCAGTAATAACCAACGCGAATTATTTTGTGAGCCGTGGTATCACCTCCAAAATGACCTCCTGCTGGTCCATCATGCAATTCCTGCAAAACCTTTTCAGCTTCAGTCTTTTCCAAACATCTTAATAAAATTGAATCATAATTTTTTCTAAACAACACATTATCAATGATTTCATATTTAATAGCTTTTAACCTTAAAGCGCGTTTACTCTTATAGCTGAGATTAGAAGGAGCATACCCATTCTTCAAGTAATAGATGAGATCAACATACTGAGATTCAGCATCTGTAACACTTATTTGACTTACTTGAATATCTTGATTTGAATCTTGATCTTTTGGTATGTTATGAGCTCCTGCCAATAATCTGCAAAAACCTTTTCCTCTAACAATCTTAGCTGGTTTAATATCAACATCATATTCTTGCAAGGCTGTTACCCAGTTAGCTCTCTTTTCTCCTACTTCTCTCTGAATTAATAATTGCCTTACTGCAGAGAATGGGACAATGCTTTTTGTATGTGTTTTCAAGAGAAAAGGTCTGAAATGTTTGATTGATTTAAACACAGCAAAGGCTTGTTTTTCAACATCGGAATAATTAAGCTGCAGATTTGAGCTAAAGAAAGAAATAGGTGCTTCGATTTCTTGATCATTGAGTTATGTTAAAATGGCTGCATAAGATGTTTCAGTGGCCAGAGTATACAAAATAAAATCTTTAGAAAAATCCAGGGTATTCAATGTTGGTGCATTAATGATCGCTTGTTTGATTGAATCAAAAGCTTCTTTTTCTTTATGCGTCCATTTGAATATTGAATTTTTCTTGATCATATTTTGCATAGGTAAAACAATTAAAGAAAAATCAGGAATGAATCTTTTTACAAAATTGATCTGTCCAAGAAATTATTGCATGAATTTTTTGTTATGTGGTAAAGAAATATCAGAAATTTCTTTCACTCTATCTGGATCAATATATATACCATCTTTTGATACAACAAATCCTAAGAGTTTTCCTTCATCTAAAGCAAAGAAAGATTTCTTGGGATTCAAGGAGATACCAAACTTTCTACATCTTTCAAATATTTGTTTTAAGTCATGTATATGATTGGCTCTCTTTTTTGAAAACACTGTTATGTCATCAAGATAAACAACAACTGATTTATTGATCAGACCTTTGAATGCTATGTCCATGGCTCTTTGAAAAGTTTCTCCTGCATTTATTAGACCAAAAGGCATTTTCTGATAAGCACAAGTTCCCCATTTTTTTCTGAAAGTTGTTTTCAATCTGTCATCTGGGTGAACTAGAACTTGATTATAGCCCGAAAACCCATCGAGAAAAGACATAAGTTCAGAACCAGCTACCTTTTGAAGTATCTGTTCCATGGTTGGCAATGGGAAATTGTCTTTTAAACATGCCCTGTTTAGATTTCTGAAATCAATACAGATTCTTATATCACCATTCTTCTTCCTTACAGGTACCATATTGGAAACCCAATTAGAGTGCCTGACTGGAAAAATAATTTTGGCTTTCAAAAGTTTATTGAGTTCTGATTTGATTTTATTTTCGAGATTTGGATGGATCTTTCTCAACTTCTGTTGAACAGGTTTAATATCAGGAAGCATTGGAATCCTGTGTTGAATAACCGAAGTATCATACGTTTTTAGATCATCATAATTCCAAGCAAAAACGTTTTTATACTTGTTCAGTAATTTAATGAACACATTCCTTTCCTCTGGTGTTAAATTGAGTCCTAAGTTAACGTTTTGAGGTTTAGAATCAGAACCAAGATTTACTAATTCAAACTTCAAAGTGGAACTTTGAAGTTTTGTATTAACAACTTTCTTGAATCTGTCTCTAATGTCATATAAATCCTCTAATTTAACAACAGATTTTGGAATGGAGTTTTCATTACCTTTTGAAGCAATTTGTAAATCATGATCTTCTTCGTCAATAATTTGCTCATCATATGATTTCTCTGAAGTCATGAAATTTAGAATATCTTGGTCATGATAGAAAACTCTCCAGTTTGTAACATTATCTGGGACAGATGGACGAAAAATCAATTCTACAGAAAACCTATTAGGACTGCAATCTTCAACAGGTAGGAGTTTAGATGCAACGTTAGCTAACAAGTCAGCTGATGTATTCTGATTCCTAGGAATAGGAGAAATATTAAATGCTAAAAAATGAGTGGTGAGGTCTTGTACTAGGGTTTGATAGTGTTTAAGATGTCCTGAAAGGCAATGAATAGTATTCCTAACTTGTTTAATGACAATTTCGGAATCACCAAAAAATTTCAAGTATTTAACATCTAACCCTATAGCTTTATAAAGTCCTTGAACCAAGGCTTCATATTCTGCGGTATTGTTAGTACACTCAAATTCTAATCTGCATGACAGCATTGTTTTCTCTCCATTTGGATCAATCAATATGCATCCAGCTCCAGCTCCATCACTAGACTTCGATCCATCAAAATGTAACGACCAAAATAAAGATTTATCTATTGGCTTATCTACAATTACATCTGAAATATTTACAATTCTAGAAGTATCAGATTGTGAAAATTTTTCTATCTGAGAAACAAAAGTATTTACAGAAAAAGGTGACTGAGGAGCTTTGAAATTTCCAAGAAATGATTCAACAGAATAACCTCCAAGAATATTGTTGTTGAATGCCACAGGTTCATTAGGCTGTTCAAATTCAGTGACAGTGTGCGTCATATGTTTTTCTCGTTCAATTTTGATTTGATTTGGTTTCCCTTTGTAAGGAAGCCACATGTGTGAATAATCAGTCGAGATGTAACCATTAAGTTTTGCAGACCAGTCCCTGCTCAAGATTAATCCATAGAATTCAGGAATATCAACAATCAAAATATCAATTCTTTGGACAATCCTAGGATCAGAAGCTAATCTGATTGTGACTGAATTGATTTCTCCTACAACTTGAACTTTAGAGCGATCCAACTGAACGATATGAACTGCTGATTTCTGTGGTTCAATATTCAATTTAGCACAGACAGAGGTAGGCATTATATTGGAGGAAGCTCCAGAATCAATCAAACAATTGTGCATATTTTTATTGTACATCTCATAAGTCAAAAGAAAAGGAGGAGTTTGAGAATTTGACTTTTCCCCAATGAGCACAGTATCAGTAGCATCTACCTTATCTGGTGGCTTACCAGTCCCTCTTGCTGCTTTTGCAACTACACCGCTTGGTACAGGAGCAATTGGTGTAGCGTTAAGTTCTTTTAATAAAAACTTTTGCTAGTGTTTTAGTTTGCTGAGTTCATGTAAGGAAATGTTGGCTTTGATATTTTTCATGTCTTCGACAATGTTGTATTCCATAGGATCTGATATTACTAAAGTTTTCGCTGTTGATGTGAGAGGATTAGAAGAAGATGGCTGATTTTGAGTAGGTAATGGAGCAGTTTTCTTTACAGTGGGTTTGTCTTTGGTACTTGGAGTTGTAATTTTCTTTTTCGAAACTGTTTGCACTGGTTCTGCTATAGATTTACTCCTAGTACTTACAGGCATAGCTTCTTCACTATCGGAATTAGGGAGAATGAAATCCCACATTCCATTTAATTCATCTATTTCCTCATTTTCGTCTTCTTGATCTGATATTATAGATGTGTCCTCTTCTTCTTCCTCTTCTTCTGACTCTGCATTAGAGATTGCATTAGGAGGTTTAGATTCAACTTGGTTTCTTCTGAAATTTCGGAATGGTTTCTTGGTAGAAGTTTCAGCCACTTGTTTTTTAATTTCAACCATTTCATTTGACATGGTTTTAAGAACTTTCTGTAAACCTTCAATGTCATATGGATCTTTGGCTTTTTTCTTTGAATCATCTCTGAAGCTGACCTTCTTTGATTTCCTTTCTTCAATAGCATTTTTCTTTTCCAGAGAAGTGATACGTTTTTCTACTGCAATAGCTTCTTTCATATTCTCAGCCAATGTAGGATTTGCAGCTCTGTCCACGAAAATTGCTATGTTTGAGGGTAAGGCAGTTATATACCATTCGATTCTGACTTGCTCACTAGGTTGTGAATCTGTATGAATTTTGTTCAAAATTTTGTTGAATCTAGCATTGAATTCTTTTATAGGTTCCTTGGGTTCTATTTTCAAATTTGAGAGATCATTGAGTAAAGTTACAATTGATCGATCATCTCCAAATTTGGTCAAAACATGATCTGCAAAATGTCCCAACTTGTTATGGATCCTGATGGTAATGAAAAGTACCATGATCCTGCTACTCCCTGAAGAGTATATGGGAATAATCTAACTACAACATCTTCATGTATGACTCCATTCAGATTAATAGCCAGCATAAAATTATTGATATGTTCTTCAGCTTGAATGTTAAGATCTGGGCTAAATTTTGGAAGCCATTTTCCAGGATTGTCTGGTAAATCGTGTAAAGGTGCAACCATGTTGACTGCTCCTGGAGTAGACCATGGTCTCTGTGCCATTATTGGGATGACTATTGGAGGGATAGAAGAAATAGGTGGTATTTTAATAGAAGTGGTTGGAATAGATGATGTTAAGATTGATGAGGATTGAGGAGAAGATGTTTGTGGAGATGATATGGAAACGAATGTGCTTTGTTGAGAAGGGATTTCGGAAACAGGTATTTGAATATTAGAGGTTGAACTTACTGATTCCGATTGAGTTTTTCTTCTCTTTACTCTACTAGGTAAAGGGAATTCTTTGGGAGAAATACCAAGTTTTTCACTTTGAAGCCTAGTAAGAGGTTTGGAAGAAACAAATTTTGAAGTTACACTACCTTCAGATATTTCAGATTCTTCAAGAGATAATGAGAATCCTTTCAATTTATGAATTAGATCTTGAAATTCAGGAGACTCAGGATGTTGCTTGTCTGAATGTTTTGAGATTCTGGTAGTGGGTGTCTGAATATTTTCTGCAATTTCTTCTCTTGGATTTTGAATTTCAGAAGAAATTGAAGAAGTTAATGAGGGTGTTTTGCTCTCAGAATGGCTTGTGGATAAATATTTACTTGCCATTCATAGCTCAGGCCCTCCTTCTAGAGCCAAAAATGTTGAAGCCTAGAAAATCTCTGCTTCAAACATCGGGGAAAACCACCCGGTCAGGACCTTAAGACAGCTCCTTTTCCGTTTGGAATGGTCGCTCCGACTGGATTTAAAGGACCAGTTTCCTTGTAACTAAATGGAATGGATTGGATGGATGGAAATGGGACTAAACTAACTGAAATTAAACTATCTAATTTAAGCTAAATACTGATAAAGAAATTCTAATATTAACCCGGGTAGCTAAATGTGAATACAACTTAAGATTGTTCCAATTCAACAATAACCATGAAAATGTATTATTAATTAAATTGAAATGTGCATAAACAAATAAAGATAACTCTGTTTAAGAAATTAAACAGAGTTATATTAGCATATTGCATTCATCATTGTATACCATCTACATGTAATTATGAAAAATAACGTTTCAATTATACTCAAAAATGATATATAAAAGGAAGCGTTGTGAAAAACAAATACATATAAATGATAGAAATTTTAAGACGAATATCACAGAACAAAAGAAGTCAACAACAAACAGATAGAAATACCTTGCTCATCTTGATGACTTCCAGATGCAATCTGATACTCTATCCAGTAACTATAATGCAAAATCAAATTCCAAAGGTACAGAAATGCAACACTTCAAAGATAATTTCGCATGAAAATCACCAGATGTGATCCTTTTCAAAAAATATATAAGACAATGGAGTACAGAAATGCAATCTCCAAGTCCAAAAATATTAAGATCGAGGACCCCTCTCTAAATGCATGAGAGGGGTTTAAATACTACTTAACTAACTCTAAAAATAGTTTATTACAAAAAATAAGGATTCGGTTCAATGACCGTCCTTTTCCTAGGCTAAAATACAGTGAAATTAAAACTAAATCTATCTATCTATGAACTTGATATTTTCTCTTGCAGGCATTTAGCATAGTTTTGAGAAGATGCGGTTGACCGACTTCAGAATTCAGCTGTCCTGAAAAGACAGAGTCGGCAAGCGTAGGAGCAATCTTCTCTGTTGTATTGATGATACAATTGAGTGCACTGTGCTGACTGTGTGGCTTCACCAAGTACATCCAGTATGAGTCCCAATTCAATCTTTTCAGCCCTTGGATGGATTTTGCTCTTTCTTCTGCCTTTTGCCTCCATTCTGCTTTCAATTGATTTGCCTGTGGGAGATAACCTGGAACAGTTTCAGAAATCAAGTTAGCTTTGTGTAAATTGTCATTTACACAATCAGTGAGAGTGTTTGCCGCTGTAGATGCCTCCTCTGCTGCCCTTTCTGCCTTTCTGATTTGTGCATCCCAATTATTAAACAATATTTCTTTATGGTTCTCGTTAATGATGGGTGCACCAGCTTTTCTGCCTTCTTCTGTCTTTTGCCATGCTAGATAATCATTGATCTTTTCATTAATCAAATCATAATCATTTCATAAATCTATGACATGATTTGTGATTTTATCGCTCTCTTGGCACAAAGAATTCCATTGCAATATTTTTTGGCAGAAAACTTCCTCTTGTTGCAGTAGTTGATTGTTCAAAGAGATGGTTTCTGAAATGAATTCTGGAAGCTTAGGATCATCCTTATGCTGTTCTTGGATTTCTTGAAGTTTTTGTTGTAACTCTTCAAGTTTTAATTGTGCTTCCTTATTGGCCTGTACCTGTTGCAATTGCTGTTGCAGAGCCTTTATCTGTTCTTCTTTTTCATCCAACAAAAGTTGTATCTCAACTGCTTTATCAATTGTTGCAAAATCATAAGCTCCTGTTATTTGAGATAACTTAGTGAGATTATGAGTAGGCTCTGTGGCAGGATCTTTCCACAAAACGTCTACTTGTTCTGGTTCGGTAGCAATTGCACTTTCTATTTTTCTCTTTTTCCTTTGTCTCTTAACTACTGCTTTGTATTTTGGGCTATAAAATACATCCAGAGGAGGAATGTCCTCTACATTAAGTACAATTTCAGAGGAGGGTGTGATTGGTATGTGCTCTGTTACTGCGGTTGTGCTGCTTGTTCCTGCGTTCAAAACTTTGGTTGTCTGGACAGGGGTCTGTACATTCTATCCTTGTACATTAATCAATTGATTAAAGGTTTCCCATTCTTTATCTAACTCAATGGTGACTGGCTGTTGCTGTACATTGGGTGGAGGAGGATTTGTCTGTTGAGGAGTCAAAATTTGCTGCTGAGCAAGCTCTTTAGATTGTGCAGAATCTTTAATGGATTCTTCCATTTTATCTTCCTTTTCTTTGGATGTATTGGAGTGTTCAGAATCTCTGTCAGATTTTGATTTGGATTTACCTGTGCTTGAACTGCCGTTAAGACTAACACTAGGAGTTTGCTCCCTTGCGGGCTCTAAGCGTAGATTATCCAAAGGAATAGGAATTAGTCTCCTTTCTATGTACAACTTGAATTCCTGAAAATCCCCTGGAGATAGCTGCTCTTTAGCTGAATTAAAAACCTCTTTGAATGAATTTCTTGCCTGGAACATATCATCAAAAAGATCTTGCTCCGCGACAAATTCCCTTACTTTGATTGCATTGGTAAAATTCTTAACAATATCATTTTGGTCAAATAACCTTCTTGAGAATTTGAACAGCTGTAGGCATGTAACGTTGCCTATCTCTTGAAATGCATGACCAATATCAAACAGTGAAAATGTTCCACATTTTATGGGAAATTGTGGCCAAATGCCCTTTTTCTTTTCTTTTAAATCTTTTGTTATACCTCCCTGGCCACAGGTCTGATAAGCAATTTCCCGAGCTACAAGTCTATCTGGAACATATAGGGGTAACACATGGGGAGAAGCATAACTTCCAAAAACCCTAATATAGGTGAACAATTCTTCTCCAAACCATCTTGCGACGGGGAGAATATCAACCTCTGTTTCTGAGGATAACCTCGGGGCATCTTTATTATACAATGTTCTGTACAATGGAAACATTATTCCATGGAAAATTTGGTAAAAATGGGGAACAAACTCAGACTCCCATAGTTATTTATGGTACACATGAATGGGCAAAGGGTCGTGAATAGTCCATTTCCAGCCCATTACAGGGAATTTAGAGACATAACAGATGGCATCCATAACATAAGCAGATAAATAAAAAGGCGGATAAACCTGCTGCGAAACATTTCATTTAGACCGGTATTGAAAAATAGCAGTGGTGAGATTATCAGATAGAATTTTGGCCCAATCTACAATTGTAGAATTAACAGCCGCATTCAACAAGGGAAGCCATTCGGGTAAGATCATATTTATGTCAGGCTTTCCAAAAAGCCTGCATAACATGGCAGTAGTAAAACAATAAGGAGAGGTAAGTGAACCCGTGCTGTACATACCTTGTTTGTTCTTCTTCAATGGTTCACTTCTTTTGGTCCACTCCTTTGTGCATTCTGCCAAATTTGAGTGTTCTTTGGCAAACTCTTCCATAAATTGCTTGTTGAAAGTTGCCTGAGGTTTTGGCAGCTTATACATTAATCTCAGATCTTCTACGGTGAATGACCCAATTAGCTCTTCAGATGGAGTCTTGAATTTCCTGTCTGAAATATCAGCAGTGTCCAGCACCCATCTCACCATGTCTGTGTATGGGAGAATCCTTGGCCTTGCTGCTATTATATGCAGAAATGAGCAAGCCAAGTCTCTAAGGGTTGCTTCAGACGTATCCTTTGAACCTGCTGTAGCTGTCACTTTTATCACTACAGGGTTTTCATCTTCCAACAGTTTATACATTCCCTCCCAAGTGGATATACCGGCGTCCTTGTTACAGGCGGTGTCTGTGTATAGCGAAGCCATTTCTTTGTTCTCAGAACTTGAGCTCTTCTCCTTCTTACCCATAGTGTTTAGTGGAAGCTTTGTATAGTGGTCTGCTCCTTCGTGCCTGCGTTTTACGAATAAATGGGAGTAATGATATAAGAAAGGTGATGAGACTGTTTTGAATGTGAAAGCAGATGAAATATAATATTTAAATTGTGAAATGACTTTCAATCTAAACACAATCTCTTTTCACATTAATAATCAATCCAATCATTTAATATAATCATTAATGCGCATAACGGACTTGACATATGGGAAGATTGCCTCGGGATAGTGCGCCTACATGAATCTGTGACATTGCGATCTACAATTTGCTGCGCAATATCGCAATATCGCAATGTCGCAATATCGCAAAATGAAATCATCACAGTCATAAAAATAGCGCAAAAACGGGAATTGCGGAATGGCGCAAAGCGCATATCGCAAAAATCACAAAAGCGCATATCACAAACGCGCAGAATCATGAAAAGCGCACAATCGCAAAATGAAATCATCGCAAAAGCACATAATAAATAAGAGCGCAAAAGATATTCGTTAATCATTTATGTTTTCTGCGCTATGCGATCTGCGATCAATGCATTTTTATATATACTATTTTTGTTATGGATGCGCTATATTGTTTCAAGAGAAATTTTATTATAATTTATCATAAACTTAAGTGTTTCTAAATATTCTTTCTAAGGGATTTCTTATAAGTTTATGATAGAAAGTTTTATTTGAAAGGCAAACAAATCCTAATTGATTTTTTTTTTTGGATTTTTTAACTAAGGGTCCCCATTTATTTAGTATTATTACTAATACTAAAATAAAAAGGGGGGTTGTTGGTGGTCACAACAGGTCTCCACACACATAGCCAACAGGAGCCTTCTAAACCTAGAGAAATTCACTTTTCAGCTCAGAGTATCATACCAAAATTTACTTTGAAACTTGAATACCTTTCTATCAACTCAATCTATACTTATATTTATATCTTTAGCCTCTTTTCATCTAAGGTCTGCAAACTGTGGTTTGTGGCCCCTAGTTCTACCCTTTTTCCCATTACAACTCATGAGGAGATTTGAACCACCCTAAAGCCTCTTGAACTGTGATTTTATTAGCGCACATGAATTAACTTACAAAAAATACTATATTTTTATCCAAAATTACGGTCCTAAGGGACCCTAGTCCAAAAACGGTCGTGATTCTTTCTTAGCCTCCTTTAGAAACCTAGTAAGTCCATTACCAATAGTGTAATATGAAACTTCTCTTGCGAGAAGCTTGTCAAAAATATACAAGGGTAAAATGTGAGATCGAGCTAAGCTCTTGAATACTATGACATAGGTGAACAACTCTTCTCCAACCATTTTCCTATGGAGGAAATATTAGCTTGGGCCTTTTTTCACAGTCTGGGGGCTTTCTTATTAAAAACAGCTTGAAACAGAGGGAGAATGACTCCATGGAAAGTTTTATAAAAATGATTCTCAAATTTAGATTCCCTTAACATGCTATGAAATATATGAATGGGTACAGGGTCCTGGGTAGTCCATTTCCATCCATGGCTAGAAAATATGAGGTAAAACACACAACCTCCATGATATATGCACTCATATAAAATGGGGGAAAGATATTGGAGGAAATAGAGCGATTTTTTCTATATTCCAAAATTTGGGTAGCAATATTATTAGACAGAATGTTTCCCTAATCCATAACATAAGATTCTGCAACCGCTTCCATGAGAGGAACCCACTCTACTGAAAATATGGTAGTGTCAGACTGATTAAAGAGCCTAGACATCATGGCAGCTCCATAACAGTAGGGACTTGCAAGGGAGTCAATGGAATACACACCCTTGTCATTGTTCTTGTGCTTATTGGGGTTGCTTCGCCATTGTTTGATTTGATTTTATTTAAGCACGTTCTCACTGGTGAGCCATGCCAGAAACTCCTTGTCGTAGACCTTTTTAGGGTCTAGGATGTGGTACATCATCTTCAAGTCTTCAGCTTTGAAGGAACCAATCATCATTCCTCTACTAGTAAGAAAATTCCTATCCTCAATGTTAAGGTTATCAATGATCCATCTTACCATATCAGTGTATGGGAATATTTTAGGTCATGTAGAAATTCAATGTAGGAAAGAATTACCCACCTCTTCAGTAGTAGTTTCTGAGGAATTAGAGGCACCAACAGTAGCTTTCCTTTGAACTCTTTGAGGTTTCTCATCCTCAAACAACTTGTACATGGATTCCCATTAGGAAGGTCCACTTTCTGGTCCACTTGTAGTGTTTGTGAATAGAGGAAGCATCTTTATTCTCCTGGTTGCAGTAGGTGCAGGGTTTACATGGGCCATCTGTTTCTTGGCTTTATTAAGAGATTTAGACATCTTCAAAGAATTCTTCTTATTTGGGCTCGCTTTTGAATAAATGAGAAATGATAAGTGGAAAGAGAGAATTTTGATTTTACAAATGCACAAGTACCATAATAATATAAATGATTAAACGAATGAAATTTTGCACACTGCTAAGATATGAATTCAATGCTTCTTATAGCCAAATCATTATGGAGGTATGGGCAACAAAACCTTTAAGTTATGGCATTAATGGCTGATATCGGTTGATATACCCATATAATCATTTCCGCATTTAAAAATTAAATATGTCACATTGCAACATTTCTCGTGTGTAAATCTTTATTTAATAATGATTGACTTAGTTTTTCCAATTGCAATATTGCAATCGCAATATCGACGAAAAAAGATGGAGCCCAAAGTGTTTGAGTTGTGAAAGTGCGATGTGAGATGTGAGATATGAAATGTGCGATAGACTATATCACATCAGTGAATATGGCAAGGGGATGAAAGATTATGTTTGCCGAAATGCGATGCGATGTGGTATATCGCATCGGAAAAACATGAAGGGTGAAAATAAGGCCGTCGAGGTAGATTTGCAATATGAGAAATGCAATTTTCAATGACCTACGTGGGGGAGGTGGGTCCCGTAGGCTTTCCCTTATATAATTCACCTAAAAATTTCCTTTTCCCTTTATAAAATTTCTTTATCTTATATCGCATCGTAATATGTTTTAAGTGACTTTTTAGGAGTCATATGTGCTTTATTGTGGTATTGTGATTGCGCTAATGCGATCTTTCTTTTCTTAGGTGATTTTAAGGCCAAAATTCAAAGTTAATTCCCTTTTGATTCCTATTTCTATCTAACGAATCACTCTAAGGGTCTTATTTGTTGAACTCTAAATTTTTAAAGAGGGCCCCCATTATTTTCTAAAGTAACTAATGCTAAAATAATGGGGGTTGTTAAATAGCACAACAAAAGGGAGATCTTCCCGAAGTACCTGGACCTTGGAAGTCTAGTAGTAGATGTACACATCGATGGATTCATTGTTCCCAATACTTTTATTGATTCTGGGGTTGCCATAAATGTGATGACGAAGGAAACTATGCTTAAACTCAACCTCCAAGGAGCTTTGAGAAGGACCACCGTTGTTCTGCAACTACCAAACAGGTCCACAGTAGCTCCAGAAGGAATTGTTGAGGATGTCATCGTCTCAATCCACTGTTGGGAGTATCATATAGATTTTCTAGTCCTCTAGCCAAACAACAAGTTTAATGGATATCATCTCATTTGAGGAAGACTTTTGTTAGCCACTGTCGATGCTTATATCAGCTGTAGGGCCAGAAACATGACTATAAAGAATGGGACCTTGTCTAAACAACTAATATTATATCCTCCTGCCCAACCTTAAATTTACCATGAAATACCTCTATGGTTGGAGGATGAAGAAGAATAAGATAAAGTATACAATACCACACCATACCCCATTTGTACCATAGATATTGTTCTTATAGGGGGACAACCCGATGAGGATGAGCTCTTTGACCAAATCATTCAAAAACAATCCCCCAATGACATTCCACTCAATGACCTAGTAAAAGAATCTAAAATCCACCCTTGGATGGAGCTGTACTTAGTAGATTCGACCTCTAAAACCACCAAGGCTGTGGAATTTGGCCCATAAAAATCTCTGAAGAATAACTCATCCCTCTCATTAAAAGAAGAAGAGAAACTATGCCAACTCTTAAAAGAAAACCTTGATGCATTCACTTGGGACTACAAAGACATGAAAGGGATGCATCCCATGGTGTGCACACATCATATACATATTAAATAAGGATGCAATATTGTGTGTCAAACCCAAAGGAGGATGAACCCAGCTCTAAAGGATAGTGAAGGATGAATAGCAAAGGTTATTGGATGCAGGTTTCATCTATCCCATATCAGGCAGTGAGTGGACGTATCCTCTTGTTATAGTCCCAACAAAGAATAGAAAGTGGTGAATCTATGTTGACTATCAGGAACTAAATAAAGCCACTAAAAATGACCATTTTCCCTTTCCCTTCATAGATCAAGTCCTAGATGGATTTGTAGGGAAGAATTTTTTTTCCTTCCTAGATGGGTTCAGTGGGTATAACCAGATTCTTGTGTAACCAACTCCAAAAAGAGAAGAAAAGAGATATCAACACCTTAGAAATGAGCCACTTCGAGGGGGAAAACTCCAATACATTACATAAATGAACAATTCTTGGATGATACAATTCACAAAACCTCCTTTCTATATATAGGAGTCCATGGGGCCATAATGTAATCCTAGTGGGCCACAATGTAATCCTAGCCGACCTAACAATAATAATTTAAGGGCACAATAATAACAAAAGGGGGGTTACAAGGGTACAATAATAACAATAAGGGGGTTACACTAACAACAATAAGGGACTATACTAGTAATATAGGGACCTAACATGCCCCTCTCCTTCAAAAAAGTGTTGTCCTCAACGCTTGAGTAGCTCTGGGTGCTTTTGTATAAATTTCTCATCCTCCCATGTAGAATCTTCAGTGGGTAAGTTCTTCCACTTGATGAGATACTCTGAAATTGATCGATTCCGTAGTTGTCGAGTTCTTGTTTCCATGACTGCTTCAGGTTCCAATATGATTTTCCCTTCCTCATCAAGTTCTGGCAATACTGTTTGAACTGGAATATTTTCACCTATAACCTTCTTTAAGCATGAAACATGGAAACTGGATGTACTCGCGAAGAAGCAGGAAGCTCCAATTTGTATGCCATAGTACCAATCTTTTGCAACACCTTGTAAGGACCATAGTACTTTGGCGATAATTTATTATCCTTCTTAGCTTGTTTAAGGGACATTTGTTTATATGGTTGTAGCCGTAAAAATACCCAATCTCCTATATCAAAACTTCTCTCGCTGCGATGTTGATCTGCCTGTTGTTTCATTCGATTTTGTGCCAAATTCAGGTTATCCTTTAAGAGTTGGAGAACTTCTTGCCGATGCTCGATGTGATCTTCCACTACTTGAACCTTCGAATTTTCCCTTAAAGATGATGTGATCGATGGTGGATGATATCCATAAAGTGCCATAAATGGGGTCATTTTTGCTGCAGTATGGAAGGAAGTGTTATACTACCATTCAGTGAGAGGTAACCACTTGACCCATTGTGTTTGTTTATCAGATACAATCCAAACATTTATTTACTATCTCAGTTTGACCATCAGATTGAGGATGATAAGATGAGCTATGAGCTAATTGAGTACCCAAACAAGAAAATAACTCCGTCCAAAAATTTCCAGTAAAAATGGGATCTCTGTCGCTCACAATACCCCTTGGGCTTCCATGTAGCTTTTGAATTCTGTCCATAAATGTAGTAGCAACCGTACTTGCTTTAAATGGATGAGATAATGCACAAAAGTGTGCATACCTGGTAAGTCTATCAACTACCACCATGATGACACTCTTTCCTTCGGACTTAGGTAAACCTGTGATAAAATCCATTGAAATCTCCTCCCAACGTTGACTTGGAATGGATAAAGGTTGTAGAAGTCCCGGGGTCTTAATTGTCTCAACTTTATTCTATTGGCAAACCAAACATTTCGCCACAAACTTTTGAATATCAGATTTAAGGCCATCCCAAAAAAATTCTTTCTTCACCCTGTGGTAAGTTTTTAAAAATCTTGAGTGTCCTCCTAAAGGAGAAGTGTGCAATTCCAGAAGAATCCTTTGTTTTAGTTGGGAATTCTTACAAAGATATAAGCGATCTTTGTACCATAAGGAATCATTTTTCCAACTAAATGTATCAGATGTACTAGGATCTTGCTGCAACTTTTGAATGAGTGTCCATACATCTTTGTCCTTCTTCCATTCATCTCTTGCTTCGGTTATCCAATCTGGTTGGATAATAGAAATGGCACAAAACAATTCTTCCACCTCTTCATTCTTTCTTGAGAGTGCATCTGCAACAACATTAAGCTTTCCTTTTTTGTAGATTATTTCAAAGTCATAACCCAACATCTTTGTGACCCATTTTTGCTGCTCTTCCGAAGATAGTCTTTGTTCCAAAAAGTGTTTAAGACTATCATGATCAGTTTTTACCTTGAAGTGTCTTCCCATTAGGTAAGTTCTCCATTTCTTTAGTGCATGCAGTATTGCTAACATTTTCTTCTCATAAATAGGTTTTTGTAAATACTTTCCTTTGATTGGACGACTTTCAAAAGCAATGGGTATTCCTTCCTGCATTAAAACAGCACCAATTCCATTTCCTGAGGCATCACATTCCACAATAAAGGTTTTTGTGAAGTCTGGTGTAGCTAAGACCGGTGCTAGGCACATTGCCTCTTTAAGATGTTCAAAGGCCTTAGTTGTTTCAGGAGTCCATGAAAATGCATCTTTCTTCAATAATGTTGTTAGAGGTGCTGCTATTCTCCCATAATTCTTAACAAACTTGCGATAATACGCTGTTAACCTGAGAATTCCTCGCAACTACTTTATGGTTGTGGGACTTTCCATTCCTTAGTGGATTTAATTTTGTTAGGGTCTACCTTAACACCCTCGTGAGATACAATATGACCCAGATATTCCACCTCTTGTACTCCAAAGAAACATTTGGATGTTTTTGCATATAATTGTTTCTCCCGCAATAGTTTGAGCACCCTGTCAACATGTTCAACATGATCCTTCCAAGACCTGCTGTAGATTAGTATATCATCAAAAAATACTAGCACAAATTTTCTAAGGAAGGGTTTGAAAATGTAATTCATCAACCCTTGAAATGTAGAAGGTGCATTGGTAAGGCCAAAAGGCATGACCAAAAATTCATAATGACCCTCATGAGTTAGAAATGCTATTTTTGGAATATCTTCAGTCTTCATTCTAATTTGATGATATCCTGAACGAAGATCCAACTTGGTAAAATAATTTGCTCCATGTAATTCATCCAATAATTCATCAATCACAGGAATGGGAAATTTATCTTTAATGGTGAGCTTATTGAGCTCCCTATAATCCAGACACATGCGCCATGATCCATCCTTCTTGTGTACCAATACTACAGGAGCAGAGAAAGAACTTTGACTAGGTTGAATTATACCCGCCTATAACATTTCTGCAATCATACGTTCAATTTCACTCTTTTGGACATAAGGATATCTATAAGGCCTGATGTTTGGAGGAACACTTCCTGGAATCAAATGAATAGCATGATCATGATCACGAATAGGTGGGAGTCCTTTGGGAGTTTCAAACACCTTGTAATGATTGTCCAATACTTGTTGGAGATCTGCAGGAATAGACGATTTTGATGTTGGAACTTCTAGTGAGCATAATTGTGCAATTACGCCTCGTTGTTATTTCTTTAGAAGCTTTGTCATGATATTAGAGCTTATTACCCTTCCTGGATTCCCTGCAATACCTCGTAATTCAACTTCCTTTCCTTCTGAAAAAAATTTCAAGAAAATTTCTTGAAAATTAAAAGCTACTTTCCCCAAAGATTGTAACCATTGTACTCCTAGTACAACATCAGCACCTCCCATAGGAATGGAAAGCATTGGACTAGTCAATAAATATTCCCCCATGGTTAGCTTAATATTATGGCATTTTCCAGAGCAATTTATAGTTCCTCCATTTGCAACCATCACTTGACATTCTGGTGCTGGGTATAGGAAACAATTTAATTCCTTGGCCACCTTACAATGAATAAAATTATGGGTGCTACCTGAATCAATCAACACTATTACCCTTTTCTTCTTGATCTGTCCTACTATCTTGAGAGTTTGAGGAGTGGTAATTCCGGCCAGTGCATTACATGATATGGTCGTATTCATTTCTTCCTCTTCTATGGCTGGTTCCTGGTGTATATCCTCTTCTTTTTCATTTTCTTCTTCTTCTTCACAATCTATGTAAAATAATTTCTTTTCAGCACACTTATGACCTTTAGTGTATTTTCTATCACAACTGTAGCAAAGCCCTTTTTCTTTTTTTTCTTCCAATTGTTGTGGTGTCAACCTTGTAGGTTGTGGAAATCTAGGCGTAGAAACACTTCCTTCTTTATAGAATTGAGTGGTAGGCTTCCTTGTCGCCATAATTTTACATTCAACTTTTCTTGCCAACCTGAATGCCTTCTCCAATGAATCAAGTTCCAAAACATGAACTTCATGTTGGATGTTATCCTTTAGAGTACCTATGAAGAGATCAATCTTGTGTTCCTCTGGAATATCAGTTACCCTTATATTCAATTTTTGGAAGTCCTCAATGTGCTGCCCCACTAAAACCTTTTGTTTGAGATTTATCAATTGGCTAAAGAAGGTGTTGCTCTTTGTATCCTCATAATGTGCTATCATTTCCTCCGTAAAAATTGACCAAGTGACAATTTTTTACGGGAGCAAAGCCATTGATACCATACAAATGTATTTTGTTCTAAATGTAAAGTTGCAATGCGTACCTTTTGTGTGTTTTGTATGTTATGGAGATCAAAATATTGCTCCATCTGTAGTATCCATGTTACAGGATCCTTTCCATCAAACTTCCTCATATCCATCTTTGGAATATGGTGGTTCTTCCCGCTAACATTAGAGTTTATGAAATCACAATTAACATTTATTTTTTTCTCATCATGAGGTTCTTCTACTATCTTTTCACCATTAGGAAACCTTTCTTGTATCAACTTTGTCAAACCTTCCATGTCTGCTTTTAGAAAATTCTTCATGTTTTCCATTTTCTCATCGATATTAGCTTCCATGTCATCCATCTTAGATTCCATGCCAACCTCCATGCCATCCATCTTAGCTTCCATGCCTTTCTTCAAACCATCCATCTTCACTTCCACGCCATCCATCTTAGCTTCCATGCCTTTCTTCAAACCGTCCATCTTCACTTCCACGCCTTTCTTCAAAACTTCCATTTCATTTTTTGTTGCTCTTTGCGAGAGTGAAATTTGTTGCACTTGCTCTTGTAATTTTGATAGATTATGTTGCAATTCTTCGTCTTCATGAGTCATAGTAGAGCTTTCCAAAGGATTAATGGGTGTTGAATTCTTTTTAGGGGCCATTTTATAATCCAATACTAATATCTATTCTACAATATTCCCTTGCAATCAATTCAACTTGATTCTTCAAACAAGACTTATGTAATTCGAAAAAAAAATACACACCTTTTACTTGATTTTGAGGAGCTCGATATTGAAATTGTATTATCTATATGATTGCGGCTCTTCAATATCTAAAATTCACCACTAAAGTATCCCTTTGAATTCTCTTTTGAATGCCACAGGTCTGACTTGATTTGTATTCTCCAAGACAAAGTTATGTCCAATCTCCCACAATGACCTAATTATGGACTGGTTCAGTATAACGAACTTGTATGACTTGCCACGTGTCACTGTTTTGTCCTTCGCCTATAAAATTGATAGCTAAGAACTACAGTCCGTGTAATTGCAACCAATTTTTACGGCACTCCAATCCGATGCTCAGAGAGAGAGTTATTGAAATTTTCCCACGATCACCTTTTTGAGATGAAATTCAGGAGCCTGAACAAGCACTACCTTCCACAGATCATATCTCCAAAAAATTTGCGAACCAAGCTCTGAAATTTTTTTACGATTTTCCTTAGGATTTCAACTTCGTACCATAAAAATTTCAGATTCTGAACCTCAGTAGAAAAAAATTTATAGCGCAAATGCCACGATGACCTGTTTGGGAGCCTAAACAAATACCTAACTTCCACAGATCATATCTCCAAAAAAATTGCGCACCAAGCTCTGAAATTTTTAGAAAATCTTCCTCAGGATTTTGGCTTCGCACCCTAAAAATTTCAGCATCTGAACCTTCGTAGAAAAAAAGTTATAGCGAAAATTCCACGATGACCTGTTTGGAGCAGCGAAACCCTAGAATCCAAAGCTCTGATACCAAATGTTGTGTAACCAGCTCCAAAAAGAGAATAAAAGAGATATCAAAACCTTAGAAATGAGCCACTTCGAGGGGGAAACCTCCAATACATTACATAAATGAACAATTCTTGGACGATACAATTCACAAAACCTCCTTTCTATATATAGGAGTCCATGGGGCCATAATGTAATCCTAGTGGGCCACAATGCAATCCTAGCCGACCTAACAATAATAATTTAAGGGCACAATAATAACAAAATGGGGGTTACAAGGGTACAATAATAACAATAATGGGTTTACACTAACAATAATAAGGGACTATACTAGTGATATAGGGACCTAACACAGATCCAAATTAGCCCTGAGGACCAGGACAAGACTACTTTCACCTGTCGCTAGGGAACTTTCGCTTACAGAGTCCTTCCATTTGGGTTGTGTAGTGCCCCTGATACATTCCAGAGAGCAGTCTTGAGAATTTTCTCTGAACTATTCCATGACTTTGTCAAAATCTACACGGACGATTTCACACCTTATAGGTCTGATTTCGAGGAGACTCTCTCCAATTTGGGAAAAGTGTTGAGAAAGGGAATTGAAATGCATCTCTCCCTGAGTCTGGTACAGTGTGAATTATTAAAAAGAGAAGGGATAGTCCTAGGCCACTCAATATCACAAGCAGGAATATAGGTAGACCCAAACAAAATTACCATCATAAAAATGGTGCCCGTTCCTCAAAAGCAGAGAGATGTCAGAAGTTTCCTAGGTTTGGCTGGCTACTATAGGAGGTTCATTAAGGACTTCAAAAAACTAGTTATGCCATTATTTGGGTTGTTGGCCAAATATTTTGAGTTTTCTTGGTTTCTTCTCTCAAGAAGCTTTCGAGGTCATTAAGGAAAAACTAACTATTTCCGCCCTTCTTCAAGGTCCAAATTGGGATCTACCTTTCCACATCTACACAGATGCATCAGACAAAGTTGTGGGGGTAGTCTTGGGGCAGTTAGAAGAAAAATTACCCTATGCCATCTATTTCATTAGCAAGAATCTATCCAAAACTAAACTTAATTATACTGTCACAGAAAATGAGTTTCTAGCCATTGTCCATTCCTTAAACAAATTTAGGCATTATATTATTGGTTATCAGACCTTTGTACACATTAACCATGCAACAATCAAATATTTAATGAATAAAAATAATGTTAATGATAGAATAATTATATGGTTGTTTTTATTACAACAATTTGATTGAAAAATTGTTGATAAACTAGGGAAGGAGAACGTTGTTGCAGATTTTTGATCTAGGCTAACTCTGCCTGCATATGAGGGAGGGATGGTGGATGATCAACTTCCAGATAAACACCTATTTTATATCTCAACACTCTCTCCTTGGTTTTTTGACATATCTAACTACTTGTTTTCTGAAAATATTCCTCTAGCCTTTCATCCAGGGAGAAGAGAAAGATTATTAGAAAATGTGCCCCTTTCACCTGGATTGGTGGAAATCTGTTCAAGTTGAATCCTGACCAAATTATCAGAAGGTGTGTGAGAGAAGAGGAGGTTTTTGAAATCCTCTTAAAATTTCATGACAGTCCCTATGGGGGCCGCATTGCTGCTAAGAGGACAACCTTCAAAGATTTGCAAGTAGGTTACTATTGGCCTACCCTCCACCAAGATACCAGGTGATACACCAATGGAAGTGAGCAGTGCCAAAGGATGGGGAGACATACACCAAGGGATAAAATTCCCTTGTACCCTCAAGTGGCTTTAGAGCCATTTGAAAACTGGGGCATGGACTTCATTAGACCCATTTATCTACCATCCGGGAAGAAAATATATATCATAGTCTACACAGACTACTTGACCAAGTGGGCTAAAACAAGAGCTGTAAAAGTAGCAATATAAGAGAAGGTAGTTGAGTTTCTGAGAGAGAATGTGTTCTACAAGTTTGGATACCCTAGAGAGGTAGTCACTGATTAAGGGGCTCAATTTACATCTCATCTCATTGAAAACCTCTTGATGCAACACATGATAAAGCATAATACTTCCACTGCCTATCATCCTCAAGAAAATGGTTAGGTGGAAGTGACAAATAGAGCCTTGCAGAAAATCCTCACCAAGGTTGTCAGCAACAACATAAAATATTGGGTAGACAGATTGGTGGAAGCCACTTCGGCTTATAATACCACTTGGAAGACCACCACGGGGTTTACTCCATAATATTTAGTTTACAGGAATAAATCTTCGTTTTCCATTGATTTTGAGTACAACACCCTGATAAGGGCGGCTCAATTAGACCTGGATATCACAAAGGCACAACAAGAAAGGCTGCTATAGATAAATGGTTTGGATGAGTTCATAATGTAGACCCTCCTTCAAACAAATTTAATTCAGTTGCAAAGGAAAGTTTGTCATGACAAGCACATAAAAGAAAACAAATTTCAAGAAGGAGATTAGGCATTGGTCTATGACTCCAGATTCAAGGAATTCAAAGGAAAAATGATGAGAATGTGGCTAGGACCTTATCAAGTGGAAAAATGGCATGAAAATGGGGCTATTTACATCAGAACCATAGATGAGAAGGGGATCCTCTTGCTTTTCAATGGTTACAGGCTAAAAATGTATAAGAAGCCCCTATCTAAGGTTGAGTTTATCAATTCAATAAACATGGAGGTGAATGTCATTGGAAGCTCCATAGTTTCCATCCCCTCACCTTCTTAGAGAAAGAAAAAATAGAAAATACAGAGGCATGGGTGAAAACCTATCTGATACATCTAATGCCAATTCCTGGGATGAAAACCTCCATAAGGCGATCGTGGAGGAAATAAAAAAATAAAAAAGAAAAAAGGAAAAAATATAAAATATAAAATAAAATAAAAATAAAAGATCCTCGGGTGAAAACCTATATGAGGTGCCCAAGGCAGGCTGGTGGGTTGAAAACCTCTGTTGAGGTAGCCCACCTATATTTTAAAAAAAAAGAAAAAAAAAGGGAAAAACAAAGAGAAAAAGAAAAAATGAAACAACACCTATGCACTCACCTATTTCTATTTTGTAGGTTGCTAAACGAGGACAGTTGAGACAAAGAGGAGCAACATTATTTCTCTCTTCTCTCTCTCTTCTACCTACCCACTCCATAATCAACCCCAATATGCATCCATCCATCCATTTCTCCCTCCAGGTGAGAAAGAAACCCCATGTTTCCTTATTCTCTATGGTGCTATAGATTTCCTATAGTGTTACAGGAAACCTAGTATCGCTACAGGAAAGTCATATGAGAGAGAAAAAGATAACTCAAGAACACCTAACCCCTAAGGAAGACATGAAAATCATTCTTTTAACCATATCTACCACTCCTAAACATCACTCCACTCCATGCATAATTATTTACTCACTAAACCTTCTCTTTAACCACTGTGAGCTAATTTAGCTAAACCCGTACACATGGCCTCTCCCTTCATCTCTCCAAAGCAACAAAAAGGGGACTGCTACAAGAAGATGATCACTTCCTGTAGAAATCCTATACATGTCATAACAAGCAAAAAATTCAAGAGGTGGTGGATGAAGATGGCTCTAGATGATTACCAGAGGACTCCAAGAGAAATTCCACACCAGCAACAACACCTGAAGATCTCCATGCAACACCTGTAAAAAAGAATCAACAAACAAAAATAATAAGCAATTAACTCATAAATAAGATGCTCACTCAGAAAATATGCATAAAAAAATAACAAAGAAAAAACATTGATGCCTATCACCAGACTCCAGCTCCTTGCATCAAAGAAATTATACAACTCCTCAATAGTAGGTAAGCTTAGGTATGGTTCCCTCACCCTCTTGCTATGCATCATATTGCTAAAATGAATTAATATTGAGAAAAGAGAGTTAAAAATGAAAAAAGGTGGCCAATTGACTTGGCCACCCTTGTAAAGTTAAAGTGAAGGAGAAATGGAGTTTTGCACGTCACCTGGGTTGTCAAATTAGTTAAGGAGGAGATCACGAGGAGATGGAGGTGATTCCGAGGTAGGTAGAAATGATTGGATTGAGTGGGAACAACAATCCAAAAGAGGAAACCCCGTGCCAAATCCAAATCACCCCTCCACCCCAAGTCCGCTCAATTTGGAATAAAAATCTGCTTTGGCTCACCCTCCTTCATTCCATTGTGCATTTAAAAAATACGTAGAGAAAGAGAGGGAAAATATCCATCGAATAATTTCACACCAAGGTCGAAGTTTTCATGCAATCCCATGCTACATGAAGTTTGCTGATGCTACAGGAAATCTATAGGAAGGTTGCAAAGTGATCAAAATTGCCATAAGAGCCACTCACAGATGGTATTGACACCCAACAACACCATTTTACAAGAAAGAAACAAAAAAATGCATAGGTAAGTGGATGTCACCCCACCATGTTATGAAAATTTTCATGAAAAAATTTATACATAGTCACAACAATAATTCATAATTTAAGATGTTGTTAAGAAAAGTAGGGTCAAGAAAGTCTGAGATTGTGGTGAATTGAGTTCTAAGGTCCCATATCACTAGTGTTATAAGACAAAATAACATCCAACCATCTCCATAACACAGTCATAAAATGGGGAGAGGTTTTAACAAAAGGTAACCCACATATATCAAAAGGATTAGATTAGACCCTCAAGTGGTTGATATTTTTAGAAATCATCAGTGACTAGGATTCTTCGAGCTCCTCAAGGGCTTTGATGATGAACTGGCTCAGGAATTTGAAGTGGATTTGAAAGCACAAGAAGATGATAGGGCCACCACTGTGTTTAGAGGGCTAGCCATCACTATAACCCATGAATTGATTAGTAGAGTCGCAACCTATCCTCTAGGAGTCAAGTGGAACAAAGAAGATAGAGTGTCCAACACTCCCTCTAAAAAGAGATTCTTTTTACCTAATGGGAAGTACTTTGAGGATTAAAATGGAGTAAGAAGGGAAATCATCCCTTACCCATGGGATGAAGTGGCATATCACATCATGAAATACATTTCATGTGAGGGAAGACTCGGTGTGGCTTATGGATACCACTTCATATTATTACATGATCTTAGATTCAAAGGATATCTGCCACTAGAGAAGAGACTAAGCATTCCATACTTCCTCATACATTCCATCAGAGACATGAGCTAGAGAGTGAGGGAAAGGAAGTATCAACACTTAGCTCACCATGGCCTCATTAAACTTATAGTAGGAGATTCTCTCAATAGGTTGAAAATCCATGTACATTGGTCCACATTCATAGATACACAAGCTGTCACTCCTAGAAAAACCCATGCATATAGTCTTGAGAGAGGGGTATGAAAGAAGAATAAGGAGAGACTAAAGCAATAGTGTAAGAAGAGGAGATGGAGGCAGAATCAGAATACATAAAAACCTCAAAAACAAAGGAAGTAAAAGAGGAGGAGGAAGAGAAAAATGAAAAAGGAGAAGGAGATGAAAAGGAGGGGGAAGAGAAAGAGAAAGAAAAGGAAGGAAAGACAAGAGAGGAAGATATATTAGACCCCATGTTGAGCACTGATATCTCTCCCCAACAAACTAGTCTATCAACTGGAACCTCAGGAAAAGAAATGGCTACAGCCCGTTGATGTGAAAAATTGTACCACAAACAACAAGGGGGTCTCTGAGGTGAGAGGTTCCAATTAAACCTCACACCATTTGGGATAGGAGCCCCATATGGTATTTGGGCCTGGCTTCTTTCATAAGTGTTTTCGATCTTGGATATCAGATGAGAAGGTGATGAAGCGGGGACAAGGGTGAAATGATCAAACGGTGAAATAAAATCAGCCCAATATTGGAAAACTATAGACAGAAATACAAGCAAGTCTAAGCAGCAATAAGAAGGGGAACACCATGAGAGGAATCAATGAGCCAAAACCAAGTCAAACATACATAAAAAGGAACGTGCTAGAAGTTAATTGCTAAGTATTTCACAATACATCACCGACATAGGAAGGAACAAGTAAACACCAATTCGAAAGCAAAACATACATGCAACCACTATGAATAAATCCATAACATATTGAGTATATGAAAGAACACAAACAAATATAGTGAAATATCAGACATCTAATACTACCACCATGAGAAAGCATGCAAATTAGTGTCAGAAAAAAGAGAATATATTAGGAATTATGTTGTAACTTTAAATACATATCTTGCAACTTGTAAAAAACCAATAGTGGAACATGGACCATTCATACCAATGCCTGATGCAAAACCCTAGGCTCACTACAACTCCTATTAGCTACCAAGATTTGAATGTCTTTAGCTCTCAAGTGCCAATCAACTATCTCATCCTAGCCTCCACTCAAGGGTTAAAAGTCCTAAATAATGAGGCATGAGGGCTCATTTATAGAGATGAGGTGAATGTTCACCTACCGTGACCCCTAGCCTCCCCTCATGACTCTTAAACTTCCTCACTTATCTTTCATGCCTCTTGACCATTACATGCTCAATCTACCTCAACATGATGTCAAAACCATGATGTGACCCTTTTCATACTGATACAAGAGAGACTGTAAGGAGAAAAGATAAGTTTTAGAGATCCCAAATTGGTCCTTGTTGCCAACATTGCTGTGAAATCGCAAAGGCCTACACGAAAGGTTGAACCTCTTATTATCACACCTGATGTGCAACCAACCATGTTTAGCTATCATGCCGCTGGCATGACCTTCCTCTTTTCATATGGTCAATGTTCTTGCCCCTTCCATTCCTGCACAAGAAAGACATTATCATATATATTTATAAAGAAAGTATGATATTACATCATAACTAATTAACTAAGGAAAAAGCATTAATTAGGCCCCTGTGTAGCCCTTCCCTAAAGTAAAGTTTGTTTGCAATGCGTATAGGAGTAGACAGCTACTCCCCCCTCATGGTTGGAATCATGCCCCCCCCATGCAATATAGGATAAGAACTTTAGAGTGGTTTGGTCAAGGGGGAAACCATTCCTCTGTGTGCGAGCCATCTCCTAGGAGGTCCTAAATGCATACTCAAGTGATAGTGTCGTACATTGGTCATATTATTGCATGCAAGTCTACAAGGGATGGTTAATCAAATCCTTCATAGTAATTTATGACCTAGTTACAACATCAATCAATGGTGTGTATGAAATCTATTATGAGTAGTGAGTCACGTCCTCTGGTTGCAGTATGGGAGAACAAGAACATGGCCTGCAACACCAAAAGAGTGGGCGTAGTTAGGTCACATTGTATGCATTACTATTACATGTGCTTGAATACCATGAATGTAGCATTCGAAGGTTTTGATGATAACGTGGCAAATTATATAAATTTATAAAGCGGGATATTCAATCCTCTACGTAGTTGCGAGACATACTAGTTTTTTTATACTTATTTCGTGCACTCCCTATCCCTAGGGGTCGCAAAGTCACCAAATAAGGCTAGTAGTATCAATTGTTGGTTGCTCCAAGTATGATATTTTGTGATCGAGCAACCTTGGAGTAGTCACACAGTCGTAAAGGAGGAAAAGTTACATTCTCTATTGGCTACTCCCAGGGTTTAAGAGTGTGGCTTTGAGATTTGACTTTGTGTTCATGACACCTGCGCCAATTCTCCAATTGCTTCCTAATGACCCCACACATGGAAATATATCTCAACATCATGTGATTCCAGGTTATCATTCTCACTGTGCATGGCTAATGATGATTCTAGTCACCATTCTCATTATTTGCTGTGAATGATCAATAATCGTCCATTACGAATGTGGAGTGCTAAAATATTTTTCGCGGCTCGACATCAATATCAATGTCATCCCAGGATATTCAAGTTCATAGTACATATTAGCAACCACATTTATTTTCACCATAGATCTTATTAAGTGGATGGAAATTTTCCAAATCGCTTGTGATAATTCTTGATGGCTGCAACAATCGCTTCCTTATTTCCTCCATTATTCACTAAATTCAAAGCAAGTAGAATGAAAGAATCGAAGGTGCTTCAGCATGAAGTGAAGGCATTGATATCAGTCATGGGGTGAGTCACAAAGTCGCATTTCAATTAGGATCCCATAAAGTCACACCAAGGTACCATCAAGTCGCACTAGGATCCCATCCATTCGCACGGGTCGCAAGCAGTGATCAAATTTGAAGGGAAGGTCTGAATTTCAATTAGAAGGGCATATATTTATGTCACCCTTCCATGATGAAAAGCTTAAAAAAAAACATTTCAATTTACCACAATATATTATTTTTACATTTCATTTTCAGAAATACAAAACCATCAATCTTTATGTTAATAAAAAACTATTACATATACAACAGTGAAGGAGGCTCCATCTTACATTGCTTAAATCTCTCATTGGCAAGGTCAACATAAGTCTTGAAGACACTATTATAAGAATTTGGATGGATACCATAGGGATATATGAGATTCTTATGTGTCAGATTGTGTAATGCAATTTTGACTTTGTCTGACAAGGAGCAACAGCGTGGAAGTCTAGATTTTTCTTATAGAAATTATTTTTAATTGAAATGTTGTTTACATATATGAATAAAACAATGAAATTATGAGCATGATGGACAATTAGTCAAGCTCATGATGCCAAACCATGATGTTGTAAGTTTGGCATTTAACATTTTTGAATGTTAAAGACAAATAGTCAAAATCACTGACAACTTAGTATGCGATATATTATAAATCATCATTCTCTGTTCACTTTTGTTAATAGGGTTATGTCACACGATGATATCTCTTCTTTGGCATTTACTTGTATTGAAGATCACCATTCTAAGAATAAGGAATCATTTTCTCCAAAAATAACCCTAGCCAAACATTGACAATGCATCAAGGATATCTTTCTATGCTTGATAAGAACATATGTTATACTTCTACATCAAAGATATATTTCTATGCTTCATAAGTACATATTTTATACTTCTAAATCATGTCTTGGGAGTGGTCGTTTTGTTGGAAATTATTCACCAGTTTCTTTCATACAAAGTATGGTTTCATAACTAATTTGAGTGCTACTCACTTTGATCCATAAACAAAGACTAATAAAACACAATGGCCAGTTAAAAAAAATAGCTCAGAAGAAAATGAGGAGAGGCAAAGAATAGAGTAGACACTGCATTAGACAACCATTCTGCATCCTTGACCAATAGAGAAGGTGAGAATGCAATTTTCATCTCTGTGTTTTGGTATTTAATACATTCTGGAATTTTCTACCGCAAGAGGGTTTTTTTGAATTTTCCCAGTTCAAAAAAGCTCTATTTTGTGTGATCAAATATTTTGAGATTTCTTATCATTTACCAATTGTGAGCTTAGATATTCAATGATTTGAAATTTGGATTGCCGTGACAAATGTTAGCATTACACTTTTGAATAGTTTACAAAGGAAGAATCACTGAAGACTGATGTCCATTACACTTTTATGGACTTTTTTCATGTCATCCAATCATTTCTCTATAGAATTGTTAAGTCCCTATATTAATAGTGTAGTCCCTTATTATGTTAGTGTAGCCCCCCTTATTGTTATTTTTGTACCCCTATAACCCCCATATTGTTATTATTGTGCCCTTACATTATTATTGTTAGGTTGGCTAGGATTACATTGTGGCCCCACTAGGATTATATTGTGGCCCCATGGACTCCTATATATAAGAGGAGGTTTTGGTCATTTGGATCATCCAAGAATTGTTCATTCATGTAATGTATTGGAGGTTTCCCCCTTGAAGTGGCTTATTTCTAAGGCATTGATATCTCTTTTCTTCTATTTTTGGAGCTGGTTTCACAACATTTGGTATCAAAGCTTTGGATTCTAGGGTTTCGCTGCTCAAAACAAGTCATCGTGGAATTTTCACTACATTTTTTTTTTCTACGAAGGTTCAGAAGATGAAACTTTTAGAGTGCAAAGCAGAAATCCTGAGGAACGTCGTTAAAAAATTTTAGAGCTTGGTTCGCAATATTTTCGGAGATATGATCTGTGGAAGTTAGGGCTTTTTGCAGGCTCCTGAATTTCACTCAAACAGGTCATCGCAGAATTTTCACTATAACTTTTTTTCTACTAAGGTTCAGAAGCTGAAATTTTTAGAGCTCGAAGCTGAAAACCCGAGGAACATTTTCACAAAATTTCAGAGCTTGGTTCACAATATTGTCGGAGATATGATCTGTGTAAGTTAGGTCTTTTTCAAGCTCCTGAATTTCATCTCAAAGAGGTGATCGTGGGAAAATATTCATAAATCTCTCTCTGAGAATTAGATTGGAATTCTGTAAAAAGTGACTAGAAGTACATAGACTTTAGTTTCCTTTCTATAAAGTTTAGAGCCAAAGGAGAAAATAGTGACACATGGCAAGTCATACAAGTTCGCTCTACTGAACCAGTCCATAATTAGGTCATTATGGGAGAGTGAACATAACTTTGACTTAGAAAGAAGATCCAATCAAGTCTCAGGGTTTATGGAATTTAGAAGAAGATTTGAGGACTACTTAGAGGACTACTATAGTGACAAATTTCAGATATTGAAGATCTGAAATCACAAAGATAATTTAGTTTCAATATTGAGCTCCTCAAAAGCAAGAAAAATGTGTGTATTTGTTTTTTAAAATTGCATAATGTTTGTTTGAAACGCAGTTTGAAGTGATTCCAAGGGCATATTGAAGAATTTTTATCAGTATTGGGTTCTATAGTGCCTCCAAAAAATAATTCAACACCCATTAAGCCCTCATAAATCTATACTATGATGCATGAAGTGGAAGAATTGCAGTATGAGATATCAAAATTACGGTACCAAGTGCAACAAATTTAGATCTTACGAAGAGCAACCGAAGATGACATAGATGGTTTAAAAGCAGAAATGGAGGCTAAGTTGGATGGTTTGAAGGATCAAATAATAGCTAATATGGATGATAAATTAGTGGAAGATCACATCGAGCATCAACAACAAGTTCTCCAACTCTCAAAGGATAACCTAACTTTGGTGCAGAATCTAATGAAACAACAGAAAGATCAACATCACATCGAAAGAATTACTGAAGCAGTCACAAAAACAAGAACTCAGCAAGTATGATCAATTTCAAATTATCTCAACAAGTGGAAGAAATTTCCTGTAGAAGATTCCACATGGGAGGATGAGAATTTTATACAGAAGCATTAATAAATAATCAAGCATTGAGGACAACACTTGTTTGAAGGAGAGGGGCATGATAAGTCCCTATATTAATAGTGTAGTCCCTTATTATGTTAGTGTAGCCCCCCTTATTGTTATTGTTGTACCCCTATAACCCCCATATTGTTATTATTGTGCCCATACATTATTATTGTTAGGTCAGCTAGGATTACATTGTGGCCCCACTAGGATTACATTGTGGCTCCATGGACTCCTATATATAGAAAGGAGGTTTTGTCATTTGTATCATCCAAGAATTGTTCATTCATGTAATGTATTGGAGGTTTCCCCCTCAAAGTGGCTCATTTATAAGGAATTGATATCTCTTTTCTTCTCTTTTTGGAGATGGTTTCACAAAAAGAATTAACTTATTAAGTGATTGAATGTTAACTTGAGTAGCGGCCCAATTTTTATATGTTCATGGTAATGTAATGTAGAGAACTTTTGTCTTCTTCACAATATAAATATTTTGAAAAATTGTTTTTCCTATCAAAGGGGAACACAATCATGGAACTAAGTACTGTTAAGATATGTCTTTGCAGGAACTGCTATGGCTTTTAGTATGGCTTCACAATCTGTTACAATGACTCTAACATATTGGGCACCATGACAACCATCTGTGAGTACGCAGATTTATATAGGCAAGGAGTGGGTGGTGTAATCCCCATTGCCTGCAATTCATATTGCCATCTCCACCTTTGAGAATATCACCATGTGGAAATCGACACCATGAAGGTCTAGTACAAGAGAATTAAGTGTGTGAAGGGGCGGGCAAAGAGGTTCATCATAACCATAACTAAAATCAATCTTACATAAGGGCATTGTTGCCACAATGCACAAGTTCAATTATATAGGGTTTTATTGATTGAATGATGCAATCCAAAGTCTTTATAGAATAGTTTTATTTTCTCTCTATGCTTGAGTTTTTTATTGCATATGCTTTATAACAACATTCAAGCAAACCGTGATGAGAAAATAAGTCTCTGCAATTATCAACCTCACTAGTGAACCAATGGCCGTCGACAAATTAAACTAAATCTGCCTAAAATATATGCTATTAAAGCAGTATACATCTCATGTTCTCTGATATCTTTTCGTTTCTTTTTTGGGTTTGGTAAATAATTAGGGGAATTTTGAGGTCTAAAATGGGCCTCCTAAGGAAATTATAAAATAATAGTAGAAATAATAAAATAAGATTTGATTACATCATCAAATCTTAGAGGGAAAAAAGGAAAAACTATTTTTTCAACTCATATTTTCAATTCATCTCCCTATGGGTTTACATAAATTTTGAGTGGAAACACTTGTTGGATGTGGAATTTGATTTTTCATTCAAGGAGTACCCATGTTGCATACTTTCGATGGACATTGCTACATGAAAAATGAGAAATACATTAAAAATGTGACTGTAAACATGTTTTTTCATGTATTTCTCATTTTTCATGTAGCAGGGTCCATCGAAAGTATGCAACATGGGTACTCCTTGGATGAGAAATTAATTGTGTATCGAACGAGTAATCCTGCTTGAAATTTGAGTAAAAAATTAGAGAGATAAGTTGAAAATACAAGTTGAAAAAGTAGTTTTATTATTTTATTATTTTTTATTATTTGTACTTTTTTACTCTAAAAATGGTGAATCATCCCCCATGGTTGACATCATCATCTTAAATCCTATTGGTTCTTATAAAATTTATTTTTTTTGTACATTTTTCTTAGGAGGCCCATTTTAGACCTCAAAATTCCCCTAATGGATCATCTTTTCATAGATGCTACGACTGAGCGACGTGTATTCTGTCAAATTCATCAAGGGTTTGCACCCAACCTCATCCGTTGAGATATTAGTGTCTTTGTGGGCCATCAAGATCGTTGGAACTTTCACCTGGTCCTGGATGCGATAGTAACTCGGTTGGCCATGTCAACATGCCTTCCAGGGGTTGTGAACTTCGATTTGAGCACTGAAAGCGCTTTGATTTAACCATCGAGAAAAAATCCACTTGAATATACTAAAAAGGATAATCTATTAGTATTTAATGTAATTTACTGGTACATGAATCTTAACAAGCGGCTTTGTTGGCCGGATAAATCGATCTTGCGGACAAGATCGATCTCCCTAGTGTTAGAAGACAATCTAGCAACAAACGAATAACTAAGCTTGTATTTCTCTAAATATATTCATTTTACAAATAAATTCTATGAAGGTGTCGATCCTACCTTAGATCCAAATGCTTATTTGTAGTCGTAAAGCTTCTGTCGCATCAATAATCCTTCCATCACAACAAGAATCCTTCCGTCGTAGAAAGAATCCTTCCATGGCAACAAGAGTTCTTTCGTTGCAACAATAATCTTTCCGTCGCAACAAGAGTTCTTTTGTCGACCTGCAATCACAAGAAAGAAAATATTAATAGCACCTGTATAACAAATAATCATAAAACATACCTATCATAGTGATCAATGAATCTATGAAATAAATGATCAAATGACAGCTTATTGAAATAAACAATCGAACGAAAATTTATTGAGAAAAACAAAACTTGATTGTATTAATCTTAAAACAATAGAAGAACCGTACAACCTTAGCCTTGATGTTTGAAAGGCCTTCCCGGGGTCTGAAGCAGGACTCTCCTCTATTTTGATAAGTCTTGCACTCTTCCTCTAGGAGCATAAAGAGGTATGTGATCTTTCCTCTCAAAAGCTCAACAGAAAGAAGTCTAAATCTCAACAACACTTCAACTCAATCACACATAAAGCTTGAACCCCTTTACAGGGCTACCCAATGCCTCTTTTTATAGAAAAGCGAGATGAGAGGTTAGGGGTTTTTGTATGGAAAGGATAGAATCATCATTCAAAGGTATAGGCTCCTCATCGAAGTTAGTTCCTTAAGGTGTGGGATGCATGAACCTTATAAGAGCGTACTCATCCCCAAAAAATCTTATCTAGAACCTTCTAGAATTGACCAAAATTTAGCTTTTTAACTTTAATTTCTCGCTTTTTTGACTTTGGAGGGGGTAACGCAGGCATTACATTGGAAAAATTCTTTCTAGAACATAATTTCTCTTCACATTACCTGTGTACCCTAGCCAGGAATGCAAGTAAGCCTCACATTACCTGCGTACCCTAGGGTTTTTGAGTTTTTAGGGTTTTTTTCTCCTATTTTAAGGCTTGACATGAGGATTAAAGGTTGTAAGAATTGCAGAGGAGGTAAGTATGAGTGTCAATGAGCTCATACAGTCAGCATAATGTCTAGGTGACAGTTTTTAGTGCAAAAAATTTCCCCCTAAAGTGCGAAGTCTGGAATAGATGAAGATGAAGTCTGTCATATATGAAGAGTGAAGTATTTTATCATTTCAAGGATCATCCTATGGACACCCCAGTCAGAACTTGTAAAAACATTCAATGCAAAATATATATATGTAAACATATCATCACTGAGGTAGGCATTCCCATACTCAGATCAAAACTAACTAGAAAACTGCTTTAAACTGTTCTGATACATGAATGATTTTCAATACATCAACAGTATAGACGTGTGTAGACACAGTATGTATGCAGCCATATGTTTATGAATATTCCACTATATAAATGAATAACAAAATTCCTCGCAACCTGGATGGTAGAAACTAGATCCAAGGTCTTGATTTCTGTTTCTCGAACCAATACGATTATATCCATGTGAATAAATGTGTCGAAGTCGAACATGGTAGAAACCACTTGATTAACAGTCAATAATGTAAAATTTTAACAAGTGTGAGAGTAACCACTAGTAATGTAAATGGCTCTCAAAGTACTCAATACAATCCATGAAATGTGAATGAATGAGCTGAAGTCGAACATGTCACGGAATCATTGGATTGAAGGTCAATGATGCAACCTGTCGTCGAAGGCGAGAAACCTGCCATTGAGGCATGCATATTCAAGGTACTCACGATTTCTGGATCAACTTCTTAGATAATGAGCTGTCGTCAATAGAAAGTGATCCGTCATAGACAAGCCCAAAACACGAAATCATAGATCAATTTTTGAAGAAATATATTGGCAAGGACTGACTCAGGGATGGTCAAAATGGAAGACAAATATTTTGCAAATGAATGGTTTGTTTGAACTATCCTCTTGAACACATAACGACACTGCAGATGGTTTGGTGACAATTGACCCAAAGCTAATACCCAGAAACTGGCTGAATACTTTCAATATGGTTTGATTAACTGCTAGGTAAAGGATTTTCCCGACCTAGGTGAACAAAAGTGTCGTGTTCAAGAGTGGTTAACGGTTTTCCGAATGATCAAAATGTAACAAACAGGTTCGTTTTTCTCTCTTTTCCCCCACCATTTATGGCAAGTACCTCTTTATTTTTGACAAGCTTGAGGAGGATAACATTTGCTTGTTTATAAGCTCATCCTTCAGATGATTCCAACTTAGTTTAAGATTCGAACCCTAAGAAGGAGTGGTTCGTTCCTGTTTAAAAATTGAACAGGTCCTTTACTGTTAAATTTTAACGAGTCCAGTATAGGAGAAACTCGGTGTTTTTCAATTTTGAGGAGTCAGAAGAAAAAACTTAAGAAGACTCCATGGGGGTACTTTTTCGTAAATTTAGTCTCTTGAGCCTGAAAAGGGATAAAATAATGCGAGAGAGAACTCTATTGATTGTAATTAGTCAACGTATACCTTTTTCGTAAATATTCCATTTCAGTCCGTAAAAGGGATAAACTTATACTGAAAGGATGATCATTCATTTACTTTAACGAGTTCGAATAATCAAGTGCTCGGAAATCTTTTCAATTTTTGAGAGTCTGAAAAGGGCTTAAAAGATAACTCAAGATTTTTCTTTTTCGTAAGTTTTAACGAGTTTGAAAAAGGGATAAAAATGTATTCATGGTTTTCTCTTTTTCGTAATTTTTAACGAGTTTGAAAAAGGGATAAAAATGTACTCCTATGGTCGACTTTCAATTTAATTTACGAGCAGGAAAAGACGGAAAGAACTCGGCATTTTCATGTCTTTTACGAGAATGAAAGATAACAAAATAATCTCGGGATTTTCATGAGTTTAACGAGTCTTGAAAATAACCGAAATTGACTCATGATAGGTTTCATTTTTACAAAAGCTTGAAACAGAGAAAAACTATGCTTCAGAGTGGTTTCATTTTTACACAAGCTTGAAACAGAGAGAAAATTGTGCTTGATGCCCCCTAAGCGTAACTACTAGAGTGCATGCCCCCCCAGCTTCATTTCATTCAACTAAGTACACTGCTGGTAATTAATAGCTGGATGGAATGAAGGTTCATTTATGAGATCATATGAAAGACCCGACCTAAAACTGTCAGAAAATTATACAAAATTGAAATAACTAACCTAAATATATGACTTAACATTTACGAGATCTAGTCAAAGACTCAACTCAATTAGGGGAGGATTTGTTTAATTTTTTAACGAGATTGACATAGGAAAAGAACTATACTCATGGCAACGTGTTTCATTTTTTAACAAGGTTGACACAGTAAAAGGAACTTTCCTCTTGATACACTGATTCATTTTTAACGAGGTTGACACAGTAAAATGAAATTTCCTCATACCTGATTCATTTTTTTACGAGGTTGACTTAGTAAAAGGAACCATCCTCAGAAACTACTTATTTCTAATCTATGAATATACTCTCTACAATCTACCTACTGATTCATTTTTTAATGAGGTTGACACAAGAAAAGAATTGTCCTCATAGAAGCTTGTTTCATTTTTTAACGAGCTTGACACAAGAAAAGGAACTACGCTCTCAACTAACTGATTCATTTTTTAATGAGGTTGACACAGTAAAAGGAACTATCCTCACACTCACTGATTCATTTTTTAATGAGGTTGACACAGTAAAAGGAACTATCCTAGGCACAACATGTTTCATTTTTTAATGAGGTTGACACAGTAACAGGAACTCTCCTTGGAATCACTGATTCATTTTTTAACGAGGTTGACACAGTAAAAGGAACTATCCTCAGACTCACTGATTCATGGCTTCCAACAGGAAGAAACACATGTTAATTGACACACCTTGATCATGGCTTCCAAGAGGTCTTCATCAGAAGGAAGAATAGTTCTCTGGAAGGAACACATGTCAAGGGACTCAAAAGGGATAAGAATATCATGTTCAAATAATCCCATAGAGTTTTCCATGTCAATTACCAGATCTAAGTCAAAGGAAGATGAGCAAAAAGTGAGAGGCTCACTTACATCGGTAATTGAAAACATGGGACTAGTTGCCACATAATTAACCCATAGCAGGGTAGATACCACTTTAGTATCAGGAGCATTTAGGGGTGTCATATTATTGGTAGTTGAATCAAGACTACGGGACGAAAGCTAGTCTACAGTCACAATATTCCCATTGTGAGGGAAAGACATCACGCGAAAGAGTGTCAACACTACAGCTTTTATTGCATAGACATAGTCTCGCCCAAGGAGTAAATTGAAATCCAAGGGGCCTCGAACTACCATAAGATCAATCCAGACAGTTTTACCTTCCAAAGTAATAGAAAAATTAGGAAGGATACCTAAAGGTTCACTAATGGTTCTATTAAAAGCTTTCAAATTTTGCGTAATAGGCACAAGATGAGGGGAACCCAAAGCTTTCCAAGCAGTTGAGGATAAAATACTAACAAAAGCACCTTCATCTACCTATGTGCGGTGTATGTCCCTACCACCAAAATTCACAATGATTTGGAAAGGGATGGAGGAAGGAAGACGAGGTTCTGTCATTATATTCCAATCAAAGGAAAAGACCTCAGTACTTGGAGGGGGTTCTGTAGAAACAGGTGAAATGCCCCCTAGAGTAGAGGAATCTAATGTAACAAGAAGAACCTAAGCGGTATAAATTTCACTCTCTACAGGGAGAATGGGATCGACTAAATGTGAAATCGAATCGACCACTTGATCAACTAATGGATCATTAACCTGAGTGATATGAGTTTCACTCTCCAATGGAAGAGTGGGATCTACTATACTTGAAATTAGATCAATCACTCCGTCAGTTGACAGTAGGTTGGGAGAAAGTTTACGGAAACCAGTTGGAAATTCTGGCTGTGGAACAGTAAGGTTTTCCAATAATTTTGAGGCTTCATCCATGTGATGGAAAATGTGAGTTTGATGACTCCCTTTGCATAGCTTACAAGGAAACCTAACTTTACCCTTTTTCCCAGGAACTTGACTATCACTGGTTGATGGATCAATGGAAAGTTGATGAGATTTTTCTGACCATACTTTCAAGACCTTTGGAATACCAAGACAATTGATAAGGAAGTGGTCACCCTTACAAAGCCTGCAAGGGTATTTGGGTTTACGATGCATGTTGGAGGTTTCCTCAACACTACTCACATTTACAGCCATGGTTGGTTGGTTGACTTCTTTCTTATCTTGCTTCTTCTTCATCTTCTTCTTAGCCACCTGGTTACTAGTGTCAAGGCTTTTACCAAGCGAAGAGGAAGAAATGGAGGAATAAATATTAGGCAAAGAAGGTAAAGGGTCAACAGAAGGATGGTGATGTTGAGATGGTGAACTCTGTTGAGGTGAAGCATCCAGTTGAGGTGGAACAATTGGAGTATTCGGGGCCAACGAAGTTGAAAATAACCATATCGGTAAACCTATTGTAAATCCAGGTAATGAAAAAGTGTCCATATAAGGAGGACCAACATTTCCAAATCAAGGAAAAGTACTAGGATTCTCGTTAAGAGGGGTTCCCAGGTTGGTAAATTCCAGAATAGTTGCCATTATATTCAACTTCAGTGAATTTTATTAACAATTTTAAACTAAAATTAACAATTCACAGTTCACACCTAACAATTAAAATTAACAATTCACACCTATGGTCTCTAAAAGTAAAAACAAACAAATTAACACGCGCTATCAAATATAGGAGTCAAACCACACACAAACAGTAACTTCCCGTACTAAAAACACTAGTTGGTGATGAAATCCAACTCAGTAGAAATTTAATACAGAAAGGGTGGTTGGAATAGTTACCCCGACAACCTGCTTAATGAAACAGACTGGAACAAGTTTCTTCACAAAACCATCTCAAGTGAAGAAAACCCCCTAGAGAGTCCAAGTGAGTCTAGTCGACGTCTGCTCCAGGTACAGTGAGATATTTCCTTCATCGTCACCTTAGGAAATAATCTTAAGCTTATGGACACTAAGGTTACCAACAGTAACAAATAAAACTGGGGGAACAATCTACGATCTGATTCCATGCGCAAGGGTAGAGTAACAAAGCTAAATCCCCTTGAAGGCTCCTCGACATGGTCAATCCGAGGTTTACTGACAAGTAACCCCAGGCTCCTCGAAAATGGTTAATATGAGGTTTACTGTTTGTAATGTGTGCAGATCTTCTATCTTTCCCAATGAAGAAGAATTGATTGTCTCAAAGTTTCGGACATGATCTCGTGATTAAATCCTTTAAGAGAAGCTTCCCAGATTGTACCAATTACAATTGGATTTATATCCTACCGCAAGATTTATCTACTTGTTTGTTTTAGTTTCTTTGGAAAGTTAAGTACAACCTATTCCAAAGCACTAATCCTAAGCTATATTGGTGGAAAGAGCCCTAAAAATATAAAAATTACTAGATGAATTTTAATTAAGCGCTTTATTATTTAGGCTGTTATTACTCAAAAGAGTAAATTGATATGAAACCAATGGTGTTATGACCCAACCTAAAACTGACTGCAATCAAATATGATAATGTAATCTTTTCAAATTGATGAATCCTAACTAAAGTAAGGAGAGAGTTTCCATTCACTTCCAACAATGCAAAAAATTGATCACTAAGAGAAAATATAACAAATTCTCTAATGCACTAATTTCATCAAGAAAAACTAATGCAAATCAATTCCAAAACAATTTTTTATTTTTGTGTTTTTAAAACAAGCATAAAAACATCTAAATTCAAATCAAAGAAAATTGATCTAAATCTATGATTGATTTTTCAGAAAGTAAACTATGCAGTTGTAATCTATGCACAATTCACTCATATTCTGAAAATGAGAATTCTAATTATGAAAATGTGATCTATGCAAGAGAATTCTCAAAAACAAGATGATTCTAATGTAATCTAAGAACCAGTCAAGTGCAAGTAAAGAAAATTGGGTGAGAGTTCCAAAGATCAAAAAATAAAAACACTCAAAGGCGATTAACACTCATACACAATTTAGCAAAATTGTGAAAAGACTGAGACAAACCTCCAAGTAATGACCAAAGGAAATCAAATTAAGAATTTCTCAAAAAAGAGACTCAAAACACCCAATAACTTAATGGATATTGATGAGATGAAAAATTTGCTGAAAGAAATTCATTCACAAGAGTTTTTCAACAGAAAACACATACAGATTTGGGCAGACACTAAGAATCCTAAATCAAATCTAAAATAAACTGAAAGAAGAAATCTAAGTTTCTCAAGACTTTTAACAGGGTCTGGAACAATGTGCGGTCCCTAGAAAAGTTCAAGAAAAACAAAAAATACTTCAAAACTTTGAAAACAAAGTAAATCTAAGTTAACCAAGCCCATACAAATCAATCAAAAATCAGAAAAAAGAATTTTCTCAAATCAAAACAAGAATCTTTCCCCAGTGGAGTCACCAATTTGTTGGCCGGATAAATCGATCTTGTGAACAAGATCGATCTCCCTAGTGTCAGAAGACAATCTAGCAACAAACGAAAAACTAAGTTTGTCTTTCTCTAAATATATTCATTTTACAAGTAAATGCTATGAAGGTGTCGATCCTACCTTAGATCCAAATGCTTATTTGCGGTCGTAGTGCTTCTGTCGCATCAATAATCCTTCCGTCACAACAAGAGTTCTTTCGTCGCAACAATAATTCTTCCGTCGCAACAAGTGTCGTCTTTTGTCGACCTACAATCACAAACAAGCAAATATTAAACAGCACCTGTATAACAGATAATTATAAAACATACCTATCATAGTGATCAAGGAATCTATGAAATAAATGATCAAACGACAGCTTATTGAAATAAACAATCGAACAACAATTTATTGAGAAAAACAAAACTTGATTGTATTAATCTTAAAATAACAGAAGAACCTTACAACCTTAGCCTTGATGTTGAACAGGCCTTCCCGAGGTCTAAAGCAAGAGTCTCCTCTACTTTGATAATTCTTGCACTCTACCTCCAGGAGCACATAGAGGTATGTGATCTTTCCTCTCAAAAGCTCAGCAGAAAGAAGTCTAAATCTCAACAGCACTTCAACTCAATCACACCCTAAAGCTTGAACCCCCTTTGAGGCTACCCAATGCCTCTTTTTATAGAGTAGATGAGGAGGTTAGGGTTCCACCTATGAAGGGGTAGAATCCTCCTTCAAAGAGATAGGCTCCTCACATCAAGGGATTAGTTCCTTAGGTTGTGGGATGCATGAACCTTATAAGAGCGTACTCATCCCCAAAAAATCTTATCTAGAACCTTCTAGAATTGACCAAAATTCAGCTTTTTAACTTTACTTTCTTGATTTTTTGACTTTGGAGGGGGTACGCAGGCATTACACTGGAAAAATGCATTCTAGAACGTAGTTTCTCTTCACATTACGTACATACCCTAGCCAGGAACGCATGTAAGCCTAACATTACTTGCGTACCATATGGTTTTTGAGTTTTTAGGGTTTTTTTTCTCCTGTTTTAAGGCTTGATATAAGGAGTAAAGGTTGTAAGACTTGTAGAGGAGGTAAGTATGAGTGTCAATGAGATCATACAGTTAGCAGAATGTCAAGGTGACAGTTTTTAGTGCAACAGGCTTGCATGACCCAATGTCGGAATCTCTGAAAAATTGTTTGCTTTCGGAGTAAACCAAAAATCAAATAAAAATTTCGTATGAACACTACAGAAAAGAAAAAAAGGGAGGGGCGACTTACAGACCTCTGCCTAAAGAATCATCTAATCCACATAACTCCTCAGCTTGCTAACCCTGAGAGACTTTGTGAAGAACCAAAATTTCTCCTACCTGATCGAATATCTCCTATTGGCTCAAATCAGACTTTGGGCCTTGAAGAAGTGCTATGACACCTTAGGGCCAATAAGAAATGTGACATTTTTTTATCAAAAGCTTGATGGTAAAAACATTCCCCAGCTTGGGGTACTCTTCTCGGAGCATTATGATGGGAAATTTTAAGAACTTCATCAGACCTCCAACAATAGCCCATGCAGGGACCATGGGAGGAATATTTTTGGAGGATCTAGAGCCCAATATGTTTGATACATTTTTTTCAAGTACGAGGGTTGCTAAGATCAGGAGACCTACTTGAACACATATGTTCTGAATGAAATCCCTCTTTATATTGGATTCAGAGGCCTCTTTTGTACCAGATTTGAAAACCCACTTGATATATTGTTGAAATGCAGATGCCCAAGACTTCACATCAAAGAAATTTTGCTCGAACTGATTGGAGGATGAGCCCTTGCACTTTTTGACCATCTCAAATTCATTGAATCCTGAATAACCTAAATCCTGCACCGCAGGCATGTTATAGAGAATACTGTGTGAATATTTCCAAGCATATTTTAAAGTATTATATCATTTTGTATGGGATGGTGATTGCCTAGATTTGAAAAATTGCGGTATGCCCACAGGTTCATGGTTGAGCAACTACGATTTATGGTTTTTCATAGCTATTGTTATTTTGATGCAAGTGCAAGTTTTTAATTTGGGGTTTGGGTTTTCCATGACAACTTACCACCAATGAGTCTTGTCACACGTTAGAATTTTAAAACATTGACGCACACTGATAGGCTATAGCACTTCTGGTGACATTTTATAATATTATTAATTTTTTTTTTTTTTTTTAAACTTGTAAAAATTTAAATTTAATTTTTGTTTTTTTTTACTAGTAAATTCCTTTTCCTACTTCTTTAATGTGCCAGAGGCCCTTTGAAGGGCTCTCATGTGTTCAATTTTGACCCCTGGTCACAAGGGACAATCAATTTGGCAGTTGCTGGAGTGCGACCTCTGCAACTTCAATGGAGGTGCGACTACCATAGGTCGGGTGGTCGCGTTTCATGTCTTGTCGCATTTATTGGTGACTTGATCTTGCAACTAGTCGCGTTTTTGGTGAGGTCGCATCTTCCGGATTATAAGCTGAAAATTTGAACTGCTACTTGGCGACCAGTCTGATCACATGCCTTGTAAGATGACGTTGTTGGAGTAGTGGGAGGTGCTTGGAAATCCCATGGACGAGGTCACTAAGGAAATAACCCGAGAGTAGCCTTATGTTTCCTCACAGTCTTGCAACCTACCTTACCGTCTGACTTCATTAACTTGGAAAGGGGAAAATTGATTCAACAAAATTGTGCAGGGTTATTATACGTCCCTGAAGCATCAATTTTCGTTTTTACCAACTAGTGACAGAATTGTGGAGGTGCGTTGAGTGCTTAAAATATGTGTTGAACGCATTTCCTAGTAATGGGATCTGTGTAAAATTCCCACATGAAGGACATGAAACCACTGAATGGTATCCAACTCCTAGCTGCGTATTTCCAACCTCCAAATTGAGATGAAAATGTAAAAGAGTAAACTACATGATCATCTCTTTGTGATTTTATCATGCAAATCTACCAGGCTACATGTAAGGCACTTCCCTTCTTCCCTGTGTTCCCCAACTTACCTTGTTGTTGCCACTTTATGGTTCTTCGTATTCATCTCAAGAGGTATTTGAAAATGACTACTATATCAGGATCAGGAAAATGCCTCCATAATGCGACTGCCTGAAGGCAACACTTTTGGTGCCCATTTGGGCATGTTCTTCCATAACTCTGGTTTTATGTCCTTAGTCCCCAACACATCTACAATGGCTGATATTCGTGCCCATTATTTAGTTTTATTTCCCCTTCATTTCATAGCCATCACGCACATGGTAGGTATAATATGTCGATTGTTTCCAATGGGTGCATGCGTTTTCCCATGTGGTCCCTAAATAATATGCCTTGTCCCTCTCGCATTGGTCGAAATGATGCATATGCTAATAATGCCCTTTGTATACAATAAACAACGTGCCCTTTACTTTACTTCACAACACATACTACCTCCATGTGATTTGAATGCATGTTTGTTTTATGCAATTCAAATGATTGAGAGCTTATCCATTCTAATGGAAATATGCATTTAATTTTCACATGATTTTAGATGGGTGGATGAGCTTCACAACTTAACCTTCATATTCCTTTCATTTGAGTATAAGTGTTTCCTTGTTGGGTGTGGATCCAAGCCACCTCCTCTTGGTCTCCTGCATAGAAGGTGAAAAAACCACATTAGCTTATTGAAGTGATACTTTCCATGTGGGATAAATAAATAAATAAAATTAATTCCCTCTAGGAGCATGAACCCAAAAATAATCCAAATTATTTTTTTATAAATTGCATGGATGGGGAGCTTCGACTTCACTTTGAAAATTGAATTCGTTTTTATACATTTAATGGAACCACCAATCATGAATTCAATATTCAGTTTCCCACAACGATGATGTGCTCTTAGAGCTAGTGCCTTGAAGCGATATATGAAAATGCTTGTAGATCGTGAAGGTTAATTCAAGGCATGGTCAAATTATTGATCATAATGATTTAGGGTTTTAGAGGTGCAGATGAGAGCCAACCTCTTCCATACCCTAATGAAGTTCAAGCCTTGCCTTAACCATCAACGCAAGACGTCTCCACTTTGTTTCAATGGATATTTTGGAGAAAAGGAGCTTGCGAGCGCATATGACTTATTAATGCATCACTAAAACCCTGGAATCCTTAATGCACATGTTGAGATGGGGAAAACCAATCATGAACTTGGGGGAAAATGATATTCAATTATTTTATCATGATGTCATGCAATGATGATTTGAATGAGCCCCAGGGGATATGAATTAGGTAAAATGGGACTAGGACCACTCTCTTGAGAAATTAGGGTTTCTCCAAACCCTAATACAGTTAGCATGATGAAATCTAGCCTGAAGCTCTATCCATTTGGGGTCAATGCTCTCATCACTTGGTGTTGACTACTATGGGTAGCCAAGATTTGAATTTAAGGGAGAAATCTTAACATTCTTCGAAGCATCAAACATACAAACCATAACGCAATCACGGGACAACAAAGCAAGAGAGTATGGGATGTGTCGCAGGAATAGGCACAATGACAGGGTTTGATCTAAATAGGCCATGGGGACCAACCAGATTCTGGATCGAAACCTCAATGGGCTGAGCGAGCAGAGGGGGGCTTGGAATTTTGAATATACCTAAAATTTTTGGTGGTGTTGTAGTAGCTACGAAAATTGGCGAACCACTGGTAGAATCCAACATCATTGCTAACATCCCTATCTAGTCTGAGTCTAGATAGTGATGCAAGGGAATATTGAACAGGCACTATGGGTACCCCCCTTGTTGCTTTGACCATTATAGATATGTGTTCCATTTGTGCCTCAGCTAGGTCTTGTCAATCAGTAAATGCCCAAGTAGAAACTCAGGCATGCCAATAGTTGATGATGATGCAAAGAGCAAGGCAGAGGGCTTATTATATTCATAATTTTAAAATAAGTTTCCGATGTTTCTCCGCTGCCAGTAGGCCTAGAAAGTAACCCCAGTAGGCCTAGAAAGTAACCTGATGGAGTCACTTCAAGAAATCAAAAATGTTGTTCCGCTGCCAGCAAGCTTCGTTGGTACCCTGTAAGAGTCTTTGCATTACCTCTCTCCGTAGGAAGCATTTCTCAATCCTTTACCCTTTATTTAAATTAATTTTTCTTTTATGTGCACCAACAACAAAAATTACTTGCAAAGCATGCACAACAATAAGAAGGTCATGGCTACTTACTAGAGAACATGCCAGAACAAGTTGTTCAAGCTGAACTGCAATCTCATCCTAATAAACAAGAAGATGTACTTGAAACCTATAATCATCTAGCCATGACACACATCCATTCATGCATAACCCTAGATTCAACGGAAGTGAGGTAAGAAACTGCCTACTTGCAGATACATTTTCCGAATAAGATCTGTCAAGCCAACCAACAATAACATTATGATATTGAGGATGATAAATTTGATGACGTGGAGAAAATAATCATTTTTTAGTGAAATTGAGATGCCAGATAATTCAAGTACAGAAACCCTAATTTCAGAAACCCTAGTTTGAAGTTTTTCATGGGTTTTGTCGAGGAAGTGAGGACTAGACGTAAGCATCAGCAGGAGCTAAAGTGGCTCACCGTCCTAGAAAAACTTTGAAGCTTCAAACAGGGAGATATCAAACTTCGGTGGTTCCGTGAAATTAACTGGCGAATGCATGTAGTCATTATTTGCAATGACTAGATAACCATCAGTGAACATATTATTCATTTAGTTAGATGTTTGCTTACTGATTTGACAGCTCAAAAGATCATATTTTTTATATTCCCAAGGATGAGATGAATTGAACAAAATATTCTCAGGCAACAGAGAGGTTGAGTGATTGGATTGTAAAACATCATTAGTTTGTAACTGTTTGCGATCCATACTTGCTCAGAAACAATAAAAAACATTTGAGACAATGGCCAGTGTCCTCCCTTTACTGAACAAATTAGGGTATAGAGGTTGATGCATATTAGCCGATAGGGGAGAAAAATGTGTGCTCAAAGAAACATCGCTCGAATCATAGATTTCCAAGATGAGCTGGCATTCGACATGGTCATGCTGAGAGGAGTGTTGTGCGCTAAAACCCCAGTTTTAGAAATCCTAATTTCAGAAACCTTAATTTTACTTGGTTCAAGGGTCTCATCAGGATCGTGATAACCTGACATAACCATTATGAAAAGTTGAAGTGCCTCAATTTTCTGATGAGTTCTTGAATCTTCGAAAGGTGAATAATCAAATTCCAATGGCTTCATAGGATGTGAACGACAATCACCAGGGGTGTGAGTGAATACGTCTTCAGAAAAATTACAATCGTTGAAGCCACAGATTTGATTAGGTTAGGTATCTGGTACATTAGGCTCTCCTTGTATTAACCAAGAGGATGAACTGGTGAAAGATACATCCTGAAATTGTCGAGACATAGGGTCTCTTTCATGGTCGACTAAGGGCTGTGTATAGAAGAGATCGGAAATAAGAGATTCATCATTCTCATAGTGTGATTGTGAAACATACCCCTGGTGTTCATCACTGCCACCAACACCAGCAGGAGAATGTTCTGAATGATTTGTAGAAAACACTAGTGTGGTAGACTCATGAAATGAATCAAGGGATAATGGATAAAATGATTCGGATGAAGGGATACCAATTGTACTAAGACTTTCATCTCGCACATTAGTGTCATCCAGAGGGAAAAATGAACCTGCATGCACATCACAGTCCTTGAGCTTTATCCGACAATCCAATTCATCCAGGACAATACCCAAGTCGTTGCCAACAAGTGCATGGGATTTAGGACTATACATAGGCATATCTTCAATGGAATCGAGATTGGTTTCATCAACAGAGAGAGATGTTAAATCAACTTGGTTTTCAATTTTTGACTTGACAGAATGTATGAAAGATTCAGAGGTGATACAACATGGTTCATTTCCCTGCAAGCATCTTTCATCACCTAGAATATTTGTGACCAAAAATTTATTAGGTAGCAAATCAGGCGAAGGATGAGGAATGTTTCAAATAGTAATTTCCTCCTTGGAGGTTCGAAGTTGTTCGAAGTATGATAATTTGGGACCGAGAAAAATTGGAGTCGCATAGTGGCAAAGGAGGCCAAGTCGCATTCTCTGTTGATTGCTCCCAAAGTTTAAGAGTTTGACTTTGCGATTTGACTCTGTTTTAATGCCACCTGCGCCCATTCTCCACTTGCTGCCTAACGACCCCACACATTGCAATATATCTCGACAATGTTCGATTCCATGTTATCGTTCTCACTGTGCGTGGCTAGTGATGATTCTATGTCACGATTCTCATTATTTTCTACGAGTGATCAGTAGTCGTCGAATACCAATGTAGAGTGCTGAAATACTTCTTGCGACTCGACATCATTATCAATGGCATCCCAGGAAATTTAGGTTCATTGTACATATTAGAGACCAAATTTATTTTCACCATAGACCTTCTTAAGTGGATGGAAATTTTCCAAAGCGCCTCCGATAATTCTTGATGGCTGCAACAATCTCTTCGGTATTTCTGACATTCTTCACTGAATTCAAAGCAAGTAGAATGAAATAATCGAAGGTGCTTCGACATGCAGTGAAGGAATTTATATCAATCACGAGGTGAGTCGCAGAGACGCATTTCAACCAAGATACCATCCAGTCGCACGGGTTACAAGGGGTGGTCAATTTGGCAGTCACTGGAGTGCGAACTCTGCGACTTCGGTGGAGGTGAGGATACCATAGGTCGCGTGGTCACGTTTCTTGGTGACTTGATCCAGTGAATGGTTGCGTTCCTGGTGAGGTCACATCTTCCAGATGATAAGGTGAAAATCTGACCTACGACTTGGCGACCAGTCTAGTCGCATGCCTTGTAAGATGGCGTTGCTGGAGCAGTGGGAGGTGCTGGGAAATCCCATGGATGAGGTCACTGAGGAAACAACCCGAGAGTAGCCTCATGTTTCCTTACAGTCTTGTAGCATGTTTCCTCAGAGTCTTGTAGCCTACTTTACTTCTTGACTTCATTAACTTGGAAAGGGGAAAATGGATTCAAAAAAATCATGCAGGGTTATTGTACATCCCTAGCGCATCAATTTGCATTTTTATTAACTGGTGATAGAATTGCGGAGGTGCGTTAAGCGCATAAAATGTGTGTTGAATGAATTTCCTAGTAATGGGATCTATGCCAAATTCCCACGAGAAGGTCGTGAAACCATTGAATGGTATCCAACTCATGGCTCTTTATTTCCAACCTCCACATTGAGATGCAAACTACACGATCATCTCTTTGTGATGTGATCATGCGCATCCGCCAGGCTATGTCTAAGGCACTTCCCTTCTTCCCTGCATTCCCCAGCTTTTTTGGCCACTTTATGGTTCCTTGTATTCATCTCAAGAGGAATTTGAAAACGACTACTATATCGGGATCAGGATAATGCCTCCATAATGTGATTGCCTGAAGGCAACACTTTTGGTGCCCGTTTAGGCATGTGCTTCCATGGCTATGGTTTTACGCCCGTAATCCCCAACACATCTGCAATGGACGATATTCGTGCCCATTATTTAGGTTGTTTTTGGACTTCATTTCATAGGCAGAACACACATGGTAGGTATAGTATGTCGATTATTTCCAATCGGTGCCTGCGTTTTTCCATGTGGTCCCTAAAGAATGTGCATTGTCCCTCTCGTGTTGGTCGAAATAATGCATACATTTTTATACAATAGACAACGTGCCCTTTACTTTACTTCATAGTTCATACTACCTCCATGTAATTTGAATGCATGTTTTTTTATTCAATTTGAATGCTTGATAGCTTGTCCATTTTTTGGGAATATGCATTGAATTTGCGCGTGATTTTAGAGGGGTGGATGAGGTTCACAACTTAACCTTCATCTTCCTTTCATTTCAGTATAAGTGTTGCCTGGTTGGGTGTGGATCCAAGCCACCTCCTCTTGGTCTCCTACAAAGAAGGTGAAGAAAACAAACTAGTTTATTGAAGTGATACTTTCTGTGTGGGATTAATAAATAAATAAAATTATTTCCCTTCAGGAGCATAAACTCAAAAATAATCCAAATTATTTTTTTATAAACTATATAAAATAGGGCAGCTCCGGCTTCACTTTGGAAATCAAGTTTGAATTAAGAAATTTAATGGAACCACCAATCATGACTTTAATATTCTCTTTCCCACAGTGATGATGCGCTGATCTTAGACCCAATGCCTTGAAGCACTATATGACAAGAGTTCTAGATCACAAAGGTTAATTCAAGGCATGGTCAGATTCTTGATCATAGTGATTTAGGTTTTTAGAGGTGCAGAGGAGATTCAACCTCTTCCATACCCTAATGAAGTTCAAGCCTTGCCTTAACCATCAACGAAATATGTCTCCACTTCGTTTAATGCATATGTCATAGAAAAGGGGCTTGCAGGTGCATAGGACTTCTTAATGCATCACTAAAACCCTGAAATCCTTAATGCACATTTTGCGATGGGGAAAACCAATCATGAACCTGGGGGAAAATGATATTCAATTATTTTATCATGATGCCATGCAATGACGATTAGAATGAGATCCAGGGGATATGAATTAGGTAAAACAAGATTGGGACCACTCTCTTGAGAAATTAGGGTTTCTCCAAACCCTAATATGATCATCATGATGCAAGCCAACCTAAAGCTCTGTATGTCTGGGCTCATTGCTCTCATCACTTGGTGTTGAATACTATGGGTAACCAAGATTTGAATTTAAGGAAGAACTCTCAACATTCTTTGAAGCATCAACGATTCAAACCCTAACACAATCATGGGACAACAAGACAAGAGAGTACGGTGTATGTCAGAGGAATAGGGGAAGCAAGAGGGTTTGATAGGAATAAGCCACAAGGATATTAACCAATTGGAGTCTGGATCAAAACATCAATGGGATGAGCGAGCAGAGGGGGACCTAAAATTTTGAATATACCCAAAATTTTGGGTGGTGTTGTAGAAAATACAACACAACCTTAGCCTCTCTAAACACACCATTAAAGGAAAAAAAGGAAAAGGAAAACCCCCCATGTACTTCAGGACCAAAAATAATTCCAGGGTGAAGCAAGGGCACACCATACCCCAACCAAAATCCCAATAACAATTGAACAATCACCCAAGAAGAAATATAAAATAAGCCTAGAAGAGGGAAAAATTCAAGAGGTCACCTCATCGGAGAAGACACATGTGACCTATATGAGGAGACATTCTTCAATCATGATAGCATCCCTCAAACACTTACCAACCCTTAAATACCTTCAAGAAGCAAAGAATAAGGGGCATCAAGAAAAGGAGGTTTTACTACAGGAAAAACAGAGTTTGCTACAAGAAACTTTGTCAGTGCTATAGGAAGCTCCATATGTGTCACAGAAAGAGAAAAAGGTCATGGGGGAGGGAGATAAGGTACCCTTGGAAGGGAAGGAGGCCCAATATATTGAAAAGGGGGCACAAATTGAAGGGAAAGATGTCAAAGGGAAGGAAAAGGAAGAACCAAAAAAGGAGTCTGGCTCTCCAAAATTTGTTCCAAAAGACATATCAGCAGTTACACATCCTAGCCCACATATAAATCTAAGCTCTTACTACACTTTCATTGAAGGAGGAAGGCTGATCCCTAAAAATATTTTAGTTCCTCTATTTTATCGGCTAGAGAAAGAGAGAGCACACATACATCACTGGATGAAAATTTCCAAAACAAAGGGTGCTCACGATTTAGGGATCATGGAAGAAAAATTCACTGATATGGGGAGGGATTTGGCTTATGTCAGACTCAGGGAAGCAATGTTAAAAGAGCAGCTACAAGAAACAAAAGAAGAAAATGCAAGGTTACAAAGCCAACTATAGTAGAAGGACAAGAAGTGTTATGAAACTAGCTCCAAAAATAGAAGAAAAAAGAGATCAACGCCTTAGAAATAAGTCACTTCGAGGGGGAAACCTGCTTTACATTATATAAATTAACAATTCTTGAATGATACAAATGGAAAAACCTCCTTTCTATATATATTATTCCATGGGGTCACAATATAATCCTAGCCGACCTAACAATAATAATGTAAGGGCACAATAATAACAATATGGGGGTTACAGGGATACACCAATAACAATAAGGGGGCTACACTCATAACAATAAGGGAATACACTAGTAATATAGGTACCTAACATGCCCCTATCCTTCAAAAAATTGTTGTCCTCAACACTTGAGTACCTCTGGATGCTTCTGTATAAAATTCTCATCCTCCTAGGTAGAATCTTCGGTGGGTAAGTTCTTCCACTTGATGAGATACTCTAAAATTGATCGATTTCATACTGTTGAGTTCTTGTTTTCGTGACTGCTTTAGGTTCCAATATGATTTTTCCTTCCTCATTAAGTTCTGGAAACATTGTTTGAATTAGAATTTTTTCACCTATAACCTTCTTTAAGCATGAAACATGGAAAATTGGATGCACTCGAGAAGAAGTAGGAAGGTCCAATTTGTATGCGATAATACCAATATTTTGCAACACCTTGTAAGAACAATAGTACTTTGGTGATAATTTATTATCCTTCTTATCTTGCTTGAGGTACAGTTGTTTGTATGGTTGTAGTCATAAAATTCACAGTCTCCTACATCTAAACTTCTCTCGCTGCGATGTTTATTTTCCTGTTGTTTCATTCGATTTTGTGCCAAATTTAGGTTATCCTTTAAGAGTTGGAGAACTTGTTGTTGATGCTCGATGTGATATTAAACTACTTTAACCTTATAATTTCCTCTTAAATATGATGTGATCGATGGTGGATGATATCCATAAAGTGCCATAAATGCGGTCATTTTTGCTGCAGTATGGAAGGAAGTGTTATACCACCATTCAGCCAATGGTAACCACTTGACCCATTGTGCTTGTTTATCAGATAAAAAACAATGAAGATATCCTTCCAAATTTTTTTTCACTAACTCATTTTGTGCATCGGATTGAGGATGATAAGATGAGCTATGAGCTAGTTGAGTACCCAAACAAGAAAATAATTCCATCCAAAAATTTCTAGTAGCTTTTGAATTGTTTCCATAAATGTGGTAGCAACTGTAATTTCTTTAAATGGATGAGATAACGCACAAAAGTGTGCATACTTGGTAAGTCTACCAACTACCACCATGATGACACTCTTTCCTTTAGACTTAGGTAAACCTATGATAAAATCCATTGAAATATCCTCCCAACGTTGACTTGGAATGGATAAAGGTTGTAGAAGTCCTGGGGTCTTAATTGTCTCAACTTTATTTTGCTGGCAAACCAAAAATTCTTCCACAAAATTTTGAATATCAGATTTAAGGCCATCCAAAACAAATACTTTCACTCTATGGTAAGTTTTTAAAAAATCCTAAGTGTCCTCCTAAGGGAGAAGTGTGCAATTCCAAAAGAATTTTTTGTTTTAGTTGGGAATTATTACAAAGATATAAGCGATATTTGTACCATATGGAATCATTTTTCCAACTAAATGTATTAGATATACTAGGATCTTGCTGCAACGTTTGAATAAGTGTCCACACTTCTTCTTCCTTCTTCCATTCATACCTTTCTTCAGTTATCCAATATGGCTGGATAATAGAAATGGAACAAAGCAATGCTTCCACCTCTTCATCCTTTCTTGAGAGTGAATTTGTAACAACATTTAGCTTCCATTTTTTGTAGATGATTTCAAAGTCATAACCCAACATCTTTGTGTCCCATTTTTTCTGCTCTTTTGAAGATAGTCTTTGTTCCAAAAAGTATTTAATACTATCATGATCAGTTTTTACCTTGAAGTTTTTTCTGATTAGGTAAGGTTGCCATTTCTTTAGTGCATGTAGTATTGCCAATATTTCCTTCTCATAAATAGCTTTCTGTAAATACTTTCCTTTGTTTGGATGACTTTCAAAAGTAATGGGTCTTCCTTCTTGCATTAAAACAACACCAATTCCATTTCCTCAGGCATCACATTCCAAAATAAAGGTTTTTATGAAGTCTGGTGTAGCTAAGGCCGGTACTAATCACATTTCCTCTTTAAGATTTTAAAAGGCCTTAGTTGCTTCAAGAGTCCATGAAAATGCATCTTTCTTTAATAATGTTGTTAAAGGTGCTTCTATTCTCCCATAATTCTTAACAAACTTATGATAAAACCCCGTCAACCCAAGAAATCCTCGCAACTGATTTATGGTTGTGGGGACTTTCCATTCCTTATTGGCTTTAATTTTTTTAGGGTCTACCTTAACACCCTCGTGAGATACCACATGACCAAAATATTCCACCTCTTGTACTTCAAAGAAACATTTGGAGGTTTCTGCTTCAAATTGTTTCTCCTCCAATAGTTTGAGCACCCTGTCAACATGTTGAACATGATCCTTCCAAGACCTGCTATAGATTAGTATATCATCAAAAAATACTAAAGAAAATTTTCTAAGGAAGGGTTTGAAAATGGAATTCATCAAACCTTGAAATATAGAAGGTGCATTGGTAAGGCCAAAAGGCATGACCAAAAATTCATAATGACCCTCATGAGTTTGAAATACTTTTTCAAAATATCTTTAGTGTTCATTCTAATTTGATGATATCCTGAATGAAGATCCAACTTGGTAAAATAAATTTCTCCATGTAATTCATCCAATATTTTGTTAATCCAGGCACATAATTTGAGCACATGCGCCATGAGCTCCCTATAATCTGGGCACATGTGCCATGATCCATCCTTTTTGTGCAACAATACTATTTTAGCAGAGAAATACATTTGACTAGATTGAATTATACCAGCCTCTAACATTTCTGCAATCATACGTTCAATTTCACTCTTTTGGACATAAGGATATCTGTAAGGCTTGATGTTTAAAGGAACACTTCCTGGAATTAAATGAATAGCATGATCATGATCACGAATAGGTGGGAGTTTCAAACACCTTGGAATGATTTTCCAAGGCTTTTTCGAGATCTGGAGAAATAGATGATTTTGATGTTGGAACTTCTAGTGAGCATAATTGTGCAATTACGTGTTGTTGTTGTTTCTTCAGAATATTTGTCATGACATTAGAGCTTATTATCTCTCCTGGCTTCCATGCGATACCCCATAACTCAACTTCCTTTCCTTCCGAAAAAAGTTTCAAGAAAAGTTCTTGAAAATTAAAAGCTACCGTCCCTAAAGATTGTAACTATTGTACTCCTAGTACAACATCAACACCTCCCATTAGAATTGAAAGCATTGGAATATTCAATACATATTCCCCCATGGTTAGCTTTATATTATGGAATTTTCCAGAGAAATTTATAGTTCCTCCATTTGCAACTATCACTTGACATTCTGGTGCTAGGTATAGGAAGCAATTCAAGTCCTTAGCCACCTTACAACGAATAAAATTTTGGGTACTACTCAAATCAATCAACACTATTACCTTTTTCTTCTTGATATGTCCTTCTATCTTGAGAGTTTGAGGAGTGATAATTCCTGCCAATGTATTACAAGATATGGTCGGACTCATTTCTTCTTCTTCTAGTGTTGGTTCTTGGTGTATATCCTCTGATTTTGAAGTTTCTTGTTCATTTTATTCCTCATCTTCACAATCTATGTAAAATAATTTCTTCTTAGCACACTTATGACCTTTAGCTTATTTTCTATCACAACTATAGAAAATCCATTTTTCTCTTTTTTCTTCCAATCATTATGATGTCAACCTTGTAGGTTGTGGAAGTCTAGGAGTAGCAACACTTCCATGTTTATAGATGTGGGTAGTAGGCTTCCTTGTCGCCATAATTCTACATTCAATTTTACTTGCCAACATGAATGCCTTCTCCAATGAATCAGGTTCCCAAAGTCGAACCTCATGCTGGATGTTATCCTTTAAAGTTCTGTTAAAGCCTAGAAAATCTCTACTTCAAACATTGGGGAAAACCACCCGGTCGGGACCTTAGGACAGCTCCTTTTCCGTTTGGTATGGTGGCTCCGACTGGATTTAAAGGACCAGTTTCCTTATAACTAAATGTGTTGGTGATGGGTTGATTTGGATGGGTGAAAATGGGACTAAATTGACTGAAATAAAACTAACTAATTTAAACTAAATACTAATAAAGAAATTCTAACACTAACCCGGGCAAATTATATGTGAATACAACTTAAGATTGTTCCAATTTAATAATAACCATAAAAATGTATTATCATTTAAATCGAAATGTGCAGAAACAAATAAAGATAACTCTGTTTAAGAAATTAAACAGAGTTGTATTAGCATATTGCATTCATCATTGTATACCATCTATATATAATTAACGAAAGATAACGTTTCAATTATACTCAGAAATGATATATAAAAAGAAACGTTGTGAAAATCAAATATATATAAATGATAGAAAATTTTAAAGCGAATATCATAAGACAAAAGAAATCAACAGTGAACAGATAGAAATACCTCATTCATCTTGAAGACTTTCAAATGAAATCTGATACTCTAATCCAGTAACTTTGATGCAAAATCAAATTCCAAGGTACAGAAATGCAACACTTCAAAGATAATTCCGCATAAAAATCACCAGATGTGATCCTTTTAAAAATATATTAAGTCAATGGAGTACAGAAATGTAATCTCCAAGTCAAAAATATTAAGATCCAGGACCTCTCTCTAAATGCATGAGAAGGGTTTAAATATTACTTAGCTAAATCTAAAAATAGTCTATTACAAAAATTAAGGATTCGGTTTAATGACCGTCCTTTTCCTAGGCTAAAATACAGTAAAATTAAAACTAAATCTAACTATCTATGAGCTTGATCTTTAAACTTGCAGGCATCTAGCATAGTTTTGAGAAGATGCGGTTGACCGACTTCAGAATTCAACTGTCCTGAAAAGACAGAGTCAGCAAGCGTAGGCGCAATCTTCTCTGTAGCATTGATGATACAATTAAGCGCACTGTGCTGACTGTGTGGCTTCACTAAGTACATCCAGTATGAGTCCCAATTCAATCTTGTCAGCCCTTGGATTGATTTTGCTCTTTCTTCTGCCTTTTGCCTCCATTCTGTTTGCAGTTGATGTGCCTGCGGGAGATATCCTGGAACAGTTTCTGGAATCAAATTAGCTTTGTGTAAATTATCATTTACACAATCAGTAAGAGTGTTTGCCGCTGTAGCCGCCTCCTCTGCTGCCTTTTCTGTGTGCATTTTTCCTTTATTGGAGCTTTTTGCTCTGTTATTAATTTTGCAATTTCATCTTGATTTTGCTTCACCATTTTCTCATATCATACTTTAGCCAAAGTAGTTTCTTTTTATCAATTTGACCTTTCGCAGTAGTTTTTCTCCGTGCCGAACATGCTCCACATCTTTTTCCTTGCTCAGCGTTAAGTGCCTTGAATTTGGTCAATGTTTCCTCATTTTGTCTTACAGTTATTTCAAGTCTCTTCGACTCCCGACTTTTCTCAAGAAGAGCTTTATGTTTCTCTGAGAACTCTTGACCTCCAACAGCTTCTTCATTAACTTCTAAAAGTTCTATAGAGGATAATTTTGGCAAACTTACATACCTTATCTTGTGGTAGAAACTGTGTCAATTTGCCCACTTGGATATTTGAACTTGTGAACAGCGTCTAAAACATCCTTTTTTGGTACTGTCCACTCGTGTTTGATTTTCTTCAATGGTTCATCTCTTTTGGTCCATTCTTGTGTGCATTCTGATAAATTAGCATGTTCTCTGGCAAATTCTTCCATAAATTGCTTATTATAAGGCGTATGAGGTTCTGGCAACTTATACATTAATCTCAGATCTTCTGTGGTGAATGACCTGATTAGCTCTTCAGATGGAGTTCTGAATTGTCTGTCTGAAATATCGGTGCTGTCCAGCACCCATTTCACCATGTCCGTATATGGGAGAATCCTTGGCCTTGCCGCTATCCTATGCAGAAATGAACAAGCCAGTTCTTTGAGGGTTGCTTCAGATGTACTACTAGAACCTGCTGTAGCCGTAACTTTTAATACCACAGGATTTTCTTCTTCCAGCAGATTATACATTCCTTCCCAAGTGGATATACCGGCATCCTTATTGCAAGCGGTGTCTGCATACAGTGAAGCCATTTCTCTGTTTTCAGAATTCGAGCTCTTCTCCTTCTTACCCATAGTGTTCTGTGAAGGCTTTGTATAGACGTTTGCTCCTTCGTGCCTGCGTTTTACGAGTTAAATGAGAGTAATGACATGAGAAAGGTGATGAGATTGTTTTAAATGCGAAGGCGGATGAAATATATTATTTTAACATGAAATGACTTTCAATCAAAACAAAATCTCATTTACCATTAATTGTCAATCCATTCATTTAATCCAATCATTAAAGCGCATAACAGATATTGATATATGGGAAGATTGCCTTTGAACAACGCGCCTTTATGAATCTGCGACATTGCGATCTACGATTTGCTGTGCAATATCACAATATCGCAAAATGAAACCATCGCAATTTTGTAAATAGCGCAAAAGCGCAAATTGCGCAATAGCGCAAAAGCGCACATCGCAAATATCGCAAAAGCGCAAAATTGTAAATAGCGCAAAAGGTATTCGTTTAACATTTATGTTTTCTGCGCTATGCGATCTGCGACCAATATGTTTATTGTATAGGCTTTTTGGGATCGCATTATCGCAAAATCGCAATATCGCATTTTCAGTTTTACAAAAGATATATACCATTTTGTGATGGATGTGCTATTTTGTTTAAAGAACAATTTTATTGTAATCTATCATAAACTTAAGTGTTTCTTAAGGTTCTTTCTAAGGGATTTCTCTAAGTTTATGATATAAAGTTTTATTTAAAAAGGAAAAAAAATCCTAATTGATTTTTTTTGGATTTTTCACTAAGGGTCCCCATTTATTTAGTATTATTACTAATATTAAATAAAAATGGGGGTTGTTGTTGGTCACAACAATTGGCGATTCACTGAAAGAAACAGTTATCTCTGAAAAATAAAATGAACACTATATTTCTAGTAAATAAAGATTTTTAAAGATAATGAAAACTATCTTAAGACATTTTAAATAAAATCTAACTTATGAAAAAGAAATAAAAATCATTCACAATTTCTTTCTAATTCCTTAAGAATAAAAAAAATTTTGGGTTATCTCAAGCTTTGATTGGTGGTAATAATGAAGTAAGTGGATTTCTCCAAGTTTTGGTTTTATAATATACTCTATTGCCATAGGTATTTCCTCTGCTGCCAGCAAACGTTCATAGTCTCGACAGGGTTACCTTTAAACCATTAACCATTCATTGTCCCATCCAACTAAAATTATGACTTTTTAAAAGATAAAATCATAAGACCTATTATCTCATGTTTTTGTCTTTTACTTATTTTTTATTTTAAGAGCCATTGTCCTAGTTTGGTAGCCAGTTAATAACAATGCCATTCACTAGTTATAATTAAACTGAACAAGCTGGCTCGTGATAAGACCCCTTGTCTTATATTTATAAGCCATTACCCTATTTTGGTATGCAGTATTGGTAATGTCAGTTTTATTAGTCCTTATGAACATGGTAAGTCGGCTCATAATGAGACCTCTTATCTCTTAAATTTTCATATAATTTCTTAGAATTACATTCTAAAAAATCATAACTTAAATGGATGGGGTGAAATAGTTTTATCCTTAAGAATCAATGGATGACAATTTTCAGAGTTTTTTGAGTTCCAAAACTTTGAAAAATATTTACTTTTATAGATAACCTTTCTCTGCTTAATAAACTTATAATGATTTACATTCTCCTCAAGTTTTCAAAAGATCATGCAAATGATTGAAATAATATTTCAAAGTTTAACATCTTATTTTAAAGTATCCAAAAACTGTGATCATTACTCTAAAAATTCTTATTTACATAAAATAAATATTTATAATATTCTTCCGAAGAAATTTTCTTAAATAGTAAACAGTCAATTAGAGACTCATTAACAACCTTTATTTGCAAAAACAATCAAAAACTCTGCAGAAAGGAGTATGTACAATTTAAGAAGGGGTTACCTCCTTATGAAAAGAATTTTTTCAAGATAAGCCCATTTACAGGAAGAGATTCTCTCTTACCTGTTAGATCTTGGAGTATGAATGTATTTGAGCCTATCTTTTCAAAGATCTGAAATGGTCCAAGCCACATTTTCTGAAACTTGGTATGTTTACCTTTTTTTTCGTGTGCTTTATCCCATTTCAGAACCAAATCACCAATTGACAAATTTTGAGCCGGTAGAACTTGCATCAAAAGGAGATTTTACAAGCTGTTGATGTTTTTCATGAATAATTTTTGCTTTATCTCTATCTTCTTCTAGTTTAAGGATTTGATCATATCTCAATTGAATAGATGAAGAAGGATTTTCTTCAATAAATTTCACTAGGGCTAATGATGGAAGAGTTAAATTTGATGGTATCACAGCTTCTTTTCCATAAACTAAATTGTAAGGTGAAGCTCTTATTGAAGCTTTTTCAGTGATACGATCAGCCCATAATGAAAATATTAAAGACTTGTGCCAATTATTTTGATTTTGATCAACGGTCATTTTAATGATTGTGATAAGATTTTTATTAGTGGATTCAGCCAAACCATTACCTTGTGGATAATAATTAGCTGAATATTTTAATTTAAAACCTCTTTTGACTGAAAATTCTATTAAACTATTTCCAGAGAAGTAAGATGCATTATCAAAGACTAAAGCGTTAGGTACACCAAACCTGGTTATGATGAATTGATCTATGAAATCAATAATTGCATCAGAATTGGCTACCTTCAATGGGATTGCTTCTACCCATTTTGTAAAGTAATCAGTTGCAGTAAGGATGTACTTGTGCTGTTTGGAAGAATGAGGTACTATTTCACCAATAATTTCAAGCCCCCATTGTTGGAATGGTTGCTCAATAGTCACTGGTTGCAAAGGAAAAGCTGGTTTCCTTTGTCTTCCACTTGCTGTTTGACAAATTATGCACTTCCTTACGTAATCATGTGTGTCTTTAAAAAGGGTAGGCCAGTAATAACCAGCACGAATTATTTTGTGCACTGTGGTATCACCTCCAAAATGACCTCCTACTGGTCCATCATGCAACTCCTGCAAAACCTTTTCGGCTTCAGTCTTTTCAAGACATCTTAATAAAATTGAATCATAATTTTTCCTGAATAACACATTATCAATGATCTCATATTTAATAGCCTTTAACCTTAAAGCGCGTTTACTCTTATAGTTGAGATTAGAAGGAGCATACCCATTTTTCAAGTAATAGATAAGATCAACATACTGAGATCCGGAATTTGTAACATTTATCTGACTTACTTGAATATCTTGATTTGAATCTTGATTTTCTGGTATGTTATGAGCTCCTGCCAATAATCTGCAAAAACCTTGTCCTCTAACAATCTTAGCTGGTTTAATATCAATATCATATTCTTTCAAGGCTGTTACCCAGTTAGCTCTCTTTTCTCCTACTTCTTTTTGAATTAATAATTGCCTCACTGCAGAGAATGGGACAATGATTTTTGTATGTGTTTTCAAGAGAAAAGGTCTGAAATGTTTGATTGATTTAAACACAGAAAAGGCTTGTTTTTCAACATCGGAATAATTAAGCTCAGCTCCTTGCAGATTTGAGCTAAAGAAAGAAATTGGTGCCTCAATTTTCTGATCATTGAGCTGTGTTAAAACAGCTGCATAAGATGTTTCGGTGGCCAAAGTATACAAAGTAAAATCTTTAGAAAAATCCAGGGTATTCAATGCTGGTGCATTAATGATCACTTGTTTGATTGCCTCAAAGTCTTCTTTCTCTTTATGCCCCCATTTGAATACTGAATTCTTCTTGATCATATTTTGCATAGGTAAAACAATAAAAGAAAAATCAGGAATGAATCTTTTAACAAAATTGATTTGTCCAAGAAATGATTGCATGGATTTTTTGTTATGAGGTAAAGAAATATCAGAAATTTCTTTCACTCTATCTGGATCAATATATATACCATCTTTTGACACAACAAATCCTAAGAGTTTTTCTTCATCCAAAGCAAAGAAAGATTTCTTTGGATTTAAGGAAATACCAAACCTTCTACATCTTTCAAATATTTGCTTTAGATCATGTAGATGATTGGTTCTCTTTTTTGAAAATACTGTTATATCATCAAGATAAACAACAACTGACTTATTGATCAGACCTTTAAATGCTATGTCCATGGCTCTTTGGAAAGTTGCTCCTGCATTTATTAAACCAAAAGGCATTTTCTGATAAGCATAAGTTCCCCATTTTGTTCTGAAAGTTGTTTTCAATCTGTCATCTGGATGAACTAAGACTTGATTATAGCCCGAAAATCCATCAAGAAAGGACATAAGTTCAGAACCAGCTACCTTTTGAAGTATCTGTTCCATGGTTGGAAATGGGAAATTGTCTTTTAAACATGTCTTGTTTAATTTTTGAAATCAATACAGATTCTTATATCACCATTCTTCTTCCTTACAGGTACCATATTGGAAACCCAATTAGAATGCCTTACAGGAAAAATGATTTTGGCTTTTAAAATTTTATTAAGTTCTGATTTGATTTGTCCTTCGAGATTTGGATGAATCTTTCTCAACTTTTGTTGAATAGGTTTAATATCAGGAAGCATTGGAATTGTGTGTTGAATAACCGAAGTATCATACGTTTTTAAATCATCATAATTCCAAGCAAAAACGTTTTTATACTTGTTCATAAGTTTAATGAACGCATTCCTTTCCCTTGGTGTTAAATTGGGTCCTAAGTTAACGTTTTGAGGTTTAGAATCAGAATGAAGATTTACTAATTCAAACTTCAAAGTGGAACTTTGAATTTTAGCATTAGTGACTTTCTTGAATCTGTCTTTAATGTCATATAAACCCTCTAATTTAACAACAGATTTCAGAATGGGATTTTCATTACCTTTTGAGGAAATTTGAAAATCATGATCATCTTCGTCAATAATTTGCTCATCATATGATTTCTCTGAAGTCATGAAATTTAAAATATCTTGATCATGATAGAATACTCTCCAATTTGTGACATTATCCGGGACAGATGGTCGAAAAATCAATTCTACGGAAAACCTATCAGGACTGAAATCTTTAGCAGGAAGGAGTTTAGATGCAACATTAGCTAACAAGTCAGCTGATGTATTTTGATTCCTAGGAATAGGAGAAATATTGAATGCTAAAAATTGAGTGGTAGGATCTTGTACTAGGGTTTGATAGTGTTTAAGATGTCCTGAAAGGCAATGAATAGTATTCCTAACTTGTTTTATGACAATTTCGGAATCACCAAAGACTTTCAAATATTTAACGTCTAACCCTATAGATTTATAAAGTCCTTGAACCAAGGCTTCATATTCTGCGATATTGTTTGTACACTCAAATTCTAACCTACATGACAACATGGTTTTCTCTCCATATGGATCAATTAAGATGCATCCTGCTCCAGCTCCATCACTAGACTTTGATCCATCAAAATATAATGACCAAAATAATGATTTATTTATTGGCTTATCTACAATTACATCAGAAGTATTTACAATTATGGAAGAATCAGATTGTGAAAAATTTTCTATTTGAGAAACAAAAGTATTTACAGAAAAAGGTCATTGAGGTGCTTGGAAGTTTCCAAGAAATGATTCAGCAGAATAACCTCCAAGAATATTGTTGTTGAATGCCACAGGCTCATTAGGTTGTTCAAATTCAGTGACAGTGTGCATCATATGTTTTTTTCGTTCAACTTTGATTTGATTTGGTTTCCCTTTGTAGGGAAGCCACATATGTGAATAATCAGTTGAGATATAACCATTAAGTTTCGCAGACCAATCCCTGCTTAAGATTAATCCATAGAATTCAGGAATATCAGCAATTAAAATATCAATTCTTTGGACAATCCTAGGATCGGAAGCTAATATGATAGTGACTGAATTGATTTCTCCTACAATTTGAACTTTAGAGTGATCCAATTGAACAATATGAACTTCCAATTTCTGTGGTTCGATATTCAATTTGGCACAAACAGAAGGTGGCATTATATTAGAGGATGCTCCAGAATCAATCAAACAATTATGCAGATTCTTATTGTACATTTCATAAGTCAAAAGAAAAGGATGAGTTTGAGGATTTGAATTTTCTCCAATGAGCACAGTATCAGTAGCATCTACCTTATCTGGTGGCTTACCAGCTCCCCTAGCTGCTTTTGCAACTACATCACTTGGTAAAGGAGCAATTGGTGTAGCGTTTAATTCTTTCAATAGCAACTTTTGCTGGTGTTTTAGTTTGCTGAGTTCATGTAAGGAAATGTTGGCTTTGATCTTTTTCATGTTTTCGACAATGTTGTATTCCATAGGATCTGACACCACTAAAGTCTTTGTTGTTGATGTAGGAGGATTAGAAGAGGATGGCTGATTTTGAGTAGGTAATGGAGAATTTTTCTTTACAGGGTATTTGTCTTTGGTACTTGGAGTTGTAATTTTATTTTTAGGAACTATTTGCACTGGTTCTGATATAGATTTACTCCTAGTACTTACAGGCATAGCTTCTTCACTATCAGAATTAGGGAGAATAAAATCCCACATTCCATGCAATTCAGCTATTTCTTCATTCTTATCTTCCTCATCTGATACTAAAGATGTATCTTCTTCTTCTTCTTCCTCTTCTTCTGATTCTGCATTAGAGATTGCATTAGGAGGTTTAGATTCAACTTGGTTTCTTTTGAAATTTCGGAATGGTTTTTTGGTAGAAGTTTCAGCTACTTGTTTTTTAATTTCAACCATTTCATTTGACATGGTTTTAAGGACTTTCTGTAAACCTTCCATGTCATATGGGTCTTTGGCCTTTTTCTTTGAATCATCTTTGAAGCCGACTTTCTTTAATTTCCTTTCCTCAATAGTATTTTTCTTTTCTAGAGAAATAATTCGTTTTTCTACTGCAATAGCCTCTTTCATATTTTCGGCTAATGTAGGTTTTGCAGCTCTATCTACAAAAATTGCTATATTTGAGGGTAAGGCAGTTATGTACCATTCACTTCTTACTTGTTCACTAGGCCTTGAATCTGTGCGAATTTTGTTCAAGAGTTTGTTGAATCTAGCGTTGAATTCTTTAATGGGTTCCTTGGGTTCTGCTTTCAAATTTGAGAGGTCGTTGATTAAAGTAGCTATTGATCTGTCATCTCAAAATTTGGTTAAAAAATGATCTACAAAAATAGCCCAACTTGTTATGGATCCCGAAGGTAATGAAAAGTACCATGATCCTGCTGCTCCTTGAAGAGTATAAGGGAATAGTCTGACCACAACATCTTCATGTGTGACTCCATTCAAATTAATAGCCAGCATAAAGTTATTGATATGTTCTTCAGCTTGAATGTTAAGATCTAGACTAAATTTTGGAAGCCATTTTCCAGGATTGTCTGGTAAATCATGTAAAGGTGCAGCCATGTTGACTACCCCTGGAGTAGCCCATGGTCTAGCCATTATTGGAACAACTATTGGAGGAGTAGTAGAAATTGGTGGTGTTTGAATAGAAGTTGTTGGAATAGATGATGTTGAGATTGATGAAGATTGAATAGATGATGATTGAGGAGATGATGATGAAACAACTGTATTTTGTTGAGTTGGGATTTCGGAAACAGGTAATTCAATATTAGATGAAGAACTTATATCACTTACTGATTCCAATTGAATTTTTCTTGTCTTGACTCTACTAGGTAAAGGGAATTCTTTCGGAGAAATACCAAGTTTTTCACTTTGAAGCCTAGTAAGAGGTTTCAAAGAAACAAATTTTGAAGTTACACTGCCTTCAGATATTTCAGACTCTTCTAGAGATAATGAGAATCCTTTCAATTTATGAATTAAATCTTGAACTTCAGGAGACTCAGGATTTTGATTGTCTGAATGTTTTGAGATTTTGGTAGTGGGTGTATGAATATTCTTCTCAATTCCTTCTATAGGATTTTGTATTTCAGAAGAAATTGAAGAAGTTGATGAGGGTGTTTTGCTCTCAGAATGGCTTGTAGGTAAAGATTTACTTGCCATTCATAGCTCATGCCCTCCTTCTAGCGCCAAAAATGTTGAAGCCTAGAAAATATCTGCTTCAAACATTGGGGAAAACCACCCGGTCGGGACCTTAGGACAACTCCTTTTCCATTTGGTATGGTGGCTCCGACTGGATTTAAAGGACCAGTTTCCTTATAACTAATGGGTTGGTGATGGGTTGATTTGGATGAGTGAAAATGGGACTAAATTGACTGAAATAAAACTATCTAATTTAAACTAAATACTGATAAATAAATTCTAACACTAACCCGGGTAATTATATGTGAATACAACTTAAGATTGTTCCAATTTAACAATAACCATAAAAATGTATTATCATTTAAATCGAAATGTGCAGAAACAAATAAAGATAACTCTGTTTAAGAAATTAAACAGAGTTGTATTAGCATATTGCATTCATCATTGTATACCATCTATATATACTTAACGAAAGATAACGTTTCAATTATACTCAGAAATGATATATAAAAAGAAACATTGTGAAAATCAAATATATATAAATGATAGCAAATTTTAAAGCGAATATCATAAGACAAAAGAAATCAACAGTGAACAGATAGAAATACCTTATTCATCTTGAAGACTTTCAAATGAAATATGATACTCTAATCCAGTAACTCTGATGCAAAATCAAGTTCCAAGGTACATAAATGCAACACTTCAAAGACAATTCCGCATAAAAATCACCAGATGTGATCCTTTTAAAAATATATAAGACAATGGAGTATAGAAATGTAATCTCCAAGTCTAAAAATATTAAGATCCAGGACCCTTCTCTAAATGCATGAGAAGGGTTTAAATATTACTTAGCTAAATCTAAAAATAGTTTATTACAAAAATTAAGGATTCAGTTTAATGACTGTCCTTTTCCTAGGCTAAAATACAGTAAAATTAAAACTAAATCTAACTATCTATGAACTTGATCTTTAAACTTGCAAGCATCTAGCATAGTTTTGAGAAGATGTGGTTGACCGACTTCAGAATTCAACTGTCCTGAAAAGACAGAGTCGGCAAGTGTAGGCGCAATCTTCTCTGTAGAATTGATGATACAATTAAGCGCACTGTGCTGACTTTGTGGCTTCACTAAGTATGTCCAGTATGAGTCCCAATTTAATCTTGTCAGCCCTTGAATTGATTTTTCTCTTTCTTCTACCTTTTGCCTCCATTCTGTTTGCAGTTGATGTGCATGTGGGAGATATCCTAGAACAGTTTCTGAAATCAAATTTGCTTTGTGTAAATTATCATTTACACAATTAGTAAGAGTGTTTTCCGTTGTAGCCGTCTCCTCTGCTGTCTTCTCTTTGTGCATTTTCCTTTATTGGAGCTTTTTGCTCTGTTATTAATTTTGCAATTTCATCTCGATTTTGCTTCGCCATTTTCTCATATCATACTTCAGCCAAAGTAGTTTCTTTTTTATAGATTTGACCTTTCACAGTAGTTTTTCTCTGTGCTGAACACGCTCCACATCTTTTTCTTGCTCAGCATTAAGTGCCTTGAATTTGGTCAATGTTTCCTCATTTTGCCTTACAGTTATTTCAAGTCTCTTCAACTCCCGACTTTTCTCAAGAAGAGCTTTATGTTTCCCTGAGAACTCCTAACCTCCAACAACTTCTTCAGTAACTTCTAAAAGCTCTATAGAGGATAATTTTGGTAAACTTACATACCTTATCTTGTGGTAGAAACTGTGTCAAATTTCCCACTTGGATATTTGAACTTGTGAACAGTGTCTAAAACATCCTTTTTTGATACTGTCCACCCGTGTTTGTTTTTCTTCAATGGTTCATCTCTTTTGGTCCATTCCTGTGTGCATTCTGACAAATTCGCATGTTCTCTGGCAAATTCTTCCATAAATTGCTTATTATAAGTCGCATGAGGTTCCGGAAAATTATACATCAGCCTCACATCTTCCGTGGTGAATGACCCGATTATCTCTTGAGATGGAGTTCTAAATTGCCTGTCTGAAATATCGGTGCTGTCCAGCACCCATTTCACCATGTCCATATATGGGAGAATCCTCGGCCTTGCCTCTATCCTATGCAGAAATGAGCAAGCCAGTTCTTTAAGAGTTGCCTCAGACGTATTACTGGAACCTGCTGTAGCCACAACTTTCAACACCACAAGATTTTCGTCTTCCAACAAATTATACATTCCTTCCCATGTGGTTATACCGGCATCCTTATTGCAAGCGGTGTCTGCATACAGTGAAGCCATTTCTCTGTTTTCAGAATTCGAGCTCTTCTCCTTCTTACCCATAGTGTTCTGTGAAGGCTTTGTATAGACGTTTGCTCCTTCGTGCCTGCGTTTTACGAGTTAAATGAGAGTAATGACATGAGAAAGGTGATGAGATTGTTTTAAATGCGAAGGCGGATGAAATATATTATTTTAACGTGAAATGACTTTCAATCAAAACAAAATCTCATTTACCATTAATTGTCAATCCATTCATTTAATCCAATCATTAAAGCGCATAACAGATATTGATATATGGGAAGATTGCCTTTGAACAACGCGCCTTTATCAATCTGCGACATTGCGATCTGCGATTTGCTGCGCAATATCGCAATATCTCAATGTCGCAATATCACAATATCGCAAAATGAAACCATCGCAATTTTGTAAATAGCGCAAAAGCACACATCGCAAATATCGCAAAAGCACAAAATCGTAAATAGCGCAAAAGGTATTCGTTTAACATTTCTGTTTTCTGCGCTATGCGATCTGCGACCAATATGTTTATTGTATAGGCTTTTTGGGATCGCATTATCACAAAATCGCAATATCGAATTTTCAGTTTTACAAAAGATATATACAATTTTACTATGACTCAGAGGGATTTCTCTAAGTTTATGATAGAAAGTTTTATTTAAAAAGGAAAACAAATCCTAATCGATTTTTTTTGGATTTTTCACTAAGGGTCCCCATTTATTTAGTATTATTACTAATATTAAATAAAAAGGGGGGTTGTTGCTGGTCACAACAAGTTCCTATGAAGAAATCAATGTTTTGTTACTCTAGAATATTAGTTACCCTTATATTCAATTTTTGGAAGTCCTCAATATGCTCCACCACTGAACCCTTTTTTTGAGATTTATCAATTGGCTAAAGAAGGTGTTGTTCTTTGTATCCTCATAATGTGCTATCATTTCCTTTATAAAAATTGACCAAGTGACAATTTTGTTATGGGAGCAAAGCCATCGATACCATACAAATGTGTTTTGTTCTAAATGTAAAGTTGCAATGTGTAAATTTTGTGTGTTTTGCACATTATTGAGATCAAAATATTGCTCCATTTGTAGTATCTATGTTATGAGATCCTTGCCATCAAATTTCCTCATATCCATGTTTGGAATATGGTGGTTCTTCCATCCAACGTTAGAGTTTATGAAATCACCATTAACATTTATTTTTTTCTCATCATGAGTTTCCTCTACTATATTTTCGCCATTAGGAATCATTTCTTATACCAACTTTGTCAAACCTTCCTTCAAACCTTCCATGTCTTCTTTTAGATCATTCTTCATGTTTTCCATGTTGTCTTTCATTTTTTCATCGATCTTAGCTTCCATATCATCCATCTTAACTTCCATGCCATCCATCTTAGCTTACATTCCATTCTTCAAGCCACCCATCTTAGCTTCCACGCCTTTCTATCTTAGCTTCCACACATTTATTCAAATCTTTCATTTCATTTTTTGTTACTCTTTGCGAGAGTGAAATTTGGTGCACTTCCTCTTGTAATTTTGATATGTCATGTTGCACTTCTTCCTCTTCATGAGTCATAGTAGAGCCTTCTGAAGGCTTAGTGGGTGTTGAATTATTTTTAGGGGGAATTTTAGAACCCAATACTGATATCTATTCTTCAATATTCCCTTGGAATCAATTCAAACTGATTTTTAAAACAAGGCTCATGCAATTCAAAAAAAATACACACATTTTTCTTGCTTTTGAGGAGCTCGATATTGAAATTGAATTATCTTTGTGATTCCAGATCTTCAATATTTGAAATTTGGTCCTGTAGTATCCCTATGAATCTTCTTTCGAATTCCACATGTCTGACCTAATTTGGATTCTTCAAGGAAAAGTTATGCCCAGTCTCCCACAATGACCTAATTATTGACTGGTTCAGTAGAGAAAACTTTTATGGCATGCCACATGTCCCTGTTCCTCCTTCGGCTCTGAAATTGATGCACATGAAACTACAGTTCATGTACTTGTGGAAAATTTTTACAGAATTCCAATCTGATGCTCGGAGAGAGAGTTATGATGATTTTCCCACGATCACCTCTTTGAGATGAAATTCGGGAGCCTAAAAAAACCTTAACTTCCATAGATCATATCTCCGAAAATATTGTGAACCAAGATCTAAAAGTTTTACACGTGGTTCCTCAGGATTGCAGCTTTGCATGGTAAAAATTTCAGCTTCTGAATATTTGTAGAAAAAAGGTTACAGCGAAAATTCCATGATGACCTGTTTGGAGTAGAAAAACCCTAGAATCCAAAGCTTTGATACCAAATGTTATGAAACCAACTCCAAAAATAGAAGAAAAGAGAGATCAACGCTTTGGAAATAAGCCACTTCAAGGGGGAAAACTCCTTTAGATTACATAAATGAAAAATTCTTGGATGATACAAATGAAAAAACCTCCTTTGTATATATAGGATTCCATTGGGTTAGAATATAATCCTAGCCGACCTAACAATAATAATGTAAGGTCACAATAATAACAATATGGGGGTTATAGGGGTACAACAATAACAATAAGGGGGGATACACTAATAACAATAAGGGACTACACTAGTAATATAGGTACCTAACAAGTAGATTTCCACCATGGCAAATTTGTGCATGGAGGCAATACAACCCAGACATCCTTAAAAATATTATGCCATCTACCCAAAGTAAAGTAACAGTGGTTGCAGTTTCATATCAAATCACTAGCTTCCTATGGATCATTACCTTTCCAAAAAAGTAGCGAGTTTATTGAATTTTGCAATTAGTATAGCATAAGAGATAAGGCCAAGTTGGCAGAATGTTATATACATAATCTTATCTTGACTGATCTAAAAATTTGGGATCCTAACCCTAGGATGGGGGATATGCAGTTTATGGCCCTAGCCTCTTGGATGACCAGTGTGGAGGCAAGGAAAGAGGAGGTAAAAAAGGTGATGAGAAGAGAAGGAAAGGAGCCTCTCCATATCAGGGAAAAAAATTTCAGCCCTAGAGGGGTCATTAAAAATTACCTAATGATAGAAAATGATGCAAGACTTGTAGATAAATACCTCAACACCCAAGCACAAGCCATTGCACACTTTCATGACATTTCTAGTCTGTTGGGAGAGGAATTTGTAATGGAAATTCAGAGGAGATGTAAGGACCTCCCCTTTAGCCTTAGAAACATGGAGTTTCATACTCCAGAGAGATTGAGAAATACCCTAGAAAGGGAACATTTGTACAAGAGGGTTATGTAGACAATGAAGATCCAATGAATTGGCTTGAAACTCAGTCCACCTTTGCTGTTTGGGATGGGTGAAGGAAAAGTCCGAGATGAAGAAAATAGAGAATTGGAGGAGGAAGAAAAGAATGCTAGATTCTACTCCCTTGAGGGGACTCCTTCACTGATTCCTTGGGATGTCAAAGAAGCCATAAAGGCACTAAAAGAGATAAAGAAAGAGGACTAAGTTTCTCAGAGGATGACCAACCATTTGGTAGTGAGGTGATGATGAGCACCATCATTAGGTACATTTTAAGGGGTTAATTGTGACCTTTTTAGACTTATTAGTCTTGCTTTCTCACATTTAATTGCATTATGGTCATATGTTGCTTAGGGTAGATGGTGTATTGAGGGTTGTCATAATTCGAATGTGTATTGTGGTTTAAATGCAGGAAAATTAAGAGAATATGCCCTTTTTGCCGAAGATTGTACAATCAAGGCTCGGAGTAGACAACTAGGAGTGATTGTAGGGGGTTTGCCACCTCCTTAACTCCTAAAGGTAGCCAAGGGATCCTAGATATTCTCCTCCAACAACTCGAAAATAAAAGGCATCCAAGCAAGTGGAAGATCAAGTGAAGCCAAGCTCCACTTCTCTCGATTTCCAAGGAGACAAATCACCTAGTTTTTAGGGAGTTGTTGGTAGCTACCCTTTAGGATAAATAGGGCACAGAAAGAGCTCATTAGGATTCAATTTTTGGAGATATATAGAGCACTCTTAACTCTTGTAATAGAAATTTGTGAATTTCATATTATGTAGCGTTGTGGAGGTAAATCCCCTCTGCGGACAGAGGCGATCCCTACTAGCCCAGATCAGGTCTAGCAACAATCGTATCACGCTACGGCGCAATTTACTAATTACAATAAACCAACTTGCGAAGAAGGCCTACCTCAAGTCCAACGCTGGTGTTCGTAGAGAAGATGGCACTCCCGTTTCCTTGCTCCAGCAGATCACTATCCTCTCGCTCACCGCGATCAAACACCTGCACACACAAGAAACACGACAAACACAAGTGTAAAACCTGATATATGCAATTATGTATCAGTCAGAGAGGACACAAATCATGATCATAATGAACAATACGAGTGGAACCATAACCAAAGTCGCTTATCATTAATTCATACAAAGGAAAATACAACTAGGCTCTGACGCTGAACCTTCCTTCGGCGAGTCGTCAGCGGAATACGTCTCAGTAAAGCTTGTTGGGAATGGGGACAAGCCTCTCTCTTCGATTTTCAATATCCTTGCTATAGATTTGGCACTATGAGGACTATCAAATTTCTTGCAACATTCTTTAGGCTATGAAGGCTCTTGGAGATTCTTGGAGACTAGCTTGCAAAGGGAAATGGCAAGATTATATAGATGGTGGAAGAGGAGTTAGGATCCCTACAATCATGGGATTGGCCCTATCCTCAAGGAAGCTTCCATGAGAGGTGGCAAACTACTTCCTCTACATGGAAATCCGGAGCCAAACGTCCCAACTCAATTTAGAGATCAGTTCAGGAGTTGGTTGGAGTCAATATTCTGCCATTTATTTTTAAAAAACACCCTTTATTAAGCCTGGCGCGAGTGCGACTCTGAGACAGAGCACCAATTGGCGCACCTTCTTTGGAATATTTCCCACATCGGCGCGGGTATAACACTGGCTAGTCGCGCCATGGATGAAAAGGCTATTTTTAGGGTTTTTCACAAGGAGATGTCTTCAGGGGAATGAAAGTCCATGTCTAGGGGAATGCCATGAAAGTGTTTTCAGATCATGTCACTGCTCACAGGTCACGGAATAAGCCCTCCAATGTGCGAAACGGGGAATTGTAGGGATGGTGACAAATTTTTGTGTAACATGTAGCATAATTTGTTATAAAATAAAACAAGTATTCAGTTTCTTCTTCACTGAGTTAGTTTCAGGGAGCTGAGCTTGTGGGTTAGGGCCCAATCCATTGGCCCCTCAATCTCTCCTATGTATTTATGTTTACCTTTTATGTTGTTGTAGCTAGTTTTATTACATTTCATATTGTTGTAGTTGTGTTTCTTCCATTTCATGTTGTTTTCCTTAGTCTTTACCTTTCATGTTGCAGTGGCATAGAAAAATCTAAAACCATGTGTTAAAGCTTCCCTCTATCACCTCTTCCATTAGGGTTTGAGGAGGGCATATCTTCACCACAAACCCAAATTTGATTTCATTTTATGATTTCTTGGAAAATTTGTACGTTACTTTTTTTGTCATGAACATGTTGTAGATGTAGATTTAGTTTTATGTTTTAAGTGCATAGGTAGGTTTGCTTAAATTCAACTCATCTTTTCCACCATTTTCATAATATTTTTGTCAATGATAATTGCATGAACATGATGCTTGCTTGCAGGTTTGAGTAGAGTAGTAGAGGTGGACTCCACCAACACCATTATCTTCATTTTCCACCCCTCATCATCCAACCTCCAACTAAATCACCTTCAACCCTTTTTTTGGACATCTCCACCACAACACCGAGAGCCACCTTGGAGGTGAAAGACAGGCTTTGAGATAAGTTCTGACCTTGGCCAAATGGTTGGATACATTACATCCACCTAGATCCACTTTCATTTCACCTCTCATGCCCCTTTCCCCACCATTTATAGCCTCAAAATACTCTCACTCTGTTTCCTGTAGCGTTTTAGGACATCCTATAGCACTACAGGAAATATTGTAGCTGATCATGTAGCAGCACTAGTGAGTCACTTATTCGGCCTAAAACCTCTCTTTCACCTCATCTAGACCTGGAGAAACCTCCAAGACACCTTCAACTCTGAAACCATGATCGCAAGACCCTCTTAGGTCACCTTAGCACCTCCTTCTTTTGCTGCAAAACAAAGTTATTTACAAGCATAGTTAGGTCGTTGATAGATGCATTGTTAAGCATAACAGTCAAGCATGAGGTAGATATATTTCAATCTATTATTTGGTTCAGCATGTGTGCCAAGATTAGTTTCCCTTTCTGCCAGTTCAGTTCAGAAATTTAAATCTTGAAAGCCACTTAGTTTAAATTTATTTCTTGCATTAGGTTAAGTGTGGATTTCATTTATTTATTGCATTAGATGAGTATTCATGATCTATAATAGTTTCTTGTATTGTTGATAGAGTAATGGTCATTCATTATTTTAAATATTAGTTTTCATTTAGAAGTGTGAAAGACTTCATATCTTAGTAGTAACCCTAGTTGTAGCACCCCATCCTAGAACTAAGAAGAGGATGGCATGAGAAGAGTGCATCTACTGTGTATATAGAACTGTAATTCAAGTTTGTATGAACCCCAGGCTGATAAAGTAAAGTAGAGTAGACTCTAGGAGTTGCAACACTCTAGGTGCAATACCAGGGCTCACCAAGATATACGATAAAGCCTGGAGAGTGGGTCTCGGTTTAGGGCCTAGTGATCTAGTGTGGATTGTGGTAAACCCTGAGAGATAAGGAGATAGGAAAATTCCTCACGGCGTAGGTGTTGAAATCCGATGGAATCCATGCTTTTTTTGGCCTAGTTATCTAGTGGAGGTCATGGTAAATCATGTTATTACTATTGGAAATATTGTCATTGATGGCAAAGGAGACAACAAAGAAGCAAAGAGATAGCAAAAGAGAGGCAAGGAGAACATTAGACATGAATCAGAGAGCAAAAGAGCCGAAGATATGGAAAGACAGAGTAGTGCTGTAGAAGGGAAAATGATTTGAAAATCAGGCCATAGATCAGAAGGCCTTGTAATTGATTTCATATTTATATATGAAGGAGTCTATTTTGAAATAGATGGGCATTCACTGTTGAATTATGGTTGAAAATATTCAGATTTTATGAACAGATCACTCATGTTAAAATTCTATGATGAACGAATTCAAGAGATTTATTGTGGTTCTACAAGGGAGTTTTAAAACCGAAACAACGTTGATAGATCAACAAAGTGTTGAACCTATTCGTATATTTGAATTCAAAACATTGGAACAACAAACAGTATAGCGAATCTTAGATTTTAAGAGGCGAGGGCAAAGGAGTTTGAAACCCATCTAAATTGTTGAAGTAAAGGCACACATTATCAAGTGATGGCTCTGTGCGAGGATCTTGATTAAACCACAGTAGAAAGGTAAGCGGGTAACGCAGGTCTGCAGAGGAAGTAGAGCCACAAATTTGTATTAAAATTAGAAGTGGAAAGGTGGAACAAAGCGTAATGGAACTGTGGTGAAGGGTGAATAAGAAGAGCGAGGGCGGAGTTATACATATATAGTAAAGGCGCTAAAGAATTGGCAGAACCCTGAGATAAATGGAACCATGACTTGCAAACAGTGAAAGCAATTTGGAAGAACAAAACCAGTGGTCTCGCACTTTTTAAAAGTGGTAAGTAGATTTGCTCAAAAAAACGCGATATAAGTCTCTGTTTGAAGCATGGCAAAGAGTGGTTTATAAAAACCATTCTTATCACGTGATTTTGAGAAATTAAGGAGTGTGCAGTTAAATTGCGCGATATTACGCGATTATCATCGGATGAGCGTTCAAATGAATTTTGGAACGCGATGAAATTTGGACCATCCGATCCATCCGAAAATTAGCCAAGGTAAGGATGCTGGGGCCCAGTTGAATTATCGTGTTGATAATTGGTTATTGACTATTGTTAAGTCCAAGTCGATATTTCATGAATGTTAATGGGGTCAATATATGCCGTAACCAATGTATAACATAGTTTGATATGCGTGAATGTTTGATATGCGGGTTAATAAAGATTGTGGACCCGAACATTCATATTCTACAGGAGTTTGGTTTCAAATCGAAGGTTTATATGTGACATTTAATTGTTAATCGGTTAAACTTTGTAAAGGCCAGAACGGTAAACTATGTTGATGCCTCAGGTGAAAGCAAGGTCGAACTTTTAAACGGTGAATTACCTACGTGATTGAAATATGGGGCCCAGACTTTGATATATAATGGTGGTTGATATTTTAACCATAATCCGAGGTGTATGAAGCGCTATGGTCAGAAGCTCATATGCTGGCTAAGCTTAGTAAGTTAGTTAAGCTTTGGAATTACATTGATAATTGGGCTTGAATATTATTTGAAAAGGCAGAAGGTAAACGTGGTAAAAGGTCCGTTATAAGGTTCCATAACACTGAATGGAGGACGTAATATATGTCAAAATATTATGCTTGATGTGAAAGCCGTGAACATATATTTGATAGTTGATTTTTGTAGACCATTATGTAATGGGTCCAATAATAAAGCTCATATGGTGATATATTATGTTTAATCAAAGTCAAACTTTGGTTCACATTAATATAAACATAGTTGAATGTGAGATATGGAAGCCGTGGCCATTATTATGTAGGGTTTTTGTTTTAAATTAAAGTCGAAGTGTTGTGGGACCCAAATTTTTATATATATTGAAGTCTGCATTTTAACCGAAGTTGGGATTGATAAAGTGTTGGTTTAACAAAGTCAAGATTAATATGAATAAAGTGTTCATAAAGCTGTGGGGCCGTATTAATTATTTGATAACTGGATTTTATTAAGGAGTGAAATGAAGTTGTGATAGTGAATGATTCTATGGTTTATTGGTTTATAAGCCTTAGAGTTAAAGTTGAAAAAACAGATTATTATAACCATTGGATTTAATTTATTAAAGCCTGAGTTACAATAAAATGCCGAAAGTTAATTAATCCAAAGGTTTTATGATAAGACTATTAAAAAGTGCTTTCATGTGGAAATGAATTAAAGGTGGAGACTTTGGATTAAGTGGGTTCCTACGTTTGGTTTCATAATCAGAAATTGAAGGAAAGTGCCTCCGCGTCAATGTTGTGAAATTGCCAAATTGTGAATTTATTTGGGCAGGAATTTGCATGCATGTTATATGCAACTTTGAGATTTAGGAATGTGTGTATGAGTTATAACATGATTTTAACATAGTGATGGAAAAAGAAAGCTTTAGCATTGATATAGCTGCTAGATTTAGAACATAAATCAGAAATGCATTTTTATATACACAGTGAACTTGGAGAATGTGGGTTTGAAAGGGGTACATGCACAAAAATTAGGAGAGTAAGCAGAAACTGAAAAAGCCAGTGACAACAGCAAAAAATAAAAGCACATAGTGAGCCAAGAACTGAAAGGGTTGAATGAGAAATATGAGATGAAAATGTAAATGTAAATGTTTTAATTGATTTTATATTATTTGTGATGCAAAGGAAAGTCTCCGAAGGCAAAGAAATATCCCACTGTAATGTTGAAATATATATCTATTGTTATATGTTTTTCTGAATATGCTAGGAAATAAATGAGAAGGTGGAATTCAAAGAGTCATGGCTGGTCAGTTCAAATTCCCTATGGAATACAAATAGTCATGAGCTGAACCCTATAAATGATATCACATAGATATGCATAAAGAGGTTAGAGAATGGAGAATTGAGGAAGAGAGGGTAAGAAGAAGGAGGAGTAGATAGAGAAGCTGTGAAGACTCAGAGATGATATAAGGCAGATATGAAGGCTAGAGGACAACAGTGAAAAAGGAATAGAAAAAAGTTGATATCCAGGCAAATCAGCATGTGTTTTTGAAGGAGTGAGGAAGTTGGTGCTTCCATATCAAGTTGTAGCTTGATATATTTCAGTTGTAGCTGGCTGAGGTAGGAGCCTCTTGTAGGTTATAGCCTGTAGAAAATAGATGGGAGTTGGAGCTTCCTTGCAAGTTGTAGCTTGCAGAATTGAGGTAGGAGCCTCCTGTAGGTTGGTGCCTACAAAAAATCAGTGGTGAGAGGGAGTTGGAACTTTCCTTTGCATCACAACAATAATAACATGTGGTTTTCTCCCTTATGGGTTTCCACTTATATTTGTTGTCTATATGCATGATGATTATGTGTTGATACTTTGTATTTATTCTGCTTAATACCTGCTGCTCATTTATTAAGATTGTTGTTCCACTGTATATTAATTTGATCACAAAATGATGATGTGAATGAGTATAAAATAAATTTTAATAAGAACATGACTGCATTAAACTAATTCACCCCCCCCCCCTCTCTGTTTAACCAAGGGTCCAACAATTGGTATCAGAGCAGGTTCCTTCTGTATCAGTTTAACAACTGGAAGGAGATCCTAAGTCCCCAGGATGGTTAGTCTAGAAGGATGCTCAACAAATAAAGCCCCTTTGTTCACCGTTACAAATTATGCCTTCTGGAAAATAAGAATGAGGACGTACATAATGTCTCTAGGAATAGAAGTTTGGGCTGCTATGGAATTGGGATATGCCCCAAAGTAGACTGAGTTAGAGAAATATGCCAAACAAGAATTTGTAGCTAATGTAAAAGCCATGAATGCACTCTTAAGTGGACTATGTGAGGTAGAACTTATCAAAGTAATGCACAACAAGACTGCCAAAGAAATATGGGATACACTAGAAAACATCCATGAGGGAGACAAAAAGGTGAAGATAACCAAACTTCAAGTCTATAGAGCTCAGTTTGAAAATTTAAAAATGAATGATGATGAAGACATTTCCAGCTTCTTTGTAAGGGTTGCAGAAATTGTGAATAACATGAAAGCTCTAGGAGAAACCATAAAAGAATGTGTAATTGTTCAAAATATTCTAAGATCTTTACCATCCAGCTTTAACCCAAAGGTTTCTGCCATAGTAGAAAAAACTGATTGGGAAAATTTGACCATGAACCAATTACTTGGAAACTTAACAGCCTATGAGATGAGACTGCCATAGAGGAAGTCAAATGCGAGGGAGGCAACCTTTAAGACAGAGAAGAAAAAATAAGAAAAAGAAGGTACATGCTCATGCTCTGATGAAGAAAAGGCCAAATTTATCAAAAGATTGGATAGAGGCTTAGGCAAGTATAAAGGTAAAATTCCCTTTAAATTCTTTAACTGTGGAAGAATTGGACACTACGCATCTAAGTGTCTGCATAAGAAGACAAAGAATCAGACTCAAGAGACAAAGAAAACTATTTCAAGGAACTGGCAGAAAGGGAATAGATACAGGAGAAAATAATTTTATGCTTAGCAAGACAACAGTGCATCTGAAAGCTTAGATGAATATTCCAATGAAGAGGGAACCTCTGAATTTGTATTGATGGCCAAGGAAGAGCTTGAAGGATTCCTTCTAGAAGATGAGGAAGAAGGTGAAGTTGATATTGAGGGGGATCTAAGAAGTGCCCTGGAGGAAATAGATAGACTTAAACTAAAGTGCAGAAAACAAAAAGACATTCTCCTCAAATATGTAAGAGAAGAACAAAATTCAGAAGTCCTCATTCAGTTGAAAGTAGAGCTTGAAGAAGCCAAGAAGGTAAAAGACACTTTACTTAAGAAAATTGAGGATAAAATTCAGAAGCAATAGAAACTGGAAGAAGAAGTAGTATGCTTGAGGAAGAAATTATAAAACACGCAAAAAAATTGTCAATAAACACTTCTCAAATGACAAGCTCTGAGAAGTTGAATAACATCCTAGATGCTCAAAGATCTCTTTTGATAAAAACTGGGATAGGCTATGAAGGAGAAACAAGTAAAATCAAAGAAACAGATAACAGAAATATCATTTTTGTAAAAGATGTCAAGGATAATGAAGCAACTTAGAAGGTTCCTACAGTAGTAGAATCCTGCAATGAAGTAAACAGGAACATGAAGGAACCTCAAATGAAAAAGAACGAAATAAATAAACAATCAACTGGAAAAGGCTCATATACTCTTGAATATATAAAATTTGGAAGTTGTCAAAGGAGATTCTTACCCCCTATAAAAATGGTCACTTGTTATGCCTGCCACAAACTGGGACATATTGCTGCATACTGTCATCAAAGGAGAATCGATTCCAACCAGCTAAAGATGCAAAAAGTGAAAAGACTATCTCAAGCAAACAAATGGAGAAGACAACCATTCATCAGGTACGCTAATTGTTTTTATGGGTATTGTTTTTACTGTAAGGAATTTGGCCATAAAGCCAAGGAGTGCAGAACATATGGACAAAGACTGATGTTCAAAACCTCAAGGAGATTTATGAATTATGGAGAGTTCACTCATACTCATACTTCTGCTAAAAATATGATCAAATGTTGTGTATGCCATAAAATCGGACATATGTCTTCCCAATGTCCTCTCAAATAATGTGGTCCATCTTCTCAAAAAAGGTGCCAAACAAATAGCTGCCTACAATGGAAAGAGAAGTTGAATAAGTGTGACCTGGCTCTAATAGCCCAAGATCAGAAAAGCCAATGGTATTTGGACAGTGGATGCTCAAAGAATATGACTGGAGACAGAAGCAAGTTTATAACATTTGATGAAAAGAAATCTGGAAATGTAACTTTCAGCAATGATAAAGCAGGGAAAATCAAAGGAAAAGGCTCAATCAGTCTAGATAATGGAAGAGGAAAGGCCCAAGATGTACTATTTTTGGATGGGATGAAAGAAAATCTGCTTAGTGTCAGTCAAATGTGTGATAAAGGCTGTGAAGTTCTTTTTAGAGCATAAGACTGTGAAGTAAGATCAAGCACCACAGGAAAGACCTTGATCAAAGGTATTTGAATAGAAAGTAATGTCTATATAGTGAAAGAAGACAATGAAGCATGCCAACTAAGAAAATTTGATGAATCATGGTTATGGCATAGAAGATTGGGACACCTAAACTTTGACCACATCATCAGTCTAAGCAAGAAGAAAGCAGTCAGAGATATGCTAGCAATAAAGAAGCCTTCAAAAACCATATATAAATCTTGCCAACTGGGAAAACAGACCTGCACATCTTTTAAAACCAAAGATGAACTATCAATAAGTAGGCCACTTCAGCTTGTACACATGGACCTGTGTGGACCTTCAAGAACTAAAGCACCAAGTGGAGAATCTTATTTCATGCTGATAATAAATGATTTTTCTAGAATGATGTGAGTAGAATTTCTCAAATATAAATTTGAAGCACTTGAGAAATTCAAGATATTCAAGGCATTGGTAGAAAATAAAACAGGATGCAAGCTAAAGTGCATCAGATCAGATAGAGGAGGTGAATTCACAGATTATGATTTTGTAGACCTATGCAATGAACATGGGATAAAACAATAGTTTACAATTGCAGGTACACGTCAACAGAATGGAGTGGCAGAGAGACAAAACAGGTCAGTACAACAGATTGCCAAAGCAATGATGTAAGAAAGTAACATTCCCCAAACTTTTTGGGCAGAATCAGTACACACAACTGTTCACATTCTTAACAAAGCTCATTTAAGACCAAAGTGTGACAAGACTCCTTACGAATTATGGCATGGTAAACTAGCATCAATCAAACACTTTAGAGTCTTTGGAATTAAGTGTTTCATAAAAAATTGTGATGAAAAACTGGGGGAGTTTGATGCAAGAGCAGATGAAGGAATATTTCTCGGATATGCATCCAAGAGTAAGGGTTACAGGTGCTACAACAAAACACTACATAAAATTGTGGAAAGCATTGATGTAAGATTTGATGAAGATCTACCAAACAGAACAAGAAGTACAAGATGCAGCAATTCTCCAGAAGATAATGAAGAAGAAAACCAAGATAATGATGAACTGAGCTAGACAACAGAAGATACTGAATTAAACTCAAAAGGTCCCTCAAGACACACTCAAAAGAATCATCCAGAAGACCAAATCATTGGGGACAAGAGTGTGGGAGTCCAGACAAGAAGACAGCTTGCTGAACAGACAGAAGAAGTACACCTAGCCATGCTATCTCAAATAGAGCCAAAGAAGTTCAAAGAAGCCAGCAAAGACAAAAACTGGGTAAATGCTATGAATGAGGAACTGGACCAAATTGAGAAGAACAAAACCTAGGAATTAATTCCAAGACTTACTGGGAAAAATGTCATTGGCTCAAAATGGATATTCAAGAATAAGATGAATGAACAAGGGCAAGTAATTAGAAAGAAAGAAAAACTTGTATGTAAGGGATATTCACAAATTAAAGGTCTTGATTATGATGAAACATTTTCCCCTGTAGCCAGAATGGAAGAAATCATAATGTTTTTGGCCTTTGCATGTTATCATGATTTCAAGGTATATCAAATGTATGTGAAGTCTACCTTCGTGAATGGAGATTAGAGGGAGAATTATACATGGAAAAACCTGAAGGATTCTCCTTAACAGATAAACCAGACTATGTGTGCAGATTAAAGAAAGCCTTATATGGGTTGAAACAAGCTCCTCGTGCATGGTATTCAAGGCTGGACAAATACTTGCAAAAAAAAGGTTTCAAGAAAGGAGGAGTAGACAACAATCTGTACATAAAGGCTAATGAAAATGAACTCTTAATTTTAGTAGTGTATGTAGATGACATCATGTTTGGAAGCAACAAAGATGAGTTAGCAAAAGGATTTGCTGAAGAAATAAAATCATAATTTGAGATGTCTATGATTAGAGAGCTCACCTTCTATTTAGGACTTCAAATTCAAAAAAATAACACAGGAACATTCATCTCACAAGAAAAATACTTAAGAGAGATGTTGAAAAGGTTCAAAATGGAAGACTGCAAACCTGTGTCAACTCCCATGATCACTGGATGCAAACTATGTGCAAATGATGGATCAACAGATGTAGATCAAAAAATTTACAGATCCATGGTAGGAAGCCTGCTATACCTAACTACCTCTAGACTAGAAATTGTGTTGGAATTAGGACTTGTGGCAAGATATCAAGCAGCACCAAAACAAAATCACTTACTAGCAATCAAGAGAATATTCATATATCTACAAGGAACTACACATTATGGGCTATGGTATCCAAAAAGCAAAGCTTCACTTTGACAACATATACAGATGCAGATTGGGCCAGCTGTGTGGATGACAGGAAAAGAACAAGTGGAGGTGCATTCTATTTGGGAAAAATTCTGGTGGCATGGCTAAGCAAGAAGCAAACTTCTATCTCTCTATCTACAACAGAAGCAGAATACATAGCAGCAACAACATGTTGCACACAAGTAATGTGGATGAAACAAACTCTCCAAGACATGAAGGTAAGCATTAATGAACCTATTTCTATCAAATGTGACAATAAAAGTGCAATAAGTATATCAAAAAATCATGTACTTCATTCAAAAACAAAGCACATCCCAATAAAGTACCACTTCCTCAGAGAACAAGTAGCACAGAAAGTAGTGAAGTTGGAATATGTACCTACAAAGGAACAAACAATAGACATATTCACAAAACCCCTTGCTAAAGAACCATTCGAATATCTAAGAGAAAAACTAGGGGTAGTGTCTGCACATGTTCCTCTCTGAAATTAAAATAAAGCATCATTCCAGGGGGAGATCAGACAAGAAGGCATTATTCCAGGGGGAGATCAGTCAACAATTATTGTCACAAAAGAGCTAGAGCTAGTGAACAGTGCATGGAACAGGTCCTCAAGATCAGAGTATTATGGACAAGATTTGGAAACTACACTAGGAAATGTGCAAACTTTTGCCATTGATGTCAAAGGGGGAGGAAAAGAAAGTAACATAAGAAAGGGTCTTCTAAAAGGCAAGTAGAGGAAGTGTATTGCCATCAATGCCAAAGGGGGAGATTGTTGGAAATATTGTCATTGATGGCAAAGGAGACAACAAAGAAGCAGAGAGATAGCAAAAGAGAGGCAAGGAGAACATTAGACATGAAGCAGAGAGAAAAATAGCCACAGATATGGAAAGACAGAGTAGTGCTGTAGAAGGGAAAATGATTTGAAAATTAGGCCATAGATCAGAAGGCCCTGTAATTGATTTCATATTTATATATGAAGGAGTCTGTTCTGAAATAGATGGGAATTCAATGTTGAATTATGGTTGAAAATGTTTAGAGTTTATGAACAGATCACTCGTGTTCAAATTCTATGATGAACGAATTCAAGAGATTTATTGTGGTTCTACAAGGGATTTTTAAAACCGAAACAGTGTTGATAGCTCAACGAAGTGTCGAACATGTTCGTATATTTGAATTTAAAACATTGGAACAGCAAATAGTATAGTGAATCTTTGATTTGAAGATGTGAGGGTAGAGGAGTTTGAAACCAATCTAAATTGTTGAAGTAAAGGCACACAGTATCAAGTGATGGCTCTGTGCGAAGATCTTGATTAAACCACAGTGGAAAGGTAAGCGGGTAACGCAGGTCTGCAGAGGAAGTAGAGCCACAGATTTGTATTAAAATTAGAAGTGGAAAGGTGGAACAAAGCGCAATGGAACCGTGGTGAAGGGTGAATAATAAGAGCGAGGGCGGAGTTATACATATATAGTAAAGGCGCTAAAGAATTGGGGGAACCCTGAGATAAATGGAACCATGACTTGCAAATAGTGAAAGTGGTTTGGAAGAATAAAACCAACGGTCTTGCACTTTTTAAAAGTGGTAAGTATATTTTCTCAAAAAAACGCGATATAAGTCTTTGTTTGACGCGTGGCAAAGAGTGGTTTATAAAAACCATTCTTATCGCGTGATTTTGAGAAATTAAGGAGTGTGCAGTTAAATTGCGCGATATTGTGCGATGATCTTCGGATGAGCGTTCAAATGAATTTTGGAACGCGATGAAATTTGGACCATCCAATCCATCTGACAATTAGCCAATGTAAGGACGTTGGGGCTCAGTAGAATTATCGTGTTGATAATTGGTTATTGACTATTGTTAAGTCCAAGTCGATATTTCATGAATGTTAATGGGGTCAATATATTCCGGAACCAATGCATAACATAGTTTGATATGCGTGAATGTTTGATATGCGGGTTAATAAAGATTGTGGACCCGAACATTCATATTCTACTGGAGTTTGGTTTCAAATCGAAGGTTTATATGTGACATTTAATTGTTAATGGGTTAAAATTTGTAAAGACCAGAACGGTAAACTATGTTGATGCCTCAGGTGAAAGCAGGGTCGAACTTTTAAACGGTGAATTACCCACGTGATTGAAATATGGGGCCCATAATTTAATATATAATGGTGGTTGATATTTTAACCATAAGTTGAGGTGTATGAAGTGCTATGGTCAGAAGCTCATACGCTGGCTAAGCTAAAGGCTAAGCTTAATAAGTTAGTTAAGCTTTGGAATTACATTGATAATTGGGCTTGAATATTATTTAAAAAGGTGGAAGGTAAACGTGGTAAAAGGTCCGTTATAAGGTTCCACAACACTGAATGGAGGACGCAATATATGTCAAAATATTATGCTTGATGTGAAAGCTGTGAACATATATTTGATAGTTGATTGCTATAGACCATTATGTAATGGGTCCAATAATAAAGCTCATATGGTGATATACTATGTTTAATCAAAGTCAAACTTTGGTTCACATTAATATAAACATAGTTGAATGTGAGATATGGAAGCCGTGGCCATTATTACGTTGGGTTTTTGTTTTAAATCAAAGTCGAAGTGATGTGGGCCCCAACTTTTTATATATATTGAAGTCTGCGTTTTAACCGAAGTTGGGATTGATAAAGCGTTGGTTTAACAAAGTCAAGATTAATACGAATAAAGTGTTCATAAAGCTGTGGGGCTGTATTACTTATTTGATAACTGGGTTTTATTGAGGAGTGAAATGAAGTTGTGGCAGTGAATGATTCTATGGTTTATTGGTTTATAAGCCTTAGAGTTAAAGTTGAAAAACATATTATCATAACCATTGGATTTAATTTATTAAAGCCTGAGTTACAATAAAATGCCGAAAGTTAATTAATACAAAGGTTTTTTGATAAGACTATTAAAAAGTGCTTTCATGTCGAAATGAATTAAAGGTGGAGACTTTAGATTAAGTGGGTTCCTACGTTTGGTTTCATAATCAGAAATTGAAGAAAAGTGCCTCTGCGTCAATGTTGTGAAATTTCCAGATTGTGAATTTATTTGTGCAAGAATTTGCATGCATGTTATATGCAACTTTGAGATTTGGGAATGTGTGTATGAGTTATAACAAGATTTTAACATAGTGATGGAAAAATAAAGCTTCAACATTGATATAGCTGCCAGATTTAGAACATAAATCAGAAATGCATTTTTATATACACATTGAACTTGGAGAATGTGGGTCTGACAGGGGTACATGCACAGAAAGCAGGAGAGTAAGCAGAAACTGAAAAAGCTAGTGACAGTAGTAGAAAAGACAAGCACATAGTGAGCCAAGAACTGAAAGGGTTGAATGAGATATATCAGATGTAAATGTAAATGTAAATTTTTTAATTGATTTTATATTTTTTGTGATGCAAAGGCAAGTCTCCGGAGGCAAAGAAATATCCCACTGTAATGTTGAAATGTATATCTATTGTTATATGTTTTTCTGAATATTCTAGGAAAGAAATGAGAAGGTGGAAGTCAAAGAGTCATGGATGTTCACTTCAAATTCCCTGTGGAATACAAATTGTCATGAGGTGAACCCTATAAATGATATCAAATAGATATGCATAAAGAGGTTAGAGAATGGAGAATTGAGGCAGAGAGGGTAAGAAGAAGGAGGAGCAGATAAAGAAGCTCTGAAGACTTAGAGATGATATAAGGCAGATATGAAGGCTAGAGGATAGCAGTGAAAAAGGAATAGAACAGAGCTGATATTCAGGCAAATCAACATGTTTTTTTGAAGGAGTGAGGAAGTTGGTGCTTACATATCAAGTTATAGCTTGATAGAAGTCAGTTTTAGCTGGATGAGGTAGGATCCTCTTGTAGGTTGTAGCTTGTAGAAAATAGATGGGAGTTGGAGCTTCCTTGTAAGTTGTAGCTTGCAGAATTGAGGTAGGAGCCTCCTATAGGTTGGTGCCTACAGAAAATTAGTGGTGAGAGGGAGTTGGAGCTTGCATTTGCATCACACCAATAATAAGATGTGGTTTTCTACGTTATGGGTTTCCACTTATATTTTTTGTCTATATGCATGATGATTATGTGTTGATACCTTGTATTTATTTTTCTTAATACCTGTTGCTCATTTATTAAGACTTTTGTTCCATTGTATATTAAGTTGATCAGAAAATGATGATGTGAATGAGTATAAAAGAAATTTTAATAAGAGCATGAATGCATTAAACTAATTCACCCCCCCCCCCCCCCTCTCAGTTTAACCAAGGGTCCAACAATTACATGTTTATTGTTTTGGCCTAGTGATCCGTTGTAGACTATGATAAAGCCTAGTTTCTATTGATGAGGGTGAGGTTTTTTTTCCTCAGGATACCTTGGTTGGTTCTTTCGGTTTTAGTCCCACATTCATGCTTGGAATATGGAACGAGGGTGATTGGATGAATAGAGATTTGGCTCCACCAATCTATGGTCTGGTGGAATGTGGTAGTCCCAATCCTGGGGTGTCTTTTGCATTTATTACTAAGAGGTTCTCTCCTTGACATATTATGTGTAAATGTATTTTTTTATATGTGGATTCTATGGATGATGTATCCTTGATATTTATGTTGTTATTATGCTAGTTATAAGCATGTATTATGACAATGATGATGTATGGATCTCCTCATGTTTTTATTTTTAAATGAATGAACAATGTATCTATGACCTAATAGATGATAATGAAACTAATGATGTAAGGGAAAAAAGATTCTTAGCGATTCTTAGATAAGTGTGAGACCCCTATGCTTAGATATGTTATTTAAACCTGTATATTACATATATTTGACATGTTTAACAAAATTCCTATCATGGCTAGTCATGGATCTAGTCAAGTCATTGTCAATGTTTTTGCAAATGTATCATTGTTATAATTCATTTCTGAACTTGTAATTGGAATTTGAGCAGTGAAATTAGGGGAATTGTGAGGTCTAAAATAGGCCTCCTAAGGAAATTATAAAATAATAGTGGAAATAATAAAATGAGATTAGATTACATCATCAAATTTTAGAGGGAAAAAGAAAAAACTACTTTTTCAACTCGTATTTTCAACGTATCTCCCTATGGGTTTAATCAAATTTTGAGTGGGAACACTCGTTTGAGCATAATATGATTCCTCATCCAAAGAGCACTCATTTTTCATACTTTCGATGGACCCTGCTACACGAAAAATAAGAATTACATGAAAAATGTGACTGCAATCACGATTTTTAATGTATTTCTCATCTTTGATGTAGTAGGGTCCATCAAAAGTATGCAACATGGGTACTCCTTGGATGAGGAATTAAATTTTTCATCCAAAAAATACTCCCACTTGAGATTTTAGTAAAACCTTAAGAATATAAGTTGAAAATGCAAGTTGAAAAAGTAGTTTTATTATTTATTATTTTTTAATCTTTTTACTTTTTTACCCAAAAAATGGTGAATCATGCCCCATGGTTGACATCATCATCTTGAATCTTATTGGTTCTTATAAATTTTATTTTGGTTGTACATTTTTCTTAGGAGGCTCATTTGAGACCTCAAAAGTTCTATAATCCTAGGCTCTAGGCCTGAAAAAGTGTCTCAAATATCGAGGACGCTGATACAGGTTTGTGGGGAAAAGTCCCTGGATGTAGGCATGCCTATGTTGTGGAAGTTTCTAGAGCCTTCCAAATGCACCCATGCCTATACTATGGGAGCATCTAGGTGTTTAATGGTCTAAAAATCAGTGGGACCTAGAGGCTAGTTACCTGAGTGATTGGGATGGTTCCTAGGAGCCTTTTTTCTAATGTGGAAGGTCTGTATGATGTGTTTATATTGATTCCACTTCCATAAGGTCACCTTGGAGGTTGAATCAATTAATATTAGCCTCTCGTCACATGTTTACCCTGATTAGTTGGTTACTTGGGTAGATATGGGAGGAGGGTGTTACAAAGTGGTATCACAACATGGTTCACCCCTTGGACTGGATGTGTGGTGTGTGTTGGTCATGCATTCATGTCGGTTTCATGTGTGTTAATCATTCTTGTGGTCTATATGCTTATTTCATATCCATGGTGTCGGTCATGGTTGTAGTGATGTCTCCATGTGAAAGAGGATGTTGTTGTTTTGAAGTGTGTCATCATGAGTGTATGATTGGTTATGCATTTTTGTGTGTGTCAATGCTTACATGTTGATAGTGTATATTGGTATGGTTGTTGTCATGCATGATTTCATGGTATGTGTAGTTGATATGATCATGCATTGATGACTAGACTCTAGCTAGAATGATGTTTATGTGTTGGTACATTTATTTGTTATATTTCTATATGTTGTTATGATTATGTTTGTACATGTATTACACTAATTTGTATGATCTTGCAGATGAGGCATCCTACTCGAATTATGCTAAGGTACATTGGTTTATTGTGATTTGGGTTAGTTGACATAGTATGCCTACGGGAAAGAGATCAAAATGAATATCAAGATGGTAGAATACAAATATTCTCCCTATGAATCAGATGAGAAATGTGGTATTGGGAATTCTTTTGATTTAGCAGTCACAATGAGAATTTTGAAGGAAGAAATAAGGATTTGTAAGGCAGATAGTGTCAAAATTGTACGGGCATAAGAGAAACAAGGAGAGCTTAATGTATTACTCCTTCAAAGCTTATTAGAATTGCAGCAACAAGGGCCACTTCAATTCATCCATGGGTAGGAGGAAAAACTAATGGGGCATATGACAGTAGTTATCCTTGTGGACACATGTAGGATAGAGCTGACATGATGAGAGATAGCAGGTTGTTGGATACTCCAGATAAGAGGGGTGATTGACATAGGTACTACTTTATTTATGTTTCTAATAGGAATTATGACTGTCATCATTATCATCCTTACATAAGGAGTGATAGGATATACTTTCCATATGAATTTAATAAAGCAAAGCCACCTACTTTTGATGGAGACTTGAAGATCAGAAGATGTAGAGGCTTGGATACTTGGGATGAAGAAGTTATTTGAGTTGCATAATTACACAGCTAATATGAAGGCTAGAGTAACTATATTTAGCCTTAGAGGTGAAGAAAATATTTGGTGGGAAGTTGTAAAGCGGGTCAAAAACATCAGGACAAAGGTCTTGAGTTGGCATGAGTTTAAGAGACTTTTCAGGAAAAAATACTTGTTAGAAAGGTACTATGAGAGTAAGGCCAAAGAATTCTAAGAGATGAATATAGGATCAATGACAGATGAAGACTACATGATTAAATTCATGGAGATATTGAGGTATCTACTGTATCTTGAAGATGAGAAGGCTAAAGTTCAATGATTTGTCAATGGTTTTCCATTAGCATTTAGAGATTGGATTGAGTATGATGAGCCTCAGTCACTTGAGGAAGTAATTGGGAAGTTAAATAATTTCTATGAAAAATCAAAGCTTAATAATGAATCTAAGTAAGGATGTAAAGGGAAAGATAAAGGAAAGGGTAAATGAAATCTGAAAAGAGAAAGGCCTCAAAATGTAGAAGAAAAAAAAAATGTGGCACCACAAAAAAATTTCAATGTAGCTAGACAGGGATATGGATCACAACAACAACATAGAGGTGATGGTGCTAGATGGTTGGAGTGTTGGACATGCAGTAGGGAATACCTTAAGAGATATTTTCCACATAAATTAGGTGGTAGGCCTCATATATATAATGCATAAGAGGCACAAACTATTGGGAATGTTGGGAAGATAATTCCTTGTATTTACGCAGTTATTGACAACACGCGGGCATACCATGAGGCATCTATCATTGAGATGGATGATACGATTTGTGATCAGGTTGTTTCTATTTTGATTGACCCTGGATCTAATTATAGTTATTTTAGTCTTGAATTTGTGGATAAGTGTGGTTTGAATAAAGAAGTGCATGCAGAATCTTGGTTAGTGCAGTTTCCTACAGGTACAAAGAAAAGAGTTCACCATTGGGTAATAGCTTGTGAATTTGAGATAAATGGTATGCCTACAACATCACACTTGAACATATTTCCATCGGGATAATATATTATGCTATTGGGTATGGACTGGTTATGCCTTCATAGGATGAAGGTGGTTTTTTATGACAAAGCCATTGAGTTCTTTGATGAAGATTAGGAGCACAAAATATTATAGGGTAAGAAGAAAGAAACATTCTTTAGGATGGTGACAGTTATGCAGGCCAAGCGTAGTTGCAGGAAAGGGTGTATGTTATCTGAAATACATATTTTGAGTGACAAAGGTAAGGAATTTGAGGATGCAAATGTTTTGAGCAGGTACCCAGTTCTACAACAGTTTTAGGATGTATTTCCTGTAGATATTTTAGAGCTTCCACCTCACAAGGAACTATAATTTTTTTATTGAGTTGGTACAAGGGTAAACTCCAACATCACAGGTGCCTTATAGGATGAGCACACCTGAGTTAGTAGATTTAAATTTACAGTTGAAAGAGATGTTTGACAAAGGATACATTAGGCTAAGTGTATCGCCATGGGGCGTGCCGATATTGTTCTTAAAGAAGAAGGATGGTACTCTCAAATTGTGCATTGACTATAGGCAGTTGAACAAAGTGACCATCAAGAATAGGTATCCATTGCCGAGGATTGATAATTTGTTTGAACATTTGAAGGGAGAAACAATTTTCTCTAAGATCGAATTGAGATCAGGATACCATAAAGTACGCATCAAAGAAGAGGACATCTACAATACATCCTTCCAGAATAGATATGGGCATTACGAGTTTGTTGTAGTCTCATTCGGTTTGAATAATACTCTAGCTACCTTTGGGTGTATGATGAATAGTGTCTTGTGTCCTTATTTTGACAATTTTTTTATTGTGTTGATTGATGACATATTGGTATATTCTAAAAATGAGGAAGAGCATGTCGAGCATTTGGCATTAGTGTTGAGATTGTTGAGAGAGCATTAGTTGTATGCTAATCTTAGCAAGTGTAGTTTATTTCAGATTGAGGTACATTACTTAGGACTTTTTGTATCCAAGGAGGGCATAACAATGGATCCAAAAAATGTAAGAGGTATCATGGTGTGTGAATCTCCTAGAAATATAGATGAGGTGAGATCCTTCATGGAATTGGCAGGTTATTATAGGAGATTCATCAAGAAATTCTCACATATTTCTCTTTCTATTACATCATTGTAGAGGAAAGGGAATAATTTTGAATGGAAAAAGGAGTGTGAGGTCAATTTTGAGCGGCTTAAGTAGTTGTTGAAACATAGTCCAGTGTTAAAGATCGTAGGTCCTGACAAATATTTTGTAGTATGTACATATACTTGCAAGAGAGGACTTGATGGAGTCCTTATAAAGGATGGACATGTGGTATGTTATGAGTCACAAAAGCTGAATAAGCATGAATAGAACTATCTGACGCATGATTTTTGAGCTAGCAGAAATCATACATGCATTGAAAATGTGGATGAACTATTTGCTTGGCAAAAGGTTTGTACTGATAAGTGATCACAATGGGTTGAGATACTTATTTGACCAACCGAATCTAAAAATCAGGCAAGCTCGATGGTTTCCCACGATTAGTGAGTTTGAATTTGAGATTAGGTACATCAAAGGAAAGGAGAAAAGGGTCACAAATGCTCTGAGTAAGCTGATACGGGTAAATCACATAGAAATTAAGAGCTCCTATGGGCCAAATTTACATGATAGGATCTTGGAGGCAGGTCAACAGGATCACAAGTATATGGAGATTGTGCACAGGTTGAAACATAGTAAAACTATAGGTACAGGTAGTGGTATAGGTAAAAGTGAAGGTAGTGGTATAAGTACATATATAGGTAGTGGTACATGTACAAGTAGTGGTACATGTATAGGTACAAGTGCAGGTGTATAGGATGTGGACTATCATCTCATGATAGATGGATTGGTAAGGTTTAGATACATGATATATGTGAAATTAATTAGTGATCTAAACAAGGTGATCTTGAGAGAGTTTCACGTGAAACCATATTCAAGTCACCTAGGATATCAGAAGATGCTGAAAGATGTGAAAAAGTTTTACTATTGGCCGAACTTGAAGATAGATGTAGAAGAGTTTGTGGCTAGGTGATTGGATTGTCAACTAGTTAGGGAAGAGTGTAGGTACTACAGCCAATTGTGATTCCAGAGTGGAAATGGGAGGTCATCTACATGGATTTCATCACAGGTTTTCCTAGGACATCTAGACAACATGATTCCATCATGGTTTTTGCGGGCAGTTTGATAAAGGTTACGCACTTCATTCCAGTGAAGACTACGTATTTAGCTAGTGATGTGGCACAGGTATTCATTGGAGATGTGGTCATATTGCATGGTGTTCCAAAGAATATTATTCCATACAGGATGCAAAGTTTACTTCCAATTTTTGGAAGGAGTTGTTTACAAGTTTGGGTATCGAGTTTGCCTTTATCAAAACTTATCATCCACAAATAGATGGAAAAACATAGAGGGTCAACAGGATCTTGGAGGACATGTTGAGGATATATGTGGTGCATCAAAAAAAAAAGTGGGAAGAGTATCTTCCACTAGTAGAGTTCACCTAGAACGACGGGTATAAGGAATCCATGAATATGAGTTTGTTTGAGGTATTTTATGGGTCGAGTTGCAATACTCTCATTAGTTGGAGTGATCTAGCTAACAGGGTATTGATTGGGCCAGACATGTTGGCGGAAATGGAACAAGAAATGCAACTAATGAAGAAGAATCTAACAACATCACATGATAGGCAGAAGAGCTATGCAGATCAGAACAATTTGTTTAAGGAGTTTCAGGTTGGGGAACAGATGTACTTTCACATCAAGCCCATGAAGAGCTCCTTGTGAATTGGATAATGTGTGAAGCTGGCACCATGACTTTGTGGACCTTTCAAGATTATTGAGAGGATCAGATCAATAACCTATCAACTTGTACTACCTTCCATAGTGAAATTCCATGATGTTTTTCATATATCATTTCTTAAGAAGTATGTTAAATATTTTGATCATGTGATTGACTGGTTTGTATTGCAGGTGGAGTCAGATGGAGAATTATAGCCAGAGCCTCAATCTCTATTGCAGAGAAAGGTAATGGAATCAAACAAGTTAAAGTGTAATGGAATCACTTTGGTCCCGATGAAGCTATATAGGAGATGGATGATTGGATGGGAGCTATGTATCCTTCATTTTTTGTCGGTTGAGGTAAAGCAGTTTTGGTATGATGTTTTGGTATATGTTTTGGCATATGTTTTGGTGTGATGTTTTTATATATGTACATATGTATATGGATGTAAATACAAACATGAGCTATTTCATAAAGCTCCAATAAGCAGTATGGGTGTCATGTCATTATAGTTGTCATGTTGTTATGTTGTCATGTTGGTTTGCTTTTCAGTAGGGTGATCATTATAAATACTACATCGAGCTATGTTATAAATCTTGATGGGTAGTATGTTTTATTTTCAACATTTTTTCGGAGGCATATGTGTGGTTGAACACCGATGACAATGCCTCCAATGGGGAGGTTTTTGAAATGGCCCTGGTGAAAATTCCATGTAATAAAACTTAATAAAGGTTTTATAATAACCACGGTTGATGGGACACTTATTCCAAGATGAATGTTGGGAAAAAAACATCCTAGTGGGTGTTGATTTTGGTTATTGTGGCTAAGGAATTGGAAAAGGAAAAGGCTAAGGCTTTGGAAAGGAAACATGGCATTTTTGGCACATTATTTATGAAAATAATGGAAAATAGGAGAAAAGGAAAGTGAAAGGTCACAAGTTGCATGTGAGGAGGAAAATGAAGAAAAATATAGGCCTAATTGATAAAAAGGCTTCTGAGGATTAGTTGGCACCTTTTGTTAGTTCAATTTTGGAGCTCTCTAATTATTCTCTCTCTCTCTCTCTGTCTCACTCTTGGTCACCAAGATTTTTCTTGGAGAACTTTGGCATTGGGTCAAGAAAGGCAAAGAAGGCAAGAGGAAGGAAGGAACAAGCAAGGAAGAGCAAGATCAAGCAACTACAATAAAATTCTTTTCAGGTATCAATTTTCATATGTTATTTCATTTCTAGAATGGGAATGCATGGTATTTCTTATGGTTCTTTGTTGTCATGACATGGGTTTTTCTAGGTGTGATAGTGTTTTCAGCCTAGCCTTTCCATTCTTGTACATCTATGGTGTGATGGGGCTCTCATGTTTTGGTTGAGCTTGATTTCAAAATGGATTTGAAGATGACTGAGGTGGATATTTGAATGATATAACACATGGCCTAGAAACCCCTAAACTAGACTGTGGGTTTCGGTAAAGTCAGATAGTGTGTTTCCTCGATTAGGGCCTCGTGATCCGGTGTGGATTGAGGTAAATCCTAGAGTTGGGTGCTCTCCATCAGGCCTAGGAATCCCGGGTTGGGATATACAGTAAATCTTGGAGAGTGGGTCTAAGGTTAGGGCCTAGTGATCTAGTGTGGATTGCAGTAAAGCCTGAAAGACTAGGAGAAATGAAAATTCCTCACTGTGTAGGCGGAAAAATCCGGTGGCATCCATTCTTGTTTTGGCCTAGTGATCTGGTGGAGATAATGGTAAAACCTGTTATCACATGTTTATTGTTTTGACCTATTGATCCAATGTGGATTACAGTAAAGCCTGATTTCTATTCATTAGGGTGAGGTGTTTTAGCCTCGGCATGCCCTGGTTGGTTCTTTCATTTTGAGTCCCACATTCATGCTTGGAATATGGCACAAGGGTGATTGTTTGAACAAATATTTGGCTCAAAAAATCTATGGTTGGGTGGAACATGGCATTCCCATCCCAAGTTGGCTTTTGCATTCATTAATAAGAGGTTCTCTCCTTGAAATATTATGTGAATGTATTGGTTTATATGTAGATTATATGGATGATGTATCCTTGATATTTTTATTGTTATTATTGTTATTATGATATGTAAAGTCCTTGTCAATGTTTCTGCAAATGTATCATTGTTCTGCTGTTATAATTCATTTCTAAACTTGTCATTGAGTTCTGGGTAGTGACCTCGGCTCTGGGCTTGAAAAATTGGCTCAAATCGTGAGGATGTTGGTATAGGTCTGTGGGGAAAATTCCCTAGACACACACATGCTTATGCTATGGGAGCTTTTGGGGCCCTATAATTTATAAGATTGGTAAGAATAAATGATAGAGGAAAACATCAAACCACTTTGGAATCCAGGACCTAGCCTTCCTAGACTTAGAGAGGGCTCTCTCTATTTCTGATTTAATTTTTCCTTAATATTATGAATGTTGATGTTAGGCTAGTTACAGTGATTGTGAGAATTGGTTGTTTTGATTTATTTTGTAGGTTGGATGAGTAGGTCTGCAGGGACTAATCCATTGGGCTGTGGAGTCAAAAGGCTGGATTGGTGCATCAACTTTTCAAGAGCATCACAGGGAAAGCTAACTATGCTAAATGGGTCTTTAGAGTACTGTGAATTATTAGGTGGAGGAAATAGTAGTGTTCAATATTGATTGAAGATAAGTTAAGAATTCTTTAATCAGACTTCAACAGAAAACATTTAGATTGTAAATACAAACAGGATTAAGGTGCTCCAACAAAAAATATTAATCTAAAATTTATGTTTTACAATAAGATGAATAAACACACAGTAATAAAAACAATGGAAACATTTAAAACAGATAAGTAACACATCATCATTTAACATAGCTCAAGTATCCTGTAGAACGATATTTTATTATTGATGCCCAACTCCAAAATTACAGTGCTCCAATATAGTAGTTCTTACAATGTAGGGTCCAACAAGGTCCAACCAAGTCCAACCCTTGATACTACTAATGCTTGCAATATTTAAATAAAAAATAAGTCGGTTGCCTTATGTACTTCAGTAACTTTTCTTTAGTTACAATTAAGAAAAAACTAGACAAGTGTGGTCATGCAAGGCCTGGAAAAAATATCTCTGACAAACACTGCTTGTGGAATTAACTTCGGCAACTCTTTGTGAATCCAAAAACTTCGGTAGCTCTTTGTGAATCCAAAAGTAAGCGGAAGGTGGCTAAGGTGATCTCGAAGAGGCAACGATGGGTGTCTCTGACATCTGGCTCTAGTTTTGGGCCTCCTTTGCTGGATCATTAAATATGATGTTGTCCTAGAAACTTTTCGTCGATCGGTGGTTGTGCTGATGTGTTCACTGTGCCCTGTCAATCAACTCCTTTTGCCTCACTTTGCCTCTTCTGCTTGTGCCCACAGTTCTTAGTATTCACCTTTGTATCAACAACTGACTCTTCCCGGAGTGTTACTAAGCCCAACACGACCCATGGTGTCTATCTCCTCATTACCATGATGCTCAGCTTACTCTTCCCTTTGCTCTGTGTTGGGTCCCTTACCTGAATTGTTTTTCCTACGTTCACTTTCCTTCATAAAACAGTGTAACTAAAAAGAACCCTCGACCTTAAATAACTTCCAATTAACCTTTGAAAAACCTTGCGTCTGATCCCTTAATCGCATTTCAGCGATCCAATCATTCTACGTTATAAGCCTCCTCTATTCTCTGACGAGATTTAACAAAGGGAAAACCACATACACTCAGACTTGAAATACTTTAGGCTTTAGAGTTAATTTGAATCGCATCCGCTTCATTATCCCACTTCACACTTCAACGTTTCAACATGATTCTTGAGCGCTTATCCTCGTGAGCTTGCATATTGCGATATGTGATTGGGTCCCACAATCAGACTTCAATTCCTTTATATTTTAGCTTTGAACTATATCGTGTTTACTTCATTATCATACTTCGCACTTCAACGTTTCAACATGATTCTTGAGTGCTTATCCTCTTGAGCTTGTGAATCGTGATATGTGATTGGGTCCCACAGCCAGACTTCAACTCCTTTAGATTTTAACTTTGAACAATATCGCGTCTGATTCATTATCACACTTTGCACTTCGACGTTTCAACATGATTCTTAAGAGCTTATCCTCATGAGCTTGCAAATTGCGATATCCGATTGGGTGCCAGCCAATATCGCAAATTGCATATCAGGGAATGAGGTGGAAGTAAGTGCAAGGGGTAAGTAATATTTGCGAATTTTCGATGCGAAAATGTGATGGGTCCTAGCCAATATCTAAAATCACATATCGAAGAATGACGTTGAAGTAAGTGCAAGTGGTAGGTAATATTTGCGAACTTGGGATGCGAAAAGTTGATGGGTCCCAGCCAATATCGCAAATCAAATATCGGGGAATGAGGTGGAAGTAAGTGCAAGTGGTAAGTAATATTTGTAAACTTGCGATGCAAAAAGGTGATGAGTCCCAGCCAATATTGCAAATCGCATTTTGGGGGTTCTGTAGGATTCAGAAATTGTGTTATGAATGGATTTTAAAACTGCGATAAGCGAATTGCGATGAAAGGTAAAGGCTTTAATACGGTTAAGTGTGGAAAATGATAAATTCTATATCACATATGTAATATATGATATATATAAGGTTTTCTGTGGTGTAGGCAGAGCTATAGTAAAAGGAATATCTGGTAAGTTTAAAGGGAAATATGGTATGGTTGTTAGTAGGTGGGTGGAGCAACTTTTTAACTATAAAAATTGAATTTTAATACTTAAAAAGGGGTTTTGAAAGAAATGAATTGTTGGAATTTAGAGTTTGGACCAGGTCGCAATTTTTGGGCCAATAAGTGTGACCTACAGATCTGGGTCTCTCAGCGGCAAATTGCAGAAAAAGTTGTCGTCTCAGCTGCGGTTGATGTTTGTCACCTGCGCAATAGGGCCAGAAACACACAGAAGTTAAAAATTTTAATGTTTGAGGGTTTTAGAGGTGAAAATCACCATAAAAATAGGAAAAACAGAAAACGGAAGAGAAACCCTAGGGTCTGAAACAGCTTGATATGCAGGAATATATAAAACGACAGTGGTCACAAAAGAAAACCCGTGTGGAGTTTCCAATTGTTAGTATGAATCTTTCGTCGTAAAAGACCACTTTAGCTACGCATAACAAATAGCCCTAACATCGATTATGGCTTCCAAATATCTTTAAATCTGCAATTAGGTGATCCAAATAATGTTGCACAAATCCAGATCTAAGCATAAAATACATTAAGCAGATAAAGTAAAATGTGGCTCCATGCATCCAATAGACAAGACAAGAACAATGTATTTGAAAGAATTTTTATATTATATTAAAAAGGGGGCACCTGAGTGGAAAACAAGAAAGGTGTTTTCTGGTTCTCCTCAATGGGATGGGTTCTTGAAATTCCTCAGCGTTTCAGACCTAAAATTCCTCTCTCTTGTTGTTGTAGAAAACCCAGACAAACATAGAACTCAATGGGAGCTCACAAGGCAAAAATGGAGAATGTGACCTAGTATAGATCCAGAGTGATCTAATGCAATGGAGGTGACTAATGAATGGGGAAAACCCTTCTATTTATAACAAAATATTAGGGCGGTCTAGAACTCGTTGCATGAATAAAATATTATTAATCGAATTCTAGAACCACCCTTTAGGAATATTTTATTATATTTGTTGGAGGGAAAAGGATTTTTGACTTGGGTCAATTCCTTTATTTATAAATAATAAATAAATAAATGATTTATTTATCATTTTAAGGAAATGATGGGAATATAATTAAATAAATAATGGTTTATTTAATTATTTATGGATGATTTAGTCAAATTTAACTAAGAATATTATTTAAATAATGATTTAAATAACTTATTCTTAGGAAATAATTAAATAAATAAGGATTTATTTAATTACTTTACTTGTTTTGGGTTAAGTATGACCGGGAAATATAAAAAAATAAGTTATTTCACATGGTGAAAGCTATTTTACTTAGGGTAAAATTGGTCTTACATGGTGTACTTGGGTTCATCTAATAATAATAGGTTAGATGAGCAAAAAAATGGTGCAACAGATTGCCCCCCAACGTATGAGTGTGAGGAGAAAATCGTATGACCGGAGTACGTTGTAAGAACTCAATCACTAGACATTAAGAAGGAAGTGAGAGAGAGAAATATAAGGTATTCTAAGGTGCTAAAGAACTAGACCCTAAGGAGATGAGACTTACAGGTGCAACAAGTCTCTAGTTTATGAAGTGGTACCTGTGCTAAAGGCGGCGGGGGAGGCATACCTATGCCTGCCGAGACAAAGTATAAAGAATAGGAAGTCCAGTAAACAAGGAACCGAACCATCAAGAATATGCTGGCTTAAATAGGAGCTAGAAAAATAGAATGATGGATCCCGCATACATGTTATGCCAAGAATAACCGTTAAGACTTATACAAGAAGATTTTAGTACATGAGATACAAATATTCCCAAATGCCCCCTACACGCGGGGAAGGGCTCACAAAATCTGAATGAAACATGCAAATCGAAGAGGCGCTGCAAGAAATTGAGGCCAAGATCATCAAATGGGAGGAGCTACATCAAGGGCTGAAATGAAGAAGTCATCCGGGCATGTGGGGGGCTACCTGCAGGGCCACCCCATCATGAGGGTTGAGACATCTCACACACACCCAGGAATCACCAATAGCTGCTGCTGCATCACTGGACTATCAAGTGTAGAGATCATGATCATGCTAAAAAGAGCTCGAACCAAGGTACACTACCCCCTAGACCTAGCTTCTGGAGTAAATGAGCTGATGTCGACAGAAGTAGGTTTTCCATAGGTGAGGTAAGAAGGTAATCTCAACTAAGGCACGGGAGAAAATAGTAGAGCGACTAACAGACGGACACTGATGATGATAATGAAATGAGGGATACTGAGTAGCAAATGGATGACTTCACTTGTTAGAGCATAAGGGGTAGCAACTAACACAATATTATGAATTTGACTTCTGTGATCCATAAATTATGTATCAAATATTTCAGTGAAAATCACAATAGAGAAATTTGTGATACAAATTTCTCTATTGTGATTTTCACCGAAAGATTTGATACATAACTGACATAATATCAGGGAGGATAGGTGACAATGGTACGGAAGGCCATAATGTGCAACACAAGAGAGGGACCAAGCAAGGAAGGATGGAGGGCTATAGTGGGAGATAAAGGGGCTCAATATAGACTCCATGATGGATGATGACTCAACTCGAATGCTCTAAACAAGGGCGACTTGATGGTGCTGCCACACAGAAAAGGTCCAATGGGGGATCATGAAAACATGAGTACCATATGGTATCTCATGATGAAAATCTACATGAACAAAGCCAAGTAAAGAGGTAAAGTGGTGCCCCAAGTACAAGTGTTGTAAGTGAAGAATTCTGATTGGAAGGAGAGATGAAAGGACCATTCATGGACAAAATGTGTCCTGGTGAAGTATCCAAACATGAAAAAATAACAAATACTCATTTGAGTTCTCGGTGAGAGCTTTCCAACGGTGCAGACGGTGTGACAAACGGGGCTACGGTTTGGTCGCAGCGGGCGAAAGAAAAAACAGGGTTTTTTCTTCTAATAAGGCATTTTCCCTCCAAAATCACTCATTTGCTTGTGTAGCTATGGTGACTGTGGAGAGGAGAGAAGGCCCTAAATCTTTTGGCGATCGTAGTGGACAAACCAATCGTTGGAATCGAAATCCGTCAGTTGCAGGTAAGAGGCCTAATCCTACTCTTTGTTTTTGATGGATTCAAAGCTCAGATTACGGGTTTAAATCTCAATAACTGCTCCTACTTCATCATTACAGTCGGGTTGCACTTTTTGGGGCAAAAACTGCGACCAGGGATGCAGGTTTGGGCCTGAAAAGTGTGACCTGGTCCAGGATTTGGCCAAAAAGTGCGACCTGTTAGATGGGGGTGATTTCAGTGCTGTTATAGGCTGAGATTCAGTTTTGGTGTAAGGAAATGCAGTTTTTTTTATCTGTAGACTGACAAAGATGATGGTTTTGTGCAGATATGGTAGATATACGGATCAAGTGGAGAGAGAGAGACCTAGGTACATTACGGTTGAAAATCCAAGTGGATCAGGGTGTCTGTCGTGCATTGGCTAGGTTTGGGGTTCTGAAATTTGTGGAGAACCCTTTGATGAGGGCTAGTGAGCCGTTGTTGGCCCGAATTATCAGTTATTGGAATCCAGACCATGAGTTGTTTATAGTGTAGGGGCACATGATTAAGTTGACAGTTCAGGATATTTATTCCCTGACTGGTCTCCTGCCATTAGGGATGGTGGGAAATACACAGCCAGTGTTACTGCGAGGGTGTAACATCATGGAGTTTGTTGAGCGACACTGTCGAACAGGTGTCTGAGTTAAAGGGACTCAGATATCGATTGGGGATCTAGAGCTATTGGAGACCTGGGTAGTGGCAGTAGTAGTGTTGCAGATCCTGGGCAGCCAGGCATTCCATCTCATCACTAGAGGGCAGATGATGATTGTAGAGAGTGTGTTGGGTGGGACCTACTATGGGTGGGCCTAGATGATGTTGGTGTCGGTGAAACGACAACTATCGCTATGTAAGCGACAAGTGAATCATGATTGTGCCTATAGGACGGTATTGTGCTCTTTCTTCTTTGAGAAGATCTCGACCTTACGACCTCGTATACAGTTACCTGATGGGGGTCCGAGAGAGCCCCGGATGCATCGGTGGGGACGACTACTATGTAGAGGAGGAGGAGGGGCGGTCGAACGGGTGTTCTGACCAAACTTATTCGCCCATTGGGATCAGATGCCATTGTACATAGACAACTATCCCTATAGTGGGACAAGTTATTATGGAGATCTGGACTTGCCGCTTCTGCCTGGTCGAGTATGGGGGCCCGATGGTAAGTGATAAGCAACTAATCTGTTATGTGCATTTTAGAGTTTGTGACTAGTATTCATGGTACTAATCCTTATACTGTTTGGAATGCAGATATAGCTCCGGTAAAACCGACAGGATATATGGGACGAACTGCAGTAGCAGGAGCTATAGGTGCAAGTGGATCAAGGACGGCACAGAACAAGGATATGGCCGCTCTGTTGGAGGACATCCGTCGTAGATGTGAGGGGCTGCTGGCCGGTGTGTCAGATCATGGTTGGCAGGATTTAGACGACCAGTACATAGAGTTATGTATTGGGCTACCCTCGGAATGGCGAGGTATCATGCGATGCATGGCGATGGCCGGTCAGACTGTGTGTGATCTACAGGCTGTGGGAGCAGAGCTATTGGCTTGGGATCCTCCAGAGAGTGATTAGATGTAGGGCAGGTGGTGCTCCCCAGCGTCTATGTAGGGGCAAGTGATTCCCCCCATTTTTGTTGTTTTGTTTTTTGTAACATGCTATGGGCATGTGATATGTTTCAGAGTAGATGGACTCTAAAAACACATGTTATATGATATATATGATTTATATGCATTTTGTTGATGGTGTTAAAAGTTATTGTCTTGTGTGTGATAAATGACAGTCTAGAACATAATTTTCGATTTGATCTACGTAGTGATTTTGACTTCTAGGTATATGGTTGAAAGTAATGAATCTAAATTGACGTATCAAAAGTTTCACTCGTAAATATTGTCTAAACAGGATAGGGTTATGCACATGATAGACACCATTAAGTTGTAAGACAAGAAGCAGGGAATTGACACGAACGTGTAGATGGAGGATGTGATGAGAAAAGGCATCAGCTAATAGACCATGTACGACATCATATTCGGCCTGATTATTGGTAGCATTACCAATGCAGACCCTATTTGCAAGAACGAGGGTATGCAAGGGGGTAAAGATGGCCCATGTGGCTGAGGCGAGATTTCGGGAATAGCAACTTGCGCCATCGGCATAGCCAATATAATGTGTGGATGAGAGGGCCGGTGGAATAGTGTCACAAGACAAGAAATGGGAGGAAGGAGAATAATGATGGCAGCATGAGTATAGGGTAGACATACAATGACAACTATGAGAGGGAGTGGTCATGGTAGGAAGTCTAGGACTCATAGATCGACTAGAGGGAGATGAATGAGAACTATGGGAGGAAGAGCGGGAACTCATGCTGCGAAGGACATCATAAATACAGATGGTATCGTCGTGATTATGGGAAGAAAGGGAAAGGTCGAGGAAACCGCATGACGTTGCAAAGCTACCTAAATCATCAGTATGGGAAGAGAGGCGCACATATGGGTCATCAGGGGGAATGATAGAAGAACAAGTAATAATATGGTCAAAGCATGAAGAGCCCAAGAATGTTGCTGAAGGGGAATCAAGAAAAACAGATGCAGTGGATTTAGAGGGAATGTACTCCGAGGGTTGCACGGATGATGATAGGTATAGGAGGGGGGCAATAGGTTTCGACATCTCAACATCAGGGGGAGGAATGTCAATGGTATCAGGGGGATCCTCGAGTAACCCTGACGCGTACTGAGCAAGGATGGGAGAGGCAGATTGATTTTTTTCAACTTCGTACTCACGAATGACCTCTAAAGAGGCTCGGTAATGCGTGAGGTGAGGAAAATGGTGAGAATAATGGCCATGGATACCACATAGAGCAGAGGGTTTGTTGGTGCGAAGAGTCTTTGGGTTTTTGGCTGCGGATGAGGAAGAAACAAATGTTTTAGGGGTCGTAGATTCAGGGAACGCGACTTTAACCATGAGTTGGATACGAGGCAACTCACGACAAGTATGGGTGGCATGACTGATACCATCACACAAGGCACAAGGCTTGGCGGGTGGAGGGGGGGTAGGGTCGGGTGCGGTGGTCTTGTCTTTGGAGGCCCCTTTGCGAGTTTTTCTTTTCTTGCCCATAGCTGTCACGGCATGAGGATGGTATTGCGGAGGGGCTAGGGGCACAGTAGCGGTGGAAGGAGCGAAGGGAATCAGTTGCATGGGTGTCATAGCAATGTATGGTTTGGGGTGGCCCAGTGGGGTCTCAGCTGGAGGAGTAATATACCAGACTGGTATTCCCAAGGTTAAATTAGGGAGGGAAAGGGTGGCCATGATGGGAACCAAATAGACTCTGGGGGGGGGACCAAGAAAAGGTATCTGACCGGCGGGGTAATGGCCTGGAGGGACGGCTCCCATATGGTGGAGACCTGAGGGAACCAACTCAGGAGGGTAGGGGGGTTCCTTAGTGTGAGGGGGATGGGAAGGTCCAGGTAGGAGAGGTTCAGTCAGCTGAGGTGAAGGGCTAGGAGCAGGGTGCGGCAGACGGGGTTGAGGTTGCTAACTAGCCGAAGCAGGCTGTGGAAGGGTAGCCTGAGACGATTGCATCATGAAAACATTCGCTAAGCTGGTATCAGAGACAGGAGGAGGGGGAGGACCTCGGAAAGTGCCAAGCAAGGAGGAGTCTTTGTAGACGCTGAGGGAAACACTGGTCAAAGAATCAACAGTTTGCTTATTGGAGACAGTAGAGATGGTGGACTCAGGGGAGGTCTGAGACTTTGGTTCATGATACGTCAACTGGTCAATGGTGACAATTTTTCCATTATGAGGGAAAAAAATCTTGCGGTGGATGGCGGATGGGATGGCAGACATGGCATACGTGTAACTACGCCCCAAAAGAATGTTGTAGTGAAGAGGGGTTTCGATAACTTCAACGTCGACACAAACAGTCTTTCCTACAAGGGTGATAGGACAATTACAGAAGAGGCCAATGGGTTGGGAGGCATGGCCATCCCACGCACGGAGGGTGATTGTGGAAGGGGCCAGCTCAGGAGGTCCGATTTGTTTCCAAACCAAAGTGGACATCACACAGGTAGATGCCCCCTCATCAATAATACACCGAGCGACATTGGCATTTTGGATTTTGACTGGGATTTGGAAAGCAACAGAAGTAGGAAGGGGGGGATGGTTTGACTGATAGGCGTCAAAAACAATTAATCGGTCATTAGCAGGATCTACAGCACCCACAACAGATAGTAGAGCCTTCTTTTGAGAAGGACACGACTGGAGGATTTCCAGTGTTGAAATGGCAGCAGGAGATTGTGCCAGATCATCTACTATGCTGTATGAATGGACAGCTCGACCAGAGGCAGCATTTCGGCGTAATGGGCCCTTAGGAATTTTGTTAGGAACCTCAGCCTTGGGCGAAGGGATTTATAAGGGACCATTGGGTGGCGACAGAGGCTCTGTAGGACCTGAAGATGGGGACTCAGAGACAGACAAAATGGGAGGCATGGAGTACTAACGAGACCGAGTTTGGAGGTTAAGTTCGATGGTGAGGGGTTGGTCAGAGACCATCATGAGAATATGGTAATCAGAGGAACCAGAAGGGGAAGGTTGAGTGGTTATCGAGGCATGTGGTGGTTGAGTAGCCATGAATCCTTGTTGAGGGAAAGGGTTGGTAAACACAGCGGATTGAGAAGTAGCCGTATTAAGAGGGATAGTAGGGGAGGAGTGTTGTCCCTGCACGGTGGCATGAGACTCCCACATCTGCCACATTTGTGGTAATAAGGGACAATCGTGAGTGTAATGACCATAAATACCATAACACAAACATGGCTTATTGGTGCGAAGTAGCCTGTCCGGCTTGGGCTGAGAGCCCTGTGGCTGGTTGGAAGTGGTATAGTCAATAATTGAGGGATTGGATCCATGAATACCAGAAGCGGATTGATTTCCTTTCCTCTTTCTTTAAGAAAGAAGAAGATTAGTTGCCCCCTGCTACGCAAATACTTGCCCTGCAGGGGGTAGTAAGTGCGGTTGCGGGGGTGGAGAAGGCAAGGGAGTGGGAGGTCCAAATGCTGGAGTAGCTGGGACACCAGGATGTGGATACGGATAAGGAGTAGAATGGGCAACATTGAGGTAAGCAAGAGTGTGGGAAAAAGAAGGAGGCATGCCATATCCTGAATATATGCTACCTAGAGGGGGAAAAGTGCTAGTGGGGTTGGCCCCTCTGGGAGGGAAACCATAGCCTAGAAGAGGTTGAGCAGAGGTATGTGAAAGAGCTCCAATGATACCGTCAGTAGAGTGAGATGCCCCCGAGGCATTAGGGCCACCGGGCTTGGGGAGGTCAGGAAGGACGGTATAAACATACCCAGATTAAGCATAGATAAGGTCATATTTCAAGGCTATTTGGAGGGCAGCTTCTTCGTTTTGGGGAAAATGGGATGCGACATCTTTTCCAATGGGAGGTAAGAGAGAGTGAAGGAACCAATCCATATAAACGCGATCTTCAAAGGGGGGAGCGCGACATAAGCTCTGTCTTCGTCGCCATTCATGGACATGAGTGGAAAGGCGGGTCGAAGAGCATTGATGAAAAGAAGTGAGGAGTTCAGTACCCGTGTCGTATCAGAGAGGGAACTCGAAATAAGATAAAAATTCTTGGGAAATGGTCGAAAAGGTGGTATGGGAAGAGGTGGCTTGATCAACATACCATTTAGAAGCTTCACTGGTAAGCGTGCGTTGGAACAATCGAAGATGGATGGAGTTATCGATGATGGAATTGGAGGAACACCACATTTGGAAAGATCGAATATGGTTGGAGGGATCTTCACTAGCAAGGCCTTCAAACTTGGGAATGTCAGAGGGGAGCTTGGTTGGCATAGCAAGCCAATTGACATCATGGCAAATAGGATCATTGATTAGCTTATTGAAGTTGGGGAGACTTAGACCGGCCATATAAGGGAGAAATGGGGCAGTCGAGGTAGGTCCCGTAGTGGTTCCACTGGAAACAGACCCCTGCTAGCATTAGGCCCTGAACTAGACATGGTGAAGGTAACAGGGGGAGAACCAGGAATAGGGGGAGAACCCGAACAATTAGAGGAAGAGTCGGAGTACGGACTCGGGGGAGGAATTACATGATGACGATGGGAAGGAGGAAGTCAACCAACTAGAATTTGAGGGTGAAGTCCAAGAATTCTCTGGGACAAATGCCTTGGAGGCGCAATGATGACAGGAACAAGAAAACCGACAGGGGTAGGGAGGGGAAAAATCAAGTGAGGTCAATGTCGAAACAAGGGCAGAGGTGCAGTGTCAATTTATTTTAAAGGCTTTGCCAGGTGGTGTTAACCAGGCTCTTCTTCACTTAGGGTCAGTGTGTGTCGTGTGTTAATTTTAATTGTTTAAACCCATATTTTTTGAGAGTAAAATAAAAAGTGTGCTACGTAACTGAAAATAAATCTGTAGTAAATAAGACTGAAAGAACAGAAAATTAACAGCTAACAATGCATCAATCTAACCTAAGAAGGCGGGTCTCTCAAAACTAGTCTATAAGAGGGAAAAAACTAAGCAAAGCACGTGAAAAAGAGGCCAATAGATCTAAGGTCGGGAGGGACGGGGATCTAAAGGATAAATCTGCTGAAAAGAGGTGCAGAGAATAGCAAGGAGGCAGAGGCAAGTTTGCTGCTAAAAAGGAGGAGATCAGCTAAAAATAGGAGGGACAAGGAGGCGGCCCTAGAAATGAACCCAAACAAAACTATATGAGGTGATTTGAAAGGGATAAGAGCTGATCTAAAGGGATCTGAAAATGAGGTATCAGATCTGAAAGAAATAAGGCTGAAACTCTGGAAGTTCAGACTTCTGAAACAGAAAAAACTCTCCCACAAAAAGTGGAGGGTACTAGAGCCCTCAGGGGTGAGTTTCCCACTTATTTGAGTGAAATAGATCAGAAACAGGTCTAAACAGGCGGAGACAGAGGCTGGAAAACCCTGACAGAAGCTTCAGACAAACCCAGAAAAAGTGCTTAAAAATTGCAGAAAAAAGTGCAGGTCGCAGGTTCTGACGTGTTTTCAGTCCAGGTCGGAGATTTGGGATAGAAAAGTGCGACCTCAAGGCCAGGTCGCAGTTTTTGGGCCGATAAGTGCGACCTGCAGATCCGAGTCTCTCGGTGGCAGATTGCAGAAAAAGTTGTCGTCTCAGCTGCGGCTGATGTTTGTCAGCTGCGCCATAGGGCCAGAAACACATGGAAGTTAAAAATTTTAATGTTTGAGGGTTTTAGAGGTGAAAAGCACCATAAAAATAGGAAAAATAGAAAACAGAAGAGAAACCCTAGGGTCTGAAATAGCTGGATATGCAGGAATATATAAAACGACAACGGTCACAAAAGAAAACCCGTGTGGAGTTGCCAATTGTTAGTATGAATCTTTCGTCGTAAAAGACCACTTTAGCTATGCATAACAAATAGCCGTAACATCGATTATGGCTGCCAAGTATCTTTAAATCTGCAATTAGGTGATCCAAATAATGCTGCACAAATCCATATCTAAGCATAAAAGACATTAAGCAGATAAAGTAAAATATGGCTCCATGCATCCAATAGACAAGACAAGAACAATGTATTTGAAAGAATTTTTATATTATATTAAAAAGGGGGCACCTGAGAGGAAAACAAGAAAGGTGTTTTCTGGTTCTCCTCAATGGGATGGGTCCTTGAAATTCCTCAGTGTTTCAGACCTAAAATTCCTCTCTCTTGTTGTTGTAGAAAACCCAGACAAACATAGAACTCAATGGGAGCTCACAAGGAAAAAATGGAGAATGTGACCTAGTATAGATCTAGAGTGATCTAATGCAATGAAGGTGACTAATGAATGGGGAAAACCCTTCTATTTATAACAAAATATTAGGGCGGTCTAGAACTCGGTGCATAAATAAAATATTATTAATCGAATTCTAGAAACACCCTTTAGGATTATTTTATTATATTTGTTGGAGGGAAAATGATTTTTGACTTGGGTCAATTCCTTTATTTATAAATAATAAATAAATAAATGATTTATTTATCATTTTAGGGAAATGATGGGAATATAATTAAATAAATAATGGTTTATTTAATTATTTATGGATGATTTAGTCAAATTTAACTAAGAATATTATTTAAATAACTTATTATTAGGAAATAATTAAATAAATAAGGATTTATTTAATTAATTTCCTTGTTTTGGGTTAAATATGACCGGGAAATATAAACAAATAAGTTATTTCACATGGTGAAAGAAATTTTACTTAGGGTAAAATTGGTCTTACATGGTGTACTTGGGTTCATCTAATAATAATAGGTTAGATGAACAAAAAAAATGGTGTAACAGATTTCCCCCCAACGTATGAGTGTGAGGAGAAAATTGTATGACCGAAGTACGTTGTAAGAACTCAATCACTAGACATTACGAAGGAAGTGAGAGAGAGAAATATAAGGTAGTCTAAGGTGCTAAAGGACTAGACCCTGAGGAGACAAGACTTACAGGTGCAATAAGTCTCTAGTTTATGAAGTGGTACCTGTGCTAAAGGGGGCGGGGGAGGCATACCTATGCTCGCCGAGACAAAGTACAAAGAATAAGAAGTCTAGTAAACAAGGAACCGAACCATGAAGAATATGCTAGCTTAAATAGGAGCCAAAAAAATAGAATGATGGATCCCACATACATGTTATGCCCGAAATAATCGTCAAGAATTATACAAGAATATTTTAGTACATGAGATACAAATACACCCAAATGCCCCCTACACACGGGGAAGGGCTCGCAAAATCTGAATGATAAATGAAAATCGAAGAGGCGCTACAAGCGGCTGAGGCCAAGATCATCAAATGGGAGGAGCTGCATCAAGGGATGAAATGAAGAAGTCATCCGGGCATGTGGGGGGCTACCTGCAGGGCCACCCCATCATGAGGGTTCAGACATCTCACACACACCCAAGAATCACCAATAGTTGCTGCTGCATCACTGGACTATCAAGACTAGAGATCACGATCATGCTGAAAAGAGATAAAACCAAGGTACACTACCCCCTAGACCTGGCTTATGGAGTAAATGAGCTGATGTCGGCAGAAGTAGGTCTACCATAGGTGAGGTAAGAAGGTAATCTCAACTAAGGCACGGGAGAAAATTGTAGAGTGACTAACAGACGGACACTGATGATGATAATGAAATGAGGGATACTGAGTAGCAGATGGATGACTTCCCTTGTTAGAGCATAAGGGGCAGTAACTGACACAATATCAGGGAGGATAGGTGATGGAAACATGAGAGAGGGACCAAGCGAGGAAGGATAGAGGACTATAGTGGTAGATAAAGGGGCTCGATATAGACTCTATGACGGATGATGAATCAACTCGGATTCTCTAAACAAGGGCGACTCATTGGCGCTTCCACACAGAAAAGGTCCAATGTGGGACCATGAACACATGAGTACAATATGGTATCTCATGACGAAAATCTACATGAACAAAGCCAAGTAAAGAGGTAAAGTGGTTCCCCAAGTACAAGCATTGTAAGTGAAGAATTCCGATTGGAAGGAGAGATGAAAGGACCCTTCGTGGAAAAAATGTGTCTTGGTGAAGTATCCAAACATGAAAAACTAATAGATACCCATGAGAGTGCTCGGTGAGAGCTTTGAAATGGTGCAAACGGTGTGACAAACGGGGCTACGGTTTGGTCGCAGCGGGGAAAAGAAAAAACAGGGGTTTTTCTTCTAATAAGGCATTTTCCCTCCAAAATCATTCATTTTCTTGTGTAGCTGTGGTGAATGAGGAGAGGAGAGAAGGCCCTAAATCTTGCGACAATCGTAGTGGAAAAAGCGACCGTTGGAATCGTGATCCGTTAGTTGCAGGTAAGAGGCCCAATCCTACTCTTTTTTTTGATGGATTCAAAGTTCGGATTAGGGGTTTAAATCTCAGTAACTGCTCCTACTTCATCATTACGGTTGAGTCGCACTTTTTGGGGAAAAAACTGCGACCAAGGACGCAGGTTTGGGCCTGAAAAGTGCGACCTGGTCCAGGATTTGGCCAAAAAGTGCGACCTATTAGATGGGGGTGATTTCAGTGCTGTTATGGGCTGAGATTCAGTTTTGGTGTAAGGAAATGCAGTTTTGTTTATTTATAGACTGACAAAGATGATGGTTTTGTGCAGATATGGTAGATATACGGATCAAGTGGAGAGAGAGAGACCTAGGTACATTGCGAACGGAAATCCAAGCGGATCAGGGTGTCCGTCATGCATTGGCTAGGTTTGGGGTTCTGAAATTTGTGGAGAACCCTTTGATGAGGGCTAGTGAGCCCTTGTTGGCTTGGATTATCAGTTATTGGGATCCAGACCATGAGGTGTTTATAGTGCAGGGGCACAGGATTAAGTTGACAGTTCAGGATCTTTATTTCCTGACTGGTCTCCCGCCATTAGGGATGGTGGGAAATACACAGCCAGTGTTATCGCGAGGGTGTAACATCATGGAGTTTTTTTAGCGACACTGTCGACTAGGTGTCCGAGTCAACGGGACTCAGATATCGATTGGGGATCTAGAGCGGTTGGAGACTCGGGCAGTGGCAGTAGCAGTGTTGCGGATCTTGGGCAGCCAGGCATTCCATCACATCACTGGAGGGCAGATGATGATTGTAGAGAGTGTGTTGGGTGGGACATACTATGGGTGGGCCCAGATGATGTTGGTGTCGGTGAAACAACAGCTGTCGGTATGTAAGCAACAAGTGAATCATGATTGTGCCTATGGGATGGTATTGTGCTCTTTCTTCTTTGAGAAGATCCTAACCTTACGACCTCGTATACAGTTACTTGATGGGGGTCCGAGAGAGCCCCGGATGCGTCAGTGGGGATGACTACTGTGTAGAGGAGGAGAAGGGGCGGTCGGACGGGTGTTCCGACCAGACTTCTTCGCCCATTGGGATCAGATGCCATTGTACATAGACGACCATCCCTATAGTGGGACGAGTTATTGGGGAGATTCGGACTTGCCGCTTCCGCCTGGTCGAGTATGGGGACCTGATGGTAAGTGAATAGCAACTAATCTATTATGTGCATTCTAGAGTTTGTGACTAGTATTCATGGTACTAATCCTTATAATTTTTGGAATGCAGATATAGCTCTGGTAAAACCGGCCAGATATATAGGACGACCTGCAACAGCAGGAGCTATAGGTGCAAGTGGATCAAGGATGACATAGAACAAGGATATGGCCGCTCTGTTGGAGGACATTCGTCGCAGATGTGAGGGGCTTCTGATCGGTGTGTCGAAGCGTGGTTGGCAAGATTTAGATGACCAGTACATAGAGTTATGTATTGGGATACCCTCGGAATGGCGAGGTATCATGCGACACATGGCGATGGCCAGTCAGATTGTGTGTGATCTACAGGCTGTGGGAGTAGAGCCGTTGGCTCGAAATCCTCCAGAGAGTGATTAGATGTAGGGCAGGTGGTGCCCCCCAATGTTTATGTAGGGGCAAGTGATGCCCCCCATTTTTGTAGTTTTGTTTTTTGTAACATGCTATGGGCATGTGATATGTTTCAGAGTAGATGGACTCTAAAAACACATGTTATATGATATATATGATTTATATGCATTTTGTTGATGGTGTTAAATGTTATTGTCTTGTGTGTGATAAATGCCAGTCTAGAACATGATTTTCAGTTTGATCTACGTAGTGATTTTGACTTCTAGGTATATGGCTGAAAGTAATGAATCTAAATTGACATATAAAAAGTTTCACTCGTAAATATTGTCTAAATAGGATAGGGTTGTGCACACGATAGACACCATTAAGTTGTAAGACAAGAAGCAGGGAATCGACACGAACGTGGAGATGGAGGATGTGATGAGAAAGGGCATCAGCTAATAGACCACGTACCGCATCATATTTGGCCTAATTATTGGTGGCATTACCAATGCAGACTCCATTTGCAAGAACGAGGGTATTCAAGGGGGTAAAGATGGCCCATGCAGCCGAGGCGAGATTCCAGGAATAGCGACTTGCCCCATCGGCATAGCCAATATAATGTGTGGATGAGAGGGCCAGTGGAATAGTGTCACAAGACAAGAAAAGGGAGGAAGGAGAATAATGATGGCAGTGTGAGTATATGGTAGACATCCAATGACAACTATGAGAGGGAGTGGTCGGGTTAGGAAGTCTAGGACTCATAGATCGACTAGAGGGAGATGAATGAGAACTATGGGAGGAAGAGCGGGAACTCATGCTGCGAAGGACATCATAAATACGGATGGTATCATCGTGATTATGGGAAGAAAGCGAAAGGTCGAGGAAACCACATGACGTTGCAAAGCTACCTAAATCATCAGTATGGGAAGAGAGGTGCACATATGGGTCATCAGGGGGAATGACAGAAGAACAAGTAAAAAGATGGTCAAAGCATGAAGAGCCCAAGAATGTTTCTAAAGGGGAATCAAGCAAAACAGATGGAGTGGATTCAGAGGGAATGTACTCCGAGGGTTGCACAGATGATGATAGGTATAGGAGGGGGGAAGCAGGTTCCGACATCTCAACATTAGGGGGAGGAATGTCAATGGTATCAGGGGGATCCTTGAGTAAGCCTGATGCATACTGAGCAAGGATGGGAGAGGCGGATTGATTTTGTTCAACTTCGTACTCACGAATGACCTCTAAAGAGGCTCGGTAATGCATGAGGTGAGGAAAATGGTGAGAATGATGGCCATGGATACCACATAGAGCAGAGGGTTTGTTGGTGTGAAGAGTCTTTGGGTTCTTGGCTGCGGATGAGGAAGAAACAAAGGTTTCAGGGGCCGTAGATTCAGGGAAAGCGACTTTAACCATGGGTTGGATACGAGGAAACTCAGGAAAAGTATGGGTGGCATGAACGATACCATCACACAAGGCACAAGGCTTGGCGGGTGGAGGGGGGGTAGGGTCAGGTGCGGTGGTATTGTCTTTGGAGGCCCCTTTGCGAGTTTTTCTTTTCTTTACCATAGCAGTCATGGCATGAGGATGGTCTTGCAGAGGGGCTAGGGGCATAGTAGCGGTGGAAGGAGCAAAGGGAATTGGTTGCACAGGTGTCACAACAATGTATGGTTTGGGGTGGCCCAGTGGGGTCTCAGCTGGAGGAGTAAGATACCAAACTGGTATTCCCAAGGTTAAATTAGGGAGGGAAAGGTTGGCCATGATGGAAAACGAATAAAATCCAGGGGGGGACCAAGAAAAGGTATCTGACCGGTGGGGTAATGGCTAGGAGGGATGGCTCCCATATGGTGGAGGCCTGAGGGAACCGACTCAGGAGGGTAGGGGGGTTCCTGAGTGTGAGGGGGATGGGAAGGTCCAGGCGGGAGAGGTTCAGTCGGCTGAGGCGGAGGGCTAGGAGTAGGGTGCGGCGGACGGGGTTGAGGTTGCTGACTAGTCGAAGCAGGTTATGGAAGGGCAACTTGAGACGATTGCATCATGCAAACATTCGCTAAGCTGGGATCAGAGACAGGAGGAGGGGGAGGACCTGGGAAAGTGCCAAGCAAGGAGGAGTCTTTGTAGACGTCGGGGGAAACACTGGTCAAAGAATCAACAATTTGCTTATTAGAGATAGTAGAGATGGTGGAATCAGGGGAGGTCTGAAACTTTGGTTCATGATACGTCAATTGGTCAATGGTGATAATTTTTCCATTATGAGGGAAAAACATCTTGCGGTGGATGGCGAATGGGACGGCAGACATGGCATAGGTGTAACTATGCCCCAAAATAATGTTGTAGTCAAGGGGGGTGTCGATAACTTCAACGTTGACAAAACCAGTCTTGCCTGCAAGGGTGATAGGACAGTTACGGAAGAGGCCAATGGGCTGCGAGGCATGGCCATCCCACGCACGAAGGGCGATTGTGGAAGGGGCCAACTCAGGAGATCCGAGTTGTTTCCAAACCAAAGCGAACATCACACAGGTAGATGCCCCCTCATCAATAATACAATGAGTGACATTGGCATTTCGGATTTTGACTGGGATTTGGAAAGAAACAGAAGCAGGAAGGGGGGGATGGTCTGACTGACGGGCGTCGAAAACAATTAATTGGTCATTAGCAGGATCTATAGCACCCATGACAGATAGTAGAGCCTTCTTTTGAGGACATGACTAGAGGAGTTTCAGTGTTGAAATGGCAGTAGGAGATTGTGCCAGATCATCTACTATGCTGTATGAATGGGCAGCCCGACCAGAGGCAGCATTTCGGCGTAATGGGCCCTTAGGAATTTTGGTAGGAACCTTAGCTTTGGGTGGAGGGATTTGCAAGGGACCATTGGGTGTCGACAGAGGCTCTATAGGATCTGAATATGGGGACTCAGAGACAGACAGAACAGGAGGCGTGGAGTACTGACGATATTGAGTTTGGAGGTTAAGGTCAACAGTGAGGGGTTGGTCAGAGGCCATCATGAGAATCTGGTAATCAGAGGAACCAGAAGGCGAAGGTTGAGTGGTTATCAGGGCATGTGGTGGTTGAGTATCCATGAATCCTTGTTGAGGGAAAGGGTCAAAAAGGGTCGTATTGGGAGGGACAGTATGGGAGGAGTGTTGTCCCCGAACGGTGGCCTGAGACTCCCACATCTACCGCATTTGTGGTAACAAGGGACAATCATGAGTGTAATGACCATAAACATCGCAACATGAACAGGGCTTATTGGTGCTAAGCGGCCTATCCGGCTTGGGCTGAGAGCCTTGTGGCTGGTTGGCAGTGGTAGAGTCAATTATTGAAGGATTGGATCCACGAATACTAGAAGAAGATTGATTTCCTTTCCTCTTTCTTTGAGAAGTAAGAAGAATAGTTTCCCCCTGCTGCGCAAATACTTTCCCTAGAGGGGGTAGTAAGCGCGGTTGCGGGGGTGGAGAAGGCAAGGGAGTGGGAGGTCCAAATGCTGGAGGAGCTAGGACACCAGGCTGTGGGTATGGGTAAGGAGTAGAATGGGCAACATTGAGGTAAGCAGGAGTGTGGGAAAAAGGAGGAGGCATGCAGTATCCTGGATACATGCTACCTAGAGGGGGAAAAGTGCCAGCGGGGTTGGCCCCTGCGAGAGGGAAACCATAGCCCAGAAGATGTTGAGCAGGGGTATGTGACAGAGCTCCAACGATACCATCGGCAGAGTGAGATACCCTCGAGGCATTAGGGCCACTGGGCTTGTGTTGGGAAAAATACTGAGAGGGGGGGGGGGTGAATCAATATTTAGGGCTAAAAAATTTTCCTTTGCTTTCTCTTAAAACCATATGTTACAGTACTGCATCCAATATGTATGTCCAGATATCTTATTATGTATTTACTTAGAGTATTGCATCAGATAAGCATTAAGCATGAACAGAAATAATAGAACAAACCATCAAACAAAACAACACATATGAACACCAGGATTTAAGGTGGAAACCCAATTCGGGAGAAAACCACCGCTGCTGTAATCTTAATCTTCAATATTGTTATAGAGAAAACTTCTTACAATATATGCTGGTGCAGACTTATACTAGCACGCAGGCACCCACCTACACAAGGCTTCAACCTTCTCTCATTTACCAGCCTCTCCTAGAAGGGAGCTACTACCCCCTGCTCTCGTTTACCAGCTACCATTGGAAGGGAGCTACAACCCCCTCTCTAAAGGCTTCGACCTTCAGCACCATTGCGGACCACATTTCATCAACTTTCATACTGGATCCACCAGTTTCCATACGAAATACCTGGCCAGTCACCAGATTTATTTATTTTCTGTATACTCACACCAGTTCCTCATGATTTCGTCCGTCATTCACACCAGAGATTCATCATTATATTCATGGGTGCATCGTAGTTTCAGATTTTTCAGTTAAGAACAGAGCTCGCCCATACAGATATTCTTTTTAGAAATTTTTATTCACCACCCTTACAATGCACACCTCGTTCTTTATTTTTCTTCTCCTTATATAGTTTTCCCTTTATTAGAACCATGAGTCAAAACCACAAACCGCTAATGGTATTCCTCTGACAGTATTCCTTTTAGTTTATCCCACGGGGCTTTTTGATCTCTTTTTAATTTTTATTTATCAATTTTGAACAGAACTTTAGGATTAAATTTAACCCTTCGCATTTTATCCCTTCCAAATAATATGGTAAACTTTTGACCCCGGGCCCACAAATATATTCAATAGCCAATCAAATACACGCATGGTACCATAGGTAAACTCCATGCAATTCCAGCATCCGATCACCGTTATATTAGCAAGCTTCTAGATCAACGTCGTATATGAATATCGCTCAACCTCCGATACCGATCGTTAACGTGTGATGACCCGCCGTACTTGTGTTAATCTTCGTGCACCTTCAACAAATGACGACCGTCCGATGACCCCTTCCCAGATCAACGACACTCAACGATATCGTTGGGCACCCTGGCTTGAACTATAACGCGCTATGGCGCACAGTAAAAGTAGTTTTGTAGAATCGTATAGGGATGTGTGTCACCTGTTCTATGGAATCGCTCCCCACCTCTTGAATACCGCTTTCCCGTTGAAGGCAGTGCGATGAAAACCATAAACCGCCTTCACTGTTCCTCCTTCGTGGTTCCGCCCTTCGCTCAAGGTTTCGTTCATGATTCCAAAGGGGTAGTCTAGGTTTGCGCTATAACTCTGGTCTATCTTTGGCAGGATTTCCAATAACCAACGAACAAATCTAGTTCTCTTTCGACGAGATTTCCTTACAAACATTAACTTGTGACAATTCAATGTCATTCCTCACTTCTGCTATGATATATATTAACATGTCAACCTTCCATTTCGGAGTTCTATCCTGGCATAGTTCCGCTTCTACTTGTACATTAAAAAACATCATATCTCTGCCACCATTAAGTTCTTCAATGGATACACTGAATGCCTCGAGAGCCCCCTATATATTCAACCAAGAGTTCCATGACTGAAAATATCAAACTAAGCCAGATATTCATTATAAGAAGGTCTCATCCTGGAATTCGAATCCTACCACCATGATTCCTCAACAGGGTTTCACTTTTAACTCCATTCGCAGAGACTCATACAGATATTGAGGGGATTCCACACAAGAATTACATCAGTCAATACACATATAATACACATATCCCTAACAATGATTTCATTCTTCTCCGGGCACCGTAGGTATCCTTTTCCCATTATGAAATTGATCACACAGGTCATATATATTCTAGATTTACTCATACTTAACACAATTCCACAGTTCTTCATTAACATATACAAATCTTAGCCAGATATTCAATTTGTCCTTCAATCTATTACCTTGTCTCTTCCTAGCAGCTCTCCCTTTTGTCATCCCCTTTGCAAACTGTATTAAACCCCTAATTCAACTCTACAACTCTGTCTGTTTTTCCTTATGGGTAGTTTAGGTGCTGCTCCTGTCTTTGCCAATTCCTTTTCCATCAATGACAATATTTCTAACAATCTCCCCCTTTAGCATTGATGGCAATAATCTTCCTCTGATGGCCTTACAGAAGCCCTTTGTTTCTTTTCCTCCCCCTTTGATATCAATGGCAAAGATTTTGATCAAGATCCTTTGAACCGATAATGCCATGCTCCCCCTGAGATCATGCTGCATCTTCAAACATAATATGACCAACAATTCATCCTTTTCATATGAAAAATGCTCCCCTTGAGCCTGTGCATTCAGAGATGCCTAACAACACCTCACAACCAATTTAATATTCTATATTTAAGTAGACCCGATCCTCTGCATGGCAGAGACTACTCCCAGTTTCTATCTGAGATATTCGAACGCTTCCCTGGGTAGAGGTTTGGTAAATATATCAGCAACTTGTTCTTTGGAGGAAACATACTCCAATTTCACCTTTTGTTCAAGCATTTGTTCACGTAAGAAGTGATATTTTATGGGAATGTGCTTGGTCTTGGAATGCATAACAGGATTCTTTGAGATACTGATGCACATGTATTATCACACATAATGGAGATAGGAGATGAACATTTGATTTGAAAGTCTTGTAGGGTTTGCATCATCCAGAGAAGTTGAGTGCAACATGATGTAGTAGCCACATATTCTGCTTCTGCTGTAGATAAGGCAATGGAGCTTTGCTTCTTGCTAAACCAAGATACTAACCGGGGCCCCATATAGAATGCACCACCACTAGTGCTTTTCCGATCATCAACACTTCCAGCCCAATCTGCATCAGTGTATGCATGAAGAGTAAGATCAACATTATTTGGATACCATAGTCCAAAGTCTTGAGTTCCTTGTATATATTTGAATATTATTTTCACAGCCTGAAGATGAGACTCTTTTGGATTAGCTTGGAATCGTCCAACAATCCCAACTGCATGCATGATGTCTGGTCTTGTCCCAGTGAGATAAAGTAGACTTCCTATCATAGATCTGTATTCAGGTTGATTCACCGTGGGGAAATCATCATTAGAACTGAGATTACATCCGATTATCATTGGTGTACTTATAGGTTTGCAGTCGTCCGTGCCATACTTCTTCAGGATTTGCTTGAGGTATTTTTCTTGTGATAAGAATATGCCATCTGTTGCTTGTTGCACTTGCAAGCCAAGAAATAATGTTAGTTCCCCAAGAAAAGAAATTTCAAATTCTTGTTGCATATCAAAAGCAAATTTCTGACTCATAGACTCTTTTTTACTTCCAAAAATGATATCATCAACATATACAACCACAATCAATAGTTTGTCATTTTCATTTTTTGTGTATAAGTTGCTATCAGTAGACCCTTTTGAAAATCCTTGTTGATGAAGATATTTGTCAAGACAATAGTACCATGCCCTTGGAGCTTGTTTGATACCATATAGAGCCTTTTTAAGTCTACAAACAATTTTTTCATCATTTCCCAAAATGAATCCTTCTGGTTGTTCTATATAGACTTCTTCTTCTAGATCACCATTGAGAAAAGCAGATTTAACATCCATTTGATAAACTTTGATTTGTTGGAAGCTTGAAAAAGCAAGAAACATTCTTATGGCTTCAAGTCTGGCTACAAGAGAAAAGGTTTCTTCAAAGTATATACCTTCTTTTTGAGCATACCCTTTGCACACAAGTCTAGCTTTATTTATTATAACATCCCCATTCTCATTTAACTTGTTTTTGAATATCCATTTAGTTTCAATGACATTTTTGTCATGAGGTCTTGGTACTAATTCCCAAGTGTGATTCTTTTCAATTTGATCAAGCTCTTCATTCATGACTTGAATCCAAAATTCATCTTTGCTAGCTTGACTGACACTGTGAGGTTCAATAGTGGACAGAAATGCCAAATTGCTAGAAGATCCCACAAGAGTCCTTCTTGTTTGTACACCTGATCCCTTTTCTCCCAAAAATTGAGATTCTGGATGATTCTTTTGAACATATCTAGATGGAGCCTTTTTAGACAAATCCTCTTCGGGTTCTTCACTAGGTTCACTGTTTGTATCATTACTATTTGATGTAGAAGGATATGTGTCATCATCATCTTCATTTGTTGTTTGCTTTTCTTCTTTTGGAGCTGCAGGAGACTCATCAATAACAACATCAATACATTCAACAATCTTCCGAAGTCTTTTATTGTAACATTTATATGCCCTAATCCTAGAGGAGTAACCAAGAAATATTCCTTCATCTGCTTTGGGTTCAAACTTGCCAAGTTTTTCATCATTATTCTTGTTAAAGCATTTTCTCCCAAAAATTCTAAAATGCTTTATAGTGGGAGGATTACCATATCAGAGTTCATATGGAGTTTTATCACTATTTACACGAACATGTGCTTTGTTGAGAATGTTTACTGCTATATGTGCTGCTTCTCCCCAAAATGTGTCAGGTGTTCCGGAATCATCAAGCATAGCTCTAGCCATTTTTTGAACTGTTTTGTTCATTCTTTCTGCAACTCCATTCTGTTGTGGAGTGCTAGCTACAGAGAACTATCTTTTTATGCCATGTTGTTCACAGAATTCAAGGAATTCATTGGATGTATATTCTCCTCCTCGATCAGATCTGAGACACTTGATTTCTAGATCTAATTCATTCTCAACTAGTGCTTTGAAGATCTGAAATTTCTCAAATGCTTCATCTTTGTGTTTAAGCAGCCCAATCCAACACATTCTAGAGAAATCATCAATGAATAAGATATAGTATTCTTCACCACGTGGTGACTTTTTCCTCATAGGTCCACATGTTTCAGTATGAATGAGTTCAAGAGGCTTACTTGATGATTCTTCCTTGGAATTAAATTGTACCCTGGTTTGCTTTCCGAATTGGCAAGATTTGCATATGATATTTTCAGATAGAGTAATATTGGGAAGATCACGAATAGCTTTAAGTCTTCTTGATTTGTTGATTTGAGAGAAGCTCAGATGCCCCAACCTTCTATGCCATAGCCAATGTTTTGAAGATTTACTCAAATAACATTGTTATTTGGATTTCTTCAATATATACAGGTTGTTTGGAGTTCTTTTTCCTTTTATAATTGCTTTACCTGTATCAAGATCACGTACCACACATTCTTTTGAACTAAAGACAACTTCAGTTCCTTGATCACACATTTGACTTACACTTAACAAGTTATGCTTTAATCCATCCACATACATGACTTCATTAGCTTTCACCTTTTCTTTTAGAAAAACAAACCCTTTTCCCTTAATGACTGCAGGAGTATCATTTCCAAATGTAACATTTTTTTCCTTTTCTAGAGCACTATATGCAAGAAGTTTGTCTTTATCACCTGTCATGTGTCTTGAGCATCCACTATCAATGTACCATTGGTTTTCTTCATCTTCTGCAAATAACACTATGCCACAATTTTCAACCTGTAATTCCTTCTTTTTCCATACTTTGGAGCTTGAAGGAACATGTTCTTTTGGCTGAACTTTGCTCCTGAATTCAGATTCTTCATGGCCAAAGTTATTGCAATAAGCACATTGAACTTCATTTTGAAGAGGAGAAAAGTTGTTATAAGTATTCTTCTTTGTTTCAATATGATCTGGATTTATGCAAGAACGCAACAGAATAAACATATAAACATAAATACAGAGATGCAGCGGAAATAACACTTCATTTCATTAATATCAACGAACTGAATTTTGCTTACAGACAGAATGGAAATAAAACTAGCTAGGCCGCTCGTAGCTATCTCTGAGAAGAGATGTGGCGGCTACAGGCCTCTGAACTGTGTTACAATGAGGCTCAAGGGCCTATTTATCATTTAGACACAATGGGAAATCCTAAACAGCCAAAACCCTAACCCTAGGAGATGAAGCGCCAAAACTATGGGCCCCGTTTGGGTAAATTGGTGTTTCAACTTCCCAGGGCGTAACTTTGGCATACGATCTCCGTTTGACACGTACCATACCTCGTTAGAAAGATCTATCTGAGGACTACAAATTTGGAATGGGCAACTTAGGAAATACATTAAAATAATTAATTAATTTAATATCTCCTAAACCAGATGAAATTTCCCAAATCAATTTCTAGGTTTTGTAGATCAAGTGTATTCTAGTCCCTCCACAAAATTTGGGATCTAGAGCACAACTGATGTACCCCAAATACACAAAATCTCAATAGGCCAGCTTTGACAACTTGATACAGTTGGATCTTCTGCTTGCGAGTGTTCTTGATTTGCATGTCCATGATGCAATCTGTGGTGGCCTGTTCCATGCAGTCTGGATTTAACTCAGTTGGTGTGAGTTGTTTTGCAATGTCCGAGGTGTCCAGTAGAGGTGGGAAGTAAGGACGAAGGCGATCCACATTGAAGACTGGGTGCAGACCAAGGAATGGTGGAATACTGAGCTCGAACGCATTGTTCCCTACAGCCTTGGTGATGGTGTACGGCCCGTATCGGAGCGGGCGAAGCTTGCGGTGGGGTCCAGTGAGGCGCTCCTTCTGCAAATGTAGCCATACTTTGTCGCCCACCTGGAAGTTGTGTGGCACCCGGTGTTGATCATGGCGCTGATTGTACTTCGCATTGGCTCTGTCCAATATATCATAAACCTATTGGCGGATGTGTTGAATGCACTCGATGAAGCTACTTTCTTTGTCAACTTCAGATTGGACATGAGCTGAATCGGCCTGAGCAGCTGCAAATGGCATGGCTACGTCAATGGGACATAGTGGCTGGAATCCAAAGCCCACCTGAAAGGGGCTATGGCCAATTGAACTGTGGAGAGCCCGGTTATAACTATGTTGTACATAAGGGAAGCTCTCGTCCCATGTGCGTGGATGCTTTGAATTGTACATGCGCAGAATGTGTACAATCATTCTGTTGACGACCTCTGTCTGGCCATCTGTTTGGGGATGGAAAGCTGTGGACTTGGTGAGCTTGGTATCCAACATCGACGAGAGGCTGGACCAAAATGTGCTGAGGAACCTGCTATCCCGATCTGATATGATAGACTGTGGGATCCCAAAGTGCACCCACACTCGTTCAAAGAAGAGTTTGGCAGTGGCTTCTGCTGTGATATTCTTCTTGCAGGCCGCCATAATGGCCATCTTCGAGAATCTGTCAACGACCACAAAAACACAGTCATTTCCCTACTTAGTAGAAGGCAGGCCCGACATGTAATCCATGGAGATGGATTCCCAAGGTCGACTATGGGTAGGTAGAGGAGTATATAGGCCTTGCTTCTTGATGGTCGGTTTGGCAATGGCACAAGCAGTGCAGGATCTGATGTGCTTCTCGACATCCTTTCGAAGGTTAGGCCAATAGAAATACTTCTGTAGTATTGCTACTGTTTTCTCGACCCCGAAATGCCCAGCGACTCGACTGTAGTGTGCTTCCCATATCATCTTGGCACGCTCGCTTGAAGGAACACAAAGGTGTCCCAGGTGACATAAAAGTTCATCTTGGAGGTGAAAATTTGGAACTTGCGTGCCCCCCAAGAGTGCCTTGTAAGTGTGGCCGAATTCTGGGTCACTCTCATAGAGAAGCGGCCAATCAGAAGTCTCGTGCCCACAAGAGTTGAGTACGGTGGTGAGCGCCACGATCGGTGGTCGGCTGAGGCAGTCTGCAACATTATTGGTGCTACCCTTCTTGTACTTGATGTTCAAATGAAACTGTTGCAGATATGTGGACCACTTCTGATGGCGATCATTCTGCAACTTCCCTTGTGTCTGTATGAACTGCAGGGGTCGGTGGTCTGTGTGGATGATTGTTTCCTTCCCAAAAATGTAATGCTTCCATTGTCGACAGGCTTGCACAATGGAATACATTTATTTGTCATAGGTGGGATACTTGCGAACTGTCTCAGACAATGTCTCACTGTGATATGCCACTGGATGTCCCTGTTGAGTAAGAACTGCCCCAATAGCATAGTCAGAGGCATCTGTCTCGATCTCAAATGGCTGCTGCAAGTCTGGTAAGGTGAGCACGGGGGCAGAACAGAGGCGATTTTTCAATTCTTTGAACGCCTTCTGTTGAGGTTCCGACCAAAAGAATTTTGCTCTCGCTCCTCCTTTGGTGACTTGACTCAAGGGCCAATTGATATGAGAGAATCCCAACACGAATCTACGGTAGAAATTAGCAAGACCCAGAAAGCTGCGAAGCTCTGTTATAGTAGTCGGGGCTGGCCAATCCCGAATGACTTGGATCTTGGCTGGATCCACATGCACCCCCTTTCATCAATAATTTATCCCAGATATTGAACCTGGGTCATGCCAAAAGTGCACTTCTCCAAATTGGCACACAACTTGTGTTGCCGCAGTGTTTGGAGGACTTGTCCGATGTGGTGAAGGTGCTCTTCCCAAGTCTGGCTGAAGATCAGAATGTCATCCAAGTACACCACTACAAATGAGTTGGTGAATGGCCGCAAGATGTCATCCATCATCCTCATGAAGGTGGCGAGAGCATTCGTCAACCCGAAAGGCATGACCAGCCATTCGAAAAGGCCTTCCTTGGCTTTGAAGGCAGTCTTCCACACATCGGAGGGTTCAATCGGTACCTGGTGATACCCAGACTTCAGGTCGATCTTGCTGAAATATTTTGCACCTTTGAGTTGGTCCGGAAGGTCATCAATCCGTGGGATTGGGTACCTATTCCGGACAGTGATCTTGTTCAGCGCCCGATAGTCAATACAGAGTCTCCACGTCCCATCCTTCTTCTGTACCAACACGATCGGGCTCCCACAGGGCGATGAACTTGGTCTGATGTGACCTTTCTACAACAGCTCCTGAATATGCCTCTTGATTTCATCATTCTCCAGAACAGAGCGCCGATAGATCGGTCCATTAGGTAGCGGCGCACCGGGGGTCAGATCAATCGGGTGCTTGACCTGACAGTGCAGAGGAACCCCTGTGGGTGAGGTGAATATGTCCCCGTACTCCTCCACAACCCTATCCATTTGTTGTTGTTGTGTAGAGGAGCCCTGTCTGGAGGTCGTGGCCACAGTCTTCTTCTTTCCCTGGGGGCGGATCATCAGGAAAACGAATTTCCTGGTTTGGGAAATGAGCTTACTGCATTGTTTTGCGGTAACCAAAGAGATAGCGGCAGGAGGTGGTACCTCTGGTATCCTGTACAACTTATTTCCCAAAGTAACAATAACAGCACGAGGTCGAGACTCATACACAGCATGACGCTTCCACAAGTATGGTTGTCCTAATAATACATCAGAAACATCAATAGGAGCAACGTCACATAATGCCTCATCCGTGAAGGGCTTGATGCTATAGGGAAGGCGGCACTGCTGGCTGACGCGGAGATCTCGTCCTTGGTGAAGCCACCCGATGGTGTATGGATGTGGGTGAGCTGTGGTCGGCAAGCCCAACCACTTCACGGCGTCTGCTGAAATGAGGTTCTTCTGGCTCCCATTGTCGACAATGAACTGTACCGGGGAGCCCTTTACCCACATCTGGGAGTGGAAGAGACGTTCCTCCTCCTCTGGATCTTCTGGTTCCTCCTTTTGGATATTTGCAGTGGCAACAGTGGCGTTGGGCTCCGCATCAATAATCTGTTTCCCTTTTTCATTCGCCTTTTCAGGTTCTGATTCGGAGTTAGAGCATGCATCTGACTCAGAAGCCCTCATCTCAGCCACTAGCGACTGCTTGGCCCGACACTCACTTGTGTTGTGAGTGGAGCTCTTATGGAACTCACACCACTTTCCCGTGTCCTTCTTTGGCTTTGCGGTGCTATTCTTTTCTTGTGGCTTTGATGAGTTGTCTTTAGCCACCATGCCTTGGCTCGGTCCTTTGTTCTGCGGTTTGGAAGCACCTTTCCCTTGCTTTTGATTCGCAGATCCAAAGTCTCGCTTCTTCTGCTTGAATTTCTGCTCAATCTTGGCAGCATACCGGTATGCCGTACCAAGCGAGGAGATGTCCAGGAACTCCATTTCCTCCTGAATGTATTTGTGCAGACAGCTGCGATACTTTAGCACCAGATGTTTCTCTGAATCTTTGATACCCAACTTTGTGCGCAGGGTATGGAACATATTCGTTAGCTCATGCACATCTTGATCCCTTTGTTGTCGCAGCGTGGTCCATTGTATGTACTTGTCCTCATAGCTCCCCACAGGATAGTACTGTTCCTTGACGACGTCTCGGAAAGAATTCCAAGTTGGTACGGCCGAGAACAGAGAGGGTTCTGTCTGGTCCTTGTTCTCACAGAAGGTTTCCCACCAGTCCTTAACATGGGGGGTAGCTTTGAGGAGTGCAAAAATAATCTTCTCCCGGTCTGAAAAGTCATGAACAGAGAAATATCCTTCTAACAGATTCAACCATCTATCTACGGCATCTGCGTCTATTTGAACCTCAAATATGGGAATGTCAAAATTTACTTGTACCTTAAAGGGAGTCGCAACTCCAGAGTGGCTACTGGATGCAGATGCGCCGCCGGTGGGCAGCCGTTGAAGGATCTGAGCAAAGCTATCCATCATCGCGTTCCTTTGTTTTTCGAGGGCCTCCTCGAGCAATATTTTGATAGGATCTCATGCTCCCTCATCTTTCTTTTCGTCCCCCATGGGTGTCCGTCGAGGTTTGCGAGGCTGATCTTGCAAAGGTTCCACCAGATCAAGCCCTAGCTCCTTATACCCCGACCTCGTTGGGGACATGCAAAGAAGGATCGAGAAAAAGCGGACCGCTCTGATACCACTGATCCGGATTTATGCAGGAACGCAACAGAATAAACACATAACCATAAATACAGAGATGCAACGGAAATAACACTTCATTTCATTAATATCAAAGAACTGAAATTTGCTTACAGAAAGAATGGAAATAAAACTAGCTAGGGCACTGGTAGCTATCTCTGAGAAGAGATGTGGCGGCTATAGGCCTCTGAACTGAGTTACAATGAGGCTCGAGGGCCTATTTATTATTTAGAAACAATGGAAATCCTAAACAGCCAAAACCCTAACCCTAGGAGATGAAGCGCCAAAACTATGGGCCCCGTTTGGGTAAATTGGTGTTTCAACTTCCCAGGGGCGTAACTTTGGCATATGATCTCCGTTTGACGCATACCATACCTCGTTAGAAAGATCTATCCGAGGAATACAAATTTGGAATGGGAAACATCGGTCCATGGACCCATGTTGCCCTCCGTTTTCCCAAAAAACGTCGTTTAGGGCCTCAAAACGGCTCCGGAAGTTTAGGACCCGAAAAACTGCTAAAAATAGTAAACTATGCCGAAACTGAAAAACTGAAATAGACAATGGTGGAGCCCCAAGTGGAATAGGCGGGTGACCACCAATATCCACCTGGATCACAATGTCAATCCTTTTCTTTCTTGCTTCTCTTGTCATGATGGTTTTATATGCAACACATTGAACAGCTTTATGACCAAAATTGTGACATGAGAAACATTGTCCATGGAAGAAGAAATTTCTGCGATCATAAAATCTTCTATATGAATTTACTTGTTGATTGGTGTTTCTTCGAAAGACATTATTTTTAGTGTTCTTTGAATTGAGATTATCATGCTTTATCTGTAAACATTCTTTATTCCCTTGCTGAGTGGTAGCATGTTGTAAACTAGCTGTAACTGCTTTTAGATAATTTGGTGCTGAAGCCTGAGAATATTCTCCAATATATCCAAGACCTGTCTTTATAAGAGGAGAACGTTGTACCTTGATAATCTCATCTAATGTTTCAGATCCTTTAGCAAATCTAAGATTCAAAGTTTTTCCTTTCTCAAGTTCTTTTATTAGACTTACTACTTCACACTCTAATTTCTAATTGTGTTTCTCTTTTTCTTCAAGCTGATTTTTCAGAGTTTCTATGGTTATTTTACTTTCTTCTAAGCAAAGTTTGAGTTTATTGTTTTCATCAAGAAAATCACTGTCTTCTAGAGCATCCACAAAAGTATCTTTTTCTTCTCTAGATTATTTTTCAAATGCCATGACAAGTCTAAGATCTTGTTCACATTCTTCCTCACTATCAGATAACCCATCACTATCTTCATGAGTATAGTAACTCTTTCTAGTGCTAACACGATTCTTATTCCTTTTTTCTACTTCCTTCCCCTTTTTATGTGTTTCTTTATAAGGACACTTAGAAACATAATGACCAACTCTTCCACAATCAAAACATTTGAAAGGAAGCTTACCTCTGAACTGTCTTGTGCCAAGTTGAAGTTTCTTTACAAAGTTTATCTCATCTTCTTCTGAGATATATCCTGATCCTTCTTTTTTTTGTACTTCCTTCCCTTTTTTAGAAGTTCTAAAGACTGCTTATTTGACTTCAGAAGGTCCTCCTCTTCTCATTTCATGTGCAGTTAGTATGCCATGAAGTTGCACCACAGTAAGGTTTTGAAGATCCTGCTTTTCTTCAAGGGCAGAAACTTTTGACTCAAATTTTTTCATTAGTGATCTTAAGACTTTCTCAACCAAGGTGGATTCGGTTATTGTTTCTCCCATATTTATCATACGATTTACAATATCATCAAGACGTAAAAAGAAATTGGCAATGCTCTCCTCATTATCCATTTTTAGATTCTCATATTGAATTCTGAGAGTTTGGAGTTTAGCACTTTTTACCTTTGCATCACCTTCATAACTTAGAATGATTTTGTCCCATATTGTCTTGGCTGTATTCAGCTGCATGACCTTGACAAATTCTGATTCAGTTAGACTTCCCAATAGAGCATTGACCACCTTTGCATTCGTTTCATAGTTCTTTCTTTCCGTAGGATCTGTTGGTACTGTAGCTGGGTATTGATATCCTTGTTCAACAATTGCCCATACCTCTGCTCCCAGAGATTGAAGATAGGATCTAATCCTTGTTTTCCAGAAGATTAAATTGTTTCCGTTAAAGAGCGGAAGCCTGATAGATGTTGTTCCATCTTAATTGCTCATCTTGCTTGATCTTCCTTCTAGCGGCTAAGATTTTTCAGAAGGACCTACTCTGATACCAATTGTTGGGAAAAATACTGAGAGGGGGGGGGGGGTGAATCAGTATTTAGGGCTGAACAATTTTTGTTTTCTTTCTCTTAAAACCATATGTTACAGTACTGCATCCAATATGTATGTCCAGATATCTTATTATGTCTTTACTTAGAGTATTGCATCAGATAAGCATTAAGCATGAACAGAAATAACAGAACAAATCATAAAAAAAAACAACACATATGAACACCAGGATTTAAGGTGGAAACCCAATTCGGGAGAAAACCACCGCTGCTGTAATCTCAGTCTTAAATATTTTTATAGAGAAAACCTCTTACAATATATGCTGGTGCAGACTTATACCAGCACACAGGCACCCACCTGCATAAGGCTTCAACCTTCTCTCGTTTACCAGCCTCTCCTAGAAGGGAGCTACTACCCCCTGCTCTCGTTTACTAGCTACCACTGGAAGGGAGCTACAACCCCCTCTCTGAAGGCTTTGACCCTCAGCACCACTGCGGACCACGTTTGATCAACTTTCATACTGGATCCACTAGTTTCCATATGACATACCTTGCCAGTCACCAGATTTATTTATTTTCTGTATACTCACACCAGTTCCTCATGATTTCGTCCATCATTCACACCAGAGATTCATCATTATATTCATGGGTGCATCGTAGTTTCAGATTTTTCAGTTAAGAACAGAGCTCGCCCATACAGATATTCTTTTTAGAAATTTTTATTCACCACCCTTACAATGTACACCTCATTCTTTATTTTTCTTCTCCTTATATAGTTTTCCCTTTATTAGAACCATGAGTCAAAACCATGAACCGCTAATGGTATTCCTCTGACAGTATTCCTTTTAGTTTATCCCACGGGGCTTTTTTATCTCTTTTTAATTTTTATTTATCAATTTTGAACAGAACTTTAGGATTAAAGTTAACCCTTAAAGTTAACCCTTCGCATTTTAACACTTCCAAATAATATGGTAAACCTTTGACCCCGGGCCCACAAATATAGTCAATAGCCAATCAAATACGCACATGGTACTATAGGTAAAATCCACGCAAGTCCAGCGTCCGATCACCGTTAGATTAGCAAGCTTCCAAATCAACGGTGTATATGCATATCGCTCGACCTCCGATACCGATCATTAACGTGTGATGGCCCACTATACCTATGTTAATATTCGCGCACCTTCAACAAATGACGACCGTCCGATGACCCCTTTCCAGATCAACGACGCTCAACGATATTGCTGGGCGTTCTGGGTTGAACTATAACGCGCGATGGCGCACAGTAAAAGTAGTTTTGTAGAATCGTACAGGGACGCGTGTCACCCGTTCTATGGAATTGCTCCCCACCTCTTGAATACCTCTTGCCCATTGAAGGCAGTGCGATGAAAACCATAAACTGCCTTCACTGTTCCTCCTTCGTGGTTCCACCCTTCGCTCAAGGTTCTGTTCATGATTCCAAAGGGGTAGTCTGGGTTTGCGGTATAACTCTAGTTTATCTTTGGAAGGATTTCCAATAACCAACGAACAAATGTAGTTCTCTTCCGACGGGATTTCCTTACAAACATTAACTCGTGACAATTCAATGTCATTCCTCAATTCTGCTATGATATATATTAACATGTCAACCTTCCATTTCAGAGTTCTATCTTGTCACAGTTCTGCTTCTACTTGTACATTAAAAAACATCATATCTCTGCCACCATTAATTTCTTCAATGGATACATTGAATTCCTTGAGAGCCCCCTATATATTCAACCAAGAGTTCCACAACTGCAAATATCAAACTAAGCCAGATCTTCATTACAAGAAGGTCTCATCCTGGAATTCGAATCCTACCACCATGATTCCTCAACAGGGTTTCATTTTTAACTCCATTCGCAGAGACTCATACAGAGATTGAGGGGATTCCACACAAGAATTACATCAGTCAATACACATATAATACACATATCCCTAACAATGATTTCATTCTTCTCCGGGCACCGTAGGTATCCTCTGCCCATTATGAAATTGATCACACAGGTCATATATATTCCGGATTTACTCATACTTAACACAATTCCAAAGTTCTTCATTAACATATACAAATCTTAGCCAGATATTCAATTTGTCCTTCAATCTATTACCTTGTCTCTTCCTAGTAGCTCTCCCTTTTTTCATCTCCTTTGCAAACTGTATTAAACCCCTAATTCAGCTCTACTGCTCTGTCTCTTTTGCCTTATGGATAGTTTAGGTGCTGCTCCTGTCTTTGCCAATTCCTTTGCCATCCATGACAATATTTCCAATAGCTTGGGGAGGTGAGGAAGGACGGTATAAACATAACCAGATTGAGCATAGATAAGGTCATATTTCAAGGCTATTTGGAGGGCGGCTTCTTCGGTTTGGGGAAAATGGGATGCGACATATTTTCCAATGGGAGGTAAGAGAGAGCGAGGGAACCAATCCATATAAACCCGATCTTTAAAGCGGGGAGCACGACATAAGCTCCGTCTTCTTCACCATTCCTGGACATGAGCGGAAAGGCGGGTCGAAGAGGATTGATGAAAAGAAGTCAGGAGTTCAATACCCGTGTCGTATCAGAGAGGGAGTTGGAAATAAGATATAAAGGCTTGGGAAATGGTCGCAAAGGTGGTATGGGAAGAGGTGGCTTGATCAACATACCATTTAGAAGCTTCACCGGTAAGCGTGCTTTGGAAAAATCGAAGATGGATGGAGTCATCGGTGATGGAATTGGAGGAACACCACATGTGGAAAGATCGAATATGGTTGGAGGGATCTTCACTAGCAAGGCCTTCGAACTTGGGAATGTCGGAGGGGAGCTTGGTTGGCATAGCAAGCCAACTGACATCATGGCGAATAGGATCATTGATTAGCTTATTGAAGTCAGGGAGACTGAGACCGGCCATATAAGGGAGCAACGAGGCAGTCGAGGTAGGTCCCATAGTGGTTCCACTAGAAATGGACCCAGTAGTAGCACTGGGGTTGCCGCTAGCGCTAGGCCCTGAAATAGACATGGTGAAGGTAACAGGGGGAGAACCAGGAATAGGGGGAGAACCTGAATGATCAGAGGAAGGGTCAGAGTGCAGACTCGGGGGAGGACTTACGTGATGACGATGGGAAGGAGGAATTCCAACAACTGGAAACTGAGGGTGAAGGCCAAGAAGACTCTGTGACAAACGCCTTGGAGGCGCAATGATGACGGGAAGAAGAAAACTGACAGGGGCAGGGAGGGGAAAAATCAAGTGAGGTCAATGTCGAAACAAGGGCAGAGAGGTGCAGTGTCAATTGATTTTAAAGGCTTTTCCATGTGGTGTTAACTAGGCTCTTCTTCACTTAGGATTAGTGTGTGGCGTGCGTTAATTTTAATTGTTTAAACCCAGATGTTTTGACAGTAAAATAAAAAGTGTGCAGCGTAACTAAAAATAAATCTGCAGTAAATAAGACTGAAAGAACAGAAAATTAACAACTAACAATGCATCAATCTAACCTAAGAAGGTGGGTCTCTCAAAACTAGTCTATAAGAGGGAAAAAAATAAGCAAAGCAAGCGAAAAAGAGGCCAATAGATCTAAGGTCGGGAGGGACAGGGATCTAAAGGAGAAATCTGCTGAAAAGAGGTGCAGAGAACAGCAAGGAGGCAGAGGCAAGGTTGCTGCTAAAAAGGAGGAGATTAGCTAAAAATAGGTGGGACAAGGAGGCGGCCCTAGAAATGAACCCAAACAAAACTATATGAGGTGATTTGAAAGGGATAAGAGCTGATCTAAAGGGATCTGAAAAATGAGGTATCAAATTTGATTGAAATAAGGCTGAAACTCTGAAAATTAGAACTTTTGAAACAACAAAAACTCTCCCACAAAAAGTGGAGGGTATTAGAGCCCTAAGGGGCGAGATTCCCACTTAGTTGAGTGAAACAGATCAAAAAAAAGTCTAAACGGGTGGAGACAGAGGTTGGAAAACCCTGACAGAAGCTTCAGACAAACCCAAAAAAAGTGCTGAAAAATTGCAGAAAAAAGTGCAGGTCGCAGGTTCTGAGCTGTTTTCAGTCCAGGTCGTAGATTTGGGGCAGAAAAGTGCGACCTCAAGGCCAGTTCATAGTTTTTGGGACAATAAGTGTGACCTGCAGATCTGGGTCTCTCAGCAGCAGATTGCAGAAAAAGTTGTCGTCTCAGCTGCGGCTGATGTCTGTCACCTGTGAAATAGGGCTAGAAACACACGGAAGTTAAAAATTTTAATGTTTGAGGGTTTTAGAGGTGAAAAGCACCATAAAAATAGGAAAAATAGAAAACGGAAGAGAAACCTTAGGGTCTGAAATAGCTGGATATGTAGGAATATATAAAACGACAGCGGTCGCAAAAGAAAACCCGTGTGGAGTCGCCAATTGTTTGTATGAACCTTTTGTCGTAAAAGACCACTTTAGCTACGCATAAAAAATAGCCCTAACATCGATTATGGCTGCCAAATATCTTTAAATATGCAATTAGGTGATCCAAATAATGTTGCACAAATCCAGATCTAAGCATAAAAGACATTAAGCAGATAAAGTAAAATGTGGCTCCATGCATCCAATATACAAGACAAGAACAATGTATTTGAAAGAATTTTTATATTATATTAAAAAGGGGGCACCTGAGAGGAAAACAAGAAAGGTGTTTTCCGGTTCTCCTCAATGGGATGGGTTCTTGAAAGTGCTGAGCATTTCAGACCTAAAATTCCTCTCTCTTGTTGTTGTAGAAAACCCAGACAAACATAGAACTCAATGGGAGCTCACAAGGCAAAAATGGAGAATGTGACCTAGTATAGATCCAGAGTGATCTAATGCAATGGAGGTGACTAATGAATGGGGAAAACCCTTCTATTTATAACAAAATATTAGGGCGGTCTAGAACTCGGTGCATAAATAAAATATTATTAATCGAATTTTAGAAACACCCTTTAGGAATATTTTATTATATTTGTTGGAGGGAAAAGGATTTTTGACTTGGGTCAATTCCTTTATTTATAAATAATAAATAAATATATGATTTATTTATCATTTTAGGGAAATGATGGGAATATAATTAAATAAATAATGGTTTATTTAATTATTTATGGATGATTTAGTCAAATTTAACTAAGAATATGATTTAAATAATGATTTAAATAACTTATTCTTAGGAAATAATTAAATAAATAAGGATTTATTTAATTAATTTCCTTGTTTTTGGTTAAATATGATCGGGAAATATAAACAAATAAGTTATTTCACATGGTGAAAGAAATTTTACTTAGGGTAAAATTGGTCTTACATGGTGTAGTTGGGTTTATCTAATAATAATAGGTTAGATGACCAAAAAAAATGGTGTAACAGATTGCCCCGTAACGTACGAGTGTGAGGAGAAAATCGTATGACCGAAGTACATTGTAAGAACTCAATCAGTAGACATTAAGAAGGAAGTGAGAGAGAGAAATATAAGGTAGTCTAAGGTGCTAAAGGACTAGACCCTGAGGAGACGAGACTTACAGGTGCAACAAGTCTCTAGTTTATGAAGTGGTACCTGTGCTAAAGGCGGCGGGGGAGGCATACCTATGCCCGCCGAGACAAAGTACAAAGAATAGGAAGTCCAATAAACAAGGAACCAAACCATGAAGAATATGTTGTCTTAAATAGGAGCTAGAAAAATAGAATGATGGATCCCACATACATGCTATGCCGGGAATAACCGTCAGGAATTATACAAGAAGATTTTAGTACATGAGATACAAATAGGCCCAAATGCCCCCTACACATGGGGAAGGGCTCGAAAAATCTGACTGATACATGCAAATCGAAGAGGCGCTGCAAGTGGCTGAGGCCAAGATCATTAAATGGGAGGAGCTGCATCAAGGGCTGAAATGAAGAAGTCATTCGGGCATGTGGGGGGCTACCTGCAGGGCCACCCCATCATGAGGGTTCAGACATCTCACACACACCTGGGAATCACCAATAGCTGCTGTTGCATCACTGGAATATCAAGTGTAGAGATCACGATCATGATGAAAAGAGCTCGAACCAAGGTACACTGCCCCCTAGACCTGGCTTCTGGAGTAAATGAGCTAATGTTAAGAGAAGTAGGTCTGCCATAGGTGAGGTAAGAAGGTAATCTCAACTAAGGCACACGAGAAAATAGTAGAGTGACTAATAGACGGACACTGATGATGATAATGAAATGAGGGATACTGAGTAGCGGATGGACGACTTCCCTTGTTAGAGCATAAGGGGCAGCAATTGACACAATATCAGGGAGGATGGGTGACAATGGTACGGAAGGCCATAATGTGCAACACGAGAGAGGGACCAAGTGAGGAAGGATGGAGAACTATAGTGGGAGATAAAGGGGCTTGATATAGACTCCATGATGGATGATGACTCAACTCGGATGCTCTAAACAAGGGTGACTCGATGGTGTTACCACACAGAAAATTTCCAATGGGGGACCATTAACACATGAGTACAATATGGTATCTCATGATGAAAATCTACACGAACAAAGCCAAGTAAAGAGGTAAAGTGGTGCCCCAAGTACAAGTGTTGTAAGTGAAGAATTCTGATTGGAAGGAGAGATGAAAGGACCCTTCGTGGACAAAATGTGTCCTGGTGAAGTATCCAAACATGAAAAACTAACAGATACCCATTTAAGTGCTTAGTGAGCGCTTTCCAACGGTGCAGACGATGTGAAAAATGGGGCTATGGTTTGGTCGCAGCGGGAAAAAGAAAAAATAGGGGTTTTTCTTCTAATAAGGCATTTTCCCTCCAAAATCATTCATTTTCTTGTGTAGCTATGGTGAATGTAGAGAGGAGAGAAGGCCCTAAATCTTGCGGTGATCGTAGCGGACAGACCGATTGTTGGAATCGTGATCCGTCAATTGCAGGTAAGAGGCCTAATACTACTCTTTGTTTTTGATGGATTCAAATTTCAGATTAGGGGTTTAAATCTCAGTAACTTCTCCTACTTCATCATTACATTCGGGTCACACTTTTTGGGGAAAAAACTGCGACCAAGGACGCAGGTTTGGGCCTGAAAAGTGTGACCTGTTAGATGGGGGTGATTTCAGTGCTGTTATGGGTCGAGATTTAGTTTTGGTGTAAGGAAATGCAGTTTTATTTATTTGTAGACTGAAAAAGATGATGGTTTTGTGCAGATATGGCAGATATGCGGATCAAGGGGAGAGAGAGAGACCTAGGTATATTACGGACAGAAATCCAAGCGGATCAGGGTGTCCGTCGTGCATTGGCTAGGTTTGGGGTTCTGAAATTTGTGGAGAACCCTTTGATGAGGGCTAGTGAGCCCTTGTTGGCCAGGATTATCATTTATTGGGATCCAGACCATGAGGTGTTTATAGTGCAGGGGCACAGGATTAAGTTGATAGTTCAGGATCTTTATTTCCTGATTGGTCTCCCGCCAATAGGGATGGTGGGAATTACACAGCCAGTGTTACCGTGAGGGCATAACATCATGGAGTTTGTTGTGTGACACTGTCGACTAGGTGTCTGAGTCAAAGGGACTCGGATATCGATTGGGGATCTAGAGCGGTTGGAGACCTGGGCAGTGGTAGCAGTAGTGTTGCGGATCTTGGGCAACCAGGCATTCCATCACATCACTGGAGGGAAAATGATGATTTTAGAGAGTGTGTTGGGTGGGACCTACTATGGGTGGGCCCAGATGATGTTGGTGTCGGTGAAACGACAGCTGTCTCTATGTAAGCAGCAAGTGAATCATGATTGTGCCTATGGGATGTTATTGTGCTCTTTCTTCTTTGAGAAGATCCCGACCTTACGACCTCGTATACAGTTACCTGATGGGGGTTTGAGAGAGCCCCGGATGCATCAATGGGGATGACTACTGTGTAGAGGAGGAGGAGGGGCGGTCGGATGGGTGTTCTGACCAGAGTTCTTCACCCATTGGGATCAGATGCCATTGTACATAGATGACTATCCCTATAGTGGGATGAGTTATTGGGGAGATCCGGACTTGCCGCTTCCGCCTGGTTGAGTATGGGGGCCCGATGGTAAGTGACAAGCAACTAATCTGTTATGTGCATTTTAGAGTTTGTGACTAGTATTCATGGTACTAATCCTTATACTTTTTGGAATGTAGATATAGCTTCGGTAAAACCAGCTAGATATATGGGATGACCTGCAGCAACAGGAGCTACAGGTGCAAGTGGATCAAGGACGGCACATAACGAGGATATGGCCTCTCTGTTGGAGGACATCCATCACAGACTTGAGGGGCTGCTGACCCGTGTGTCGTAGCGTGGTTGGCAGGATTTAGACGACCAGTACATAGAGTTATGTATTGGGATACCCTCAGAATGGCGAGGTATCATGCGACACATGGCGATGGCCAGTCAGACTATGTGTGATCTACAGGTTGTGGGAGCAGAGCCGTTGGCTCAAGATCCTCCAGAGAGTGATTAGATGTAGGGCAGGTGGTGCCCCCCAGCGTCTATGTAGGGGCAAGTGATGCCCCCCATTTTTGTAGTTTTGTTTTCTGTAACATGCTATGGGCATGTGATATGTTTCAGAGTAGATGGAATCTAAAAACACATGTTATATGATATATATGATTTATATGCATTTTGTTGATGGTGTTAAATGTTATTGTCTTGTGTGTGATAAATTCCAGTCTAGAACATTATTTGCGATTTGATCTACGTAGTGATTTTGACTTCTAGGTATATGTTTGAAAGTAATGAATCTAAATTGACGTATCAAAAGTTTCACTTGTAAATATTGTCTAAACAAGATAGGGTTATGCACACGATAGACACCATTAAGTTGTAAGACAAGAAGCAAGGAATCGACACGAACGTGCAGATAGAGGATGTGATGAGAAAGGGCATAAGCTAATAGACCACGTACGACATCATATTCGGCCTGATTATTGGTGGAATTACCAATGCAGCCCCCATTTGCAAGAACAAGGGTATGCAAGGGTGTAAAGATGGCCCATGCGGCCGAGGTGAGATTTCGGGAATAGCGACTTACCCCATCGGCATAGCCAATATAATGTGTGGACGAGAGGGCCGGTAGAATAGTGTCACAAGACAAGAAATGGGAGGAAGGAGAATAATGACGGTAGCGTGGGTATAGGGTAGACATCCAATGACAACTATGAGAGGGAGTGGTCGGGGTAGGAAGTCTAGGACTCATAGTTCGACTAGAGGGAGATGAATGAGAACTATGGGAGGAAGAGCGGGAACTCATGCTGCGAAGGACATCATAAATATGGATGGTATCATCGTGATTATGGGAAGAAATGGAAAGGTTGAGGAAACCACATGACATTGCAAAGATACCTAAATATTCAATATGGGAAGAGAGGTGTACATATGGGTCGTCAGGGAGAATGACAAAAGAAAAAGTAAAAATATGGTCAAAGCATGAAGAGCCCAAGAATGTTGCTGAAGGGGAATGAAGCAAAACAGATGGAGTGGATTCAGAGGGAATGTACTCCGAGGGTTTCATGGATGATGATAGGTATAGGAGGGGGGAAACAGGTTCCGACATCTCAACATTATGGGGAGGAATGTTAATGGTAGCAGGGGGATCCTCGAGTCAGCCTGACGCATACTGAGCAAGGATGGGAGAGGTGGATTGATTTTTTTCAACTTCGTAATCACGAATGACCTCTAAAGAGGCTCGGTAATGTGTGAGGTGAGGACAATGGTGAGAATAATGGCCATGGATACCACACAAAGTAGAGGGTTTGTTGGTGCTAAAGAGTCTTTATGTTCTTGGTTGCGGATGAGGAAGAAACAAAGGTTTCAGGGGCCGTAGATTCAGGGAATGCGAGTTTAACCATGGGTTGGATATGAGGCAACTCAGGACAAGTATGGGTGGCATGACCGATACCATCACACAAGGCACAAGGCTTGGTGGGTGGAGGGGGGGTAGGGTCGGGTGCGGTGGTCTTGTCTTTGGAGGCCCCTTTGCGAGTTTTTATTTTCTTGCTCATAGCTGTCACTGCATGAGGATGGTCTTGCAGAGGGGATAGGGGCACAATAGTGGTGGAAGGAGTGAAGGGAATCGGTTGCACGGGTGTCACAACAATGTATGTTTGGGGGTGGCCCGGTGGGGTCTCGGTTGGAGGAGTAAGATACCAGACTGGTATTACCAAGGTTAAATTAGGGAGGGAAAGGGTGGCCATGACAGGAACCGAATAGACTTCGGGGTGGGGACCAAGAAAAGGTATCTGACTGGTAGGGTAATGGCCAGGAGGGACAGCTCCCATATGGTGGAGAACTAAGGGAACTGACTCAGGAGGGTAGGGGGGTTCCTGAGTGTGAGGGGGATGGGAAGGTCCAAGCGGGAGAGGTTCAGTTGGCTGAGGCGAAGGGCTTGGAGCAGGGTGTGGTGAATGGGGTTGAGGTTGCTGACTAGCCGAAGCAGGCTGTGGAAGGGTAGCCTGAGACGATTGCATCATGCAAACATTCGCTAAGCTGGGATCAGAGATAGGAGGAGGGGGAGGACCTGGGAAAGTGCCAATCAAGGAGGAGTCTTTGTAGACGCCAAGGGAAACACTGGTCAAAGAATCAACAGTTTTCTTATTGGAGATAGTATAAATGGTGGACTCAGGGGAGGTCTGAGACTTTGGTTCATGATATGTCAACTGGTCAATGGTGACAATTTTTCCATTATGAGGGAAAAACAACTTTCGGTGGACAACGGAAGGGACGGCAGACATGGCATAGGTGTAACTATGCCCCAAAAAGAATGTTGTAGTCAAGAGGGGTGTCGATAAATTCAAAGTCGACACAAACAGTCTTACCTACAAGGGTGATAGGACAGTTACGGAAGAGGCCAATGGGCTAGGAGGCATGGCCATCCCACGCATGCAGGGTGATTGTGGAAGGGGCCAGATCAGGAGATCTGAGTTGTTTCCAATCCGAAGCAAACATCACACAAGTTGATGCCCCCTCATCAATAATACACCGAGTGACATTGGCATTTCGGATTTTGACTGGGATTTGGAAAGCAACAGAAGTAGGAAGGGGGGGATGGTCTGACTGACACGCGTCGGAAACAATTAATTGGTCATCAACAGGATCTACAACACCCACGGCAGATAGTAGAGCCTTCTTTTGAGAATGACATCACTAGAGGAGTTCCAGTGTTGAAATGGCAGCAGGAGATTGTGCCCGATCATCTACTATGCAGTATGAATGGGCAGGCCGACCAGAGGCAGCATTTCGACGTAATGGGCCCTCAAGAATTTTGGTAGGAACCTCAGATTTGGGCGGAGGGATTTGCAAGGGACCATTGGGTGTCGACAGAGGCTTTGTATGACCTGAATATGGGGACTTGGAGACAGATGGAATGGGAGGCGTGGAGTACTGACGAGACCGAGTTTGGAGGTTAAGGTCAACGGTGAGGGGTTAGTCAGAGGCCATCATGAGAATCTGGTAATCAGAGGAAATAGAAGGGGAAGGTTGCGTGGTTATCGGGGCATGTGGTGGTTGAGTATCCATGAATCCTTGTTGAGGGAAAGGGTCGGTAAACACAGCGGGTTGAGAAGTAGCCATATTGGGAGGGACAACAGGGGAGGAGTGTTGTCCCCACACGGTGGCCTGAGACTCCCACATTTTCCACATTTGTGGTAATAAGGGACAATCGTGAGTGTAATGACCATAAACAACGCAACACGAACATGACTTATGGGTGCGAAGCAGCCTGTCCAGCTTAGGCTGAGAGCCCTGTGGCTGGTTGGCAGTGGTAGAGTCAATACTTGAAGGATTGGATCCACGAATACCAGAAGCAGATTGATTTCCTTTCCTCTTTCTTTGAGAAGGAAGAATATTAGTTGCCCCCTGCTATGCAAATACTTGCCCTGGAGGGGGTAGTAAGTGTGGTTGCGGGGGTGTAGAAGGAAAGGGAGTGTGAGGTCCAAATGCTAGAGGAGCTGGGACACCAGGCTGTGGGTACGGATAATGAGTAGAATGGGAAACATTGAGGTAAGCAGGAGTGTGGGAAAAAGGATGATGCATGCCGTATCCTGGATACATGCTACCTGGAGGGGGAAAAGTGCCAGTAGGGTTGGCCCCTCCGGGAGGGAAACCATAGCCCAAAAGATGTTGAGCAAAGGTATGTGATAGAGCTCCAACGATATCGTCGGTAGAGTGAGATGCCCCCGAGGCATTAGGGCCACTAGGCTTGGGGAGGTCAGGAAGGATGGTATAAACATAACCGGATTGAGCATAGATAAGGTCATATTTCAAGGCTATTTGGAGGGCAGCTTCTTCATTTTGGGGACAATGGGATGCGACATCTTTGCCAATGGGAGGTAAGAGAGAGCAAAGGAACCAATCCATATAAACCTGATCTTCAAAGGGGGGAGCGTGACATATGCTCCATCTTCGTCGCCATTCCCGGACATGAGCAGAAAGGCAGGTTGAAGAGGATTGATGAAAAGAAGTCAGGAGTTTAGTACCCGTGTCGTATTGGAGAGGGAGCTAGAAGTAAGATAAAAAGGCTTGGGAAATGGTCGCAAAGGTGGTATGGGAAGAGGTGTCTTGATCAACATACAATTTAGAAGCTTCGCCAGTAAGCATGCGTTGGAATAATCGAAGATGGATGGAGTCACCGGTGATGGAATTGGAGGAACACCACATGTTGAAAGATCGAAAATGGTTGGAGGGATCTTCACTAGCAAGGCCTTCGAACTTGGGAATGTCGGAGGGGAGCTTGGTTGGCATAGCAAGCCAACTGACATCGTGGCGAATAGGATCATTGATTAGCTGATTGAAGTCAGGGAGACTGAGACTGGCCATATAAGGGAGCAACGGGGCAGTCGAGGTAGGTCTCGTAGTGGTTCCACTGGAAACGGACCCAGCAGTAGCACTGGGGTTGCCGCTAGCGCTAGGCCCTAAACTAGACATGGTTAAGGTAACAGGGGGAGAACCCAAACGATCAGAGGAAGAGTTAGAGTGCGGAATCGGGGGAGGGCTTATGCGATGACGACGGGAAGGAGGAAGTCGACCAATTGGAAACTGAGGGTGAAGGCCAAGAAGACTCCGGGACAAACGCCTTGGAGGCGCAATGATGACGGGAAGAAGAAAACCAACAGGGGCAGGGAGGGGCAAAATCAAGTGAGGTCAATGTCAAAACAAGGGCAAAGAGGTGCAGTGTTAATTGATTTTAAAGGCTTTTCTAGGTGGTGTTAACCAGGCTCTTCTTCACTTAGGGTCAGTGTGTGGCGTGCGTTAATTTTAATTGTTTAAACCTAGATGTTTTGAGAGTAAAAGAAAAGGTGTGTTGCGTAACTGAAAATAAATCTGTAGTAAATAAGACTGAAAGAACATAAAATTAACAGCTAACAAAGCATCAATCTAACCTAAGAAGGCGGGTCTCTCAAAACTAGTCTATAAGAGGGAAAAAACTAAGCAAAGCACGCGAAAAAGAGGCCAATAGATCTAAGTTCGGGAGGAACGGGGATCTAAAGGAGAAATCTGCTGAAAAGAGGTGCAGAGAACAACAAGGAGGCAGAGGCAAGGTTGCTGCTAAAAAGGAGGAGATCAGCTAAAAATATGAGGGACAAGGAGGCGGCACTAGAAATGAACCCAAAAAAAACTATATGAGGTGATTTGAAAGGGATAAGAGCTGATCTAAAGGGATCTGAAAATGAGGTATCAGATCTGAAAGAAATAAGGCTGAAACTTTGGAAATTCAGACTTCTGAAACAACAAAAACTCTCCCACAAAAATTCGAGGGTACTAGAGCCCTAAGCGGCGAGATTCCCACTTATTTGAGTGAAAAAAATCAGAAATAGGTCTAAACGGGTGGAGACAGAGGCTGGAAAACCCTGACAGAAGCTTCAGACAAACATAGAAAAAGTGCTGAAAAATTGCAGAAAAAAGTGAAGGTCACAGGTTCTGAGCTGTTTTCAGTCCAGGTTGCATATTTGGGGTAGAAAAGTGCGACCTCAAGGCCAGGTCACAGTTTTTGGGCCAATAAGTGGGACCTGTAGATCTGGGTCTCTTGGTGGCAGATTGCAGAAAAAGTTGTCGTCTCAGCTGTGGCTAATGTCTGTCACCTGCGCAATAGGGCCAGAAACACACGGAAGTTAAAAATTTTAATGTTTGAGGGTTTTAGAGGTGAAAAGCACTATAAAAATAGGAAAAACAGAAAATAGAAGAGAAACCCTAGGGTCTGAAACAACTGGATATGCAGGAATATATAAAATGACAGCGGTCACAAAAGAAAACCCGTGTGGAGTTGCCAATTGTTAGTATGAATCTTTCGTCATAAAATACCACTTTAGCTATGCATAACAAATAGCCCTAACATCGATTATGGATGCCAAATATCTTTAAATCTGCAATTAGGTGATCCAAATAATGCTGCACAAATCCAGATCTAAGCATAAAAGACATTAAGAAGATAAAGTAAAATGTGGCTCCATGCATCCAATAGACAAGACAAGAACAATGTATTTGAAAGAATTTTTATATTATATTAAAAAGGGGGCACTTGAGAGGAAAACAAGAAAGGTTTTTTCCGGTTCTCCTCAATGGGATGGGTTCTTGAAAGCCCTCAGCGTTTCAGACCTAAAATTCCTCTCTCTTGTTGTCGTAGAAAACCCAGACAAACATAGAACTCAATGGGAGCTCACAAGGAAAAAATGGACAATGTGACCTAGCATAGATCCAGAGTGATCTAATGCAATGGAGGTGACTAATGAATGGGGAAAACCCTTCTATTTATAAAAAAATATTAGGGCGGTCTAGAACTCGGTGCATAAATAAAATATTATTAATCGAATTCTAGAAACACCCTTTAGGAATATTTTATTATATTTGTTGGAGGGAAAAGGATTTTTGACTTGGGTCAATTCCTTTATTTATAAATAATAAATAAATAAATGATTTATTTATCATTTTAGGGAAATGATGGGAATATAACTAAATAAATAATGGTTTATTTAATTATTTATGGATGATTTAGTCAAATTTAACTAAGAATATTATTTAAATAATGATTTAAATAACTTACTCTTAGGAAATAATTAAATAAATAAGGAGTTATTTAATTAATTTCCTTGTTTTGGGTTAAATATGACCAGGAAATATAAACAAATAAGTTATTTCACATGGTGAAAGCAATTTTACTTAGGGTAAAATTGGTCTTACATGGTGTACTTGGGTTCATATAATAATAATAATAGGTTAGATGACAAAAAAAAATGGTTTAACAGGGGGCAGTACCAATCCTAACCGGTACCCGGTCCTCCATGGAGAACATGAGTATGGTTATTGACAGGGTATGCCTAAGGGTAAGGAAAGGATCAGGAAGCATTACATGAGTTGTAGGATTGCAGACGCCACACGAGGCCACAAAGACACAACTAATTCTTGTTGTAGATTGCATGGCACTGACCCTCTACAACTGGGTAGAGGAAATGAAAATAAACATGAAGCGTCAACTGAAAAAATGCAAGAAAACCAAGCTGAAGCAGTGTGGTTACGGGTCCACATTGGTATTTTCTAGTGTTAGGAGGTAATAGTTCTGACACCAACAGCCCAGGAGCCATGGATGGCCCGTTGGGCAGCTTTGATGCTAAGGTTAGGGGGCAGTCAATAGATGTCCTAGAGATCGGAGTTCTTTGAGTGGCTTTGCCGACAGCTGATTGTCGTGGAGGACTGTCCCTACTCTGGCACAAATTTCATGGGTGATGCAAATCTCCTGCCCCCAGAAGGAGAGGATTGGGATGAAGTACTGGGTAAGAATCATTTTTTGTTTTGATGAGTATTATGATTTTTTTTCTATGCATGTTCTGACATTAATCCATGTAATTGCCAATGTTGGCCCAGAAAGACTTGCAGGTATGTCCTTGATAGCAAGGCATATTCCTTGTGATTTTGATGTAGCCTCTCATGGTGAGGGAGAAGAGCAGGAGGAAATCATACACAACTTGGAATGAATCTCCCATGGGATCTTTGACTATGCATGATTCGTGATGTTCCTCGTGCATACCAGAGACACACTGTAGGGGTGTCAAACCATGTCCACCACTTGCTGAGGCGGCTTGTACGAGCTGTGACATGTTATCATGAGCATCATGCCAAGTAGACACCTAGGTTTTTTATCTGCATATTTTTGAGAGACATGATGTCTCAGGATGTAACCGAAACATACATATTTTTTGAACTTATGATGAACATGGATGCAAACACTTGATATATATATATATATATATATATATATATATATATATATATATATATATATACATCTATTTTCTTATATGGATGTGATGATGATTTTTTACAAATCACGCAAATGTCTATCTAATACAATGTTAGCTATTGTATCAGTTAACGCATTCATTTGTCTAGGAATATGTTGATATGTAATGTAATCAAAATGTCTTTCCAATAAACGAATATGAAAATACAACCTTAAAAAGTTAGAGTTTCTAACAGAATAATTTCCATTCAGTTGAAGAACAACAAGCTGTGAGTTTAGGTTAACAATCAATGCACGAATGTCAAGAGTAATAGCCTTGGTCAATAGTTCAATAAAAACACTATATTCAGTGACATTTTTTGTTCGTCCTAGACAGATATCTTGAAGGTTTATCAACTCACCAACATGATCATAAATCACCCAAGCTGCTGAAGACAAGTTCCAAGTACTACGGGAAGCACCATCTGCAAAACCAACATAAGGGGTTATAGACACCTGCACAATAAGCAACGATCCAATAAGCGGGAAAATTCTCACAAAGCACACCAAGCAAAAAATGTACAAAAATGAAAAGAACACATATGTACACTAAACATGCATGAATGACTCATGCATAGTATTTTTTTAATATACAACCCATTTATGGGATGATCCAAAGGATGGCCTTCATAATCAATAAGCTCCTAAGCCCCATTTCGCAAAACATGTTTAACAATGTAGGGCCCATGCCACATGGGTTGAAATTTTCTTACCCCCAACTTATCGTGAACTTGGTCGTATAGGAGGACGAGGTCTCCTTCTATGAAGGAACGAGGGGAAACTGACTAGTCAAAATGAGCTTTGACCCACTTTTTCTATAATTCAATAACCAAAGCAACAAAGCAATGAGTTTCATCCGTCCTTTCTAAGTAGAGAAGACACTCTTCTTCTGGTGAAGTATTTGGCAGCAATTCAATTTGGCGAAGTATTTCACATTCAATCGGATTGGTAGTTTCCAGACCATAAACAAGCTAAAATGGAGTGAATCCGGTCACATCCTTTATTGAGGTTCAGTAAGCCGAAAGAGCCAAAAATAACATGACATTTCAGTTTTATTTGTGCATCCCAATCATACATTAAAGCATAGTGACGAGAAATTTGTTCATGGCTTCAATCGGGCCATTGGCCTAAGGGTAGTATAGTGTTGAGTTGTCGTGATGCAGACCCAACTTTTAAGTCAACTCCGCCACCATGTAATGATGAAAATGGGAATCATGATCTATAACAATGGCTTGAGGGACACCAAACCTAGAAATGACATGATTGAATAGAAACTATGCTATCATCTTACCGTCATCCATAAGTGTAGGCATTGCTTTGGCCCATTTGGTGAAGTAGTCAATGGCTACGATGATATAAGCATGCCCCTTAGACGAGTGAGGGTTACACATCATAAAATCAATGCCCCAATTCACAAAGGAACCAACAGTAATGATAGGGTGGAGATGGGAAGGTAGTGCGCGCATCTTGCGTTGATAGATCTGGCAATCACGGCACTTATGGACAACAATAATGTAGTCTTTAAAGATGGCGGGCCAAAAATACCCAACACAAAGAATTTTCTGTCCAGCAGCATAACTAGACATGTGACCACCACAGGCGCCACTGTGACAATCATTCAAGGCTTTCTCAGCCTCCTCGAGAGTCAAACACCAGTGGAGAATGGAATCAACTTCGATGCGGTAGAGTGTATCTATGACTATATGATAGGGTTGCAATTGATGAAGTCGAGAATCCTTGGTCAACTTGGATCAGAAGGTAGAAGTCTGAATATATACGGTGATATCAACGTACCAAGGATCAAAGGTGCTAATCAGAAAAATCATGTCATCCGGAATGCATTCCTTTGGAACCAGATGGAGTGAAATCGGAAGGGAGAGAGCAGATCAAATCAGTAAAGTCTAATGAATTATTCAACTTGGCAGTAGTGAACTCCAAATCGAGCTCTTAGAGGATGACATTCCACTTCGAGTACTTGCCCCCCAACAATTGACAAGTCAAGATATAGGTCATAGGGTTGCAGTTAGAAATCATAGTCACTGTATAACAGAATGTAGTGACGAAAACGTTGAACAACTTGAACAACATCCAAGGGAAACTTCTCGACATGTGCATATCAAATTTCATTATCGAGAAGGTTACGAGACATATAATAAATTACATTCTCTTCACCATTATCATCATCTTGTACCAAAACCATGGCAATCGTGTTGAATGCGTTGGCCAAATAGAGGGAATAATCACGATGATAATTCGCAGGACGCAAAAGAGGAGAATTGACAAGCAATGTCTTCAGTGCATCGAAAGACTTTTGGGAGATCTTATCCTAGAGGAACGAGACACCTTGCTTCAGTAATCGTGTAAAACCTTTAGCCACTTCGGCATAGTTAGTTATAAAATGACTTAATAAGTTAGCTTTCCCCTGTAGACTCTGCAACTGATATAAGGGGGATGGAGAGGGGAGATTAATGATAGCTTCAAATTTGAGTGGGTTGAGACAAATCCCGTCTTTGGAAATGATAAACCCTAAGAGTCTATTGGAGTCAATGCAGAAGACACACTTATGCAGATTCAGCCAGATGTTATAGCGTCGACAACGAAGTAAAATCTGACGGAGATGATCGGGACAATATTTACACTTAGCTGAATGAGCCAAAAGGTCATCCATATAAGGCTAAACAATGTGCTTGATGTCGTGGAAAGCATATGACATTTCTCGCTGAAATTTAGCCCCAACATTTTCTAGACCGAAAGGGAGCTTTTTATAAGTTAAATTACCCCAAGGACAGATAAGGCGGTATTATAGTCAGAAGAATGTTAATCTGGTTGTAGCCAGAAAATCCGTTCATAAGGGAAAAAATTTCACTCACAACACAGTCATCAATGATTTGATCGATAAAAGGAGTAGGATAATTATCCTTAGGGCAAGCACGATTAATGTCAGAGTAATCAACATAGAAAATAATGGTACCCTATTTATTATCTACAGGAACAATATTGGAAACCCATTCTGTCAAGAGAATCAAATAGATAAAACCAGCTTTAAGAAGTTTTTCAACTTCTCCCTTAATCGAGGCAGCCTTTCTAGGGTGTACAGGACGAAGACGCTGGCAAACAGGCTTCGCACCAAGATAGGTAGGAATATCATGCACCACTATAATTGGATCGATGCTGGGCATATCTTCATAAGACCATGCAAAGATGTCACGAAACTCGCAGAAAAGGATAGTATAAACCCGAACCTCATCGGAAGAATAGGTCACCCCAATATGGATGTTCTCAACAATTCTCAATTTGACAGAAATGTTCTTAGGCATCATTTGTGTGATATTACTCAAGTTAACTTCTGTAAAAACTTCATGTGTTAGAATAGGTATTTGAAGTGGAGGAGAAGGAACCTCAGAATCAAACCTCTCAAGACACGTAGACATGGCCCCGAGGCCATGCATGAACGAGGAACGATGATGACTATAATCCCAAGGAGGATCCTCGAGAGACATAATTTCCATGATGGCTTCATTGGAGGGAAATATCTCTCTCAAGGGATCAAGCGAATCCAAATTTCCAAGCCAAGGGAATTGAGAATAAGTATCAAGAGACATGCCCAAAGGAGCATCATCAGGAGGTGGAGGATTCGAAGCCGAAATAAGCTCACAATAATCAATCTCGATCGGACTTCACGAGATTGAATCTCCAAATGAATCAATCTTCTCGGGTGAAGGGATGATCCACAGATCATCAGACCTGGAGATCATATTAACCTGAATAGTGTTGGGTGGAGGAAGAGGAAAAATACCCATGAGGGAAAGATCTTTGAAGAGACCCAGCCCTATGCTCTCGTAATGCTTAGGAATTTTATCCACGTACAAAACGTTGTTTTCATAAGAAGAAGTGAAGAATGACAACTGATCGATAGTAACAATATTTCCTTCATGCGGAAATCACAAAACATGAAAGAGAGTGGACGGAGCGCACAACATGGCGTGGGTCAACCTACGATCGAGGAGAATATTGTAATTGACTTTGGTGTCAAATAATTCAACCTCAACATTGACTATTTTCCTTTCTAGAGTAATCGGTAAACTAGCAAAAACACCAAGAGGTTTAGATTCCCTTCCATCAAACGCTTCTAGAGAATTTGGACATGAATTTAGAGCTAGAGAACCAATAGCTTTCGAGTAGGTATATGACATGACGCACGCAGATGCACCCTCGTCCACAACTGCTCGATGGATATTCAGTCCATTAATGCCAACTTGTATGATGAGCACAAGCTGGTGAGGGAGACGTGGGATGAAATTCTCCAAGTCGAAAGTGATAAGGCTTGAATCAGCAGGATCAAACCCACCGATGGAAAATAGAAAAGCCTTCCATTGAGATGGACAATTCTGAATTACTTCTAATGCAGAAATCACAGATGGCGCCTGAGCCAAATCCTCAACAATACTGTAATGTTGAGTAGCATGGGCATTAGGATTGTAAGAAGACTTACAGAGTACACCTTCGGAAGGTGGTTGTACAACGGGCTCACTATTGGGCCTTTTAATTTGAAGAGGGCCCGAATCAAGCAAAGGAGGAGGACCATCAGTGATCTCTTTCCCCACTGCCTGACATGGTTCGGTATAATCTTTCAACCAGGTAGCTATGGAAACGGATGCAGAGCCATTCATCATGAAAACCTGAGAGCGAAATGGGGCATAGGATAGAGGTTGCTCTACCATCTGAATCTACTGTGATGAAAATGGTTCTTTAAGAACAGCCAAGGTTCCTTGGGTGCCTTTGAGCAATCGACTCACTTCGGCCTATCGAGGACAATCCTTGGTGTAGTGCTCTTCGTCACAAATCAAGCAAGGATACTTTGGTTTACGCTGTGAACATCATTAGCATGATATTTCTAAGAAACCTGTTTTTGGGTATCGGCTTTGGCCTTACCTTTACCCTTCTTCTTACCCTAGGAAATTTTATCCACTAGATTGGCCTGAACAACATTCACTTTTGCCGGTTTTACCAGAATTCGAGGTTGGATGACAAGTAGTATCATTAGAAGGAGTATATTTTTGCTTCCCAGGATTTCGAGGAGAAGACTTCTGAGAAGTCTGAGACACGTAACCAATGATACCGTCGACGGTGCTTTGGACGTTCCAAGTCTAGGAGCATCAAGAAAGAGATATTATGACATGCCAAACTGAGAGTACACAAGGTCAAGGTATTGGGCATGAGAAATGGCTTGTTCCTTAGTGACACATGCACCCATAGCAATGTCCTTAACGATAAGACTGATGAAAGAGGTAGTAAACAAATCAGTTATAATTTGATCAGGAATCTCAAACATGATCAGACGACGACGATGCCTCCATTCATGAATATGATCTGAGATATGGGTAGCTCGATCTTGCTTCAAGGATGTGAGGAGGTGCATCCCAGTTTCATACCAAACCGGTAACTGAAAGTGTGTGAGAAACGCCATGGCTAAAGAATTGAAATCCTGAAATATGCCATGAGATAATTCGATGTAACACTTGGCAGTGACACCAATAAGAGTCCGTTGGAAAATGTGGAGTCAGATAGAATCGTCAACCCAACAGTTAGAGTAACACCAAATATGGTATGTCATAACATGCGCTTGGGGGTCTTCTCTGGAATTGCCATCAAACTTGGGACAATCACCAAGAATTTTTGTTGGAACTGGAGGCCAATATGGGCTATGAAGGATTAGATCGTTCGTCAACTTTGACACATCGAGCAGTTCCAACACAGCGAGAAACAACAATTGAGGATTAAAAGGAATCAAAGGTTGTTGATAAAGACTAGTGTTAGCATTACACCCACGTTGAGAGAAATTATGCCCCCATATGTTTTATCCCAGGGGATTTTTTCCATAGGGGTTATAAGCCTAATAGTTCTACCCATACTGGGGTTGAGGACTGGGATATTGATTCTGAGCATACCATTGAGGTCATTGCTGAGCAATATATGGATTTTTCTGTGAAATGTAAGCATTGCCTTGAGGTGGATTATACACCATCTAGGATTAAATTTGAGGGTAATAAGTGAAACCTTGGGGCGCACTATATACTGCCTGAAATTGACCTTAAGGAGGGTAAGTAGCACCTTGAGGTTGAGTAGGTTGTCCCTATAGAGTAGGTTGAATAGGCTACTGATCAGTTTAAATAGGTTGAACTGGCTGTTGAGCAAGTTGAACGGGTTGAACCAGCTGTTGAGCGGGTTGAGTAGTTTGGATCGGCTGCTGAGGTTAGGCAGGCTATCCCTGTGAAGAAGGTTGGCCTGGATACTGAGGGCCACCGGGTTTATTTTGTGTAAGAGGTTGGCCCGATGGTTGGGATTGACCCAGTTTCCCCTAAAAACTAGGTTTACCTGGAGTAGTACTGTAGGGTTTTCCTTGCTGTAAAAAATCTTGGCCCTGTGGAATGTAAGGTTGCTGCTGTTGCACAAAACGTTGTCCCTATGGTGGATACATTTTCCCACCAAGAACATAAGACGCTCCTAGTTGAAACTAAGGTTGACCAGATGGACCATAGATTTTTCCTTGTTGGACCAAAGGATATCCCTGTAAGGGTTGTCCTTGCGGACCATAAGGTTGTCCATGAAGACCAAAGGGTTGTCCCTGTTGGACCAAAGGTTGTCCCTGTAAGGGTTGTCCTTGTAGACCCGAGGGTTGTCCCTGTAATAATGGCCCTTGATGAGAAACAATTTGATAGGGATTAGCCAGAGGAAAATAAACAACTTTATTGGGGTTGATGGGAGGCAAATATACGGGTTACCGTAGACATAATAATGATGGGGAGGATTGCCAAGAGCTTGCAGCTGCTGAGAACCCTGAGGTGTGGAATTTTGCGAATGAGAATCCAGAGAGGGAGCATACCATTGCTGAATATCCAACAGATAGTCATCAAATGTATAAGTAGAAACCATGGGTGTTGTTGTAGCACAATTTGACTCAGTTAAAGTCGAGAAAGGTTCTGAGAAATTCAAGGTTGCTGAGGAACAATTATTAAAAATTTAAAAATAACTACTACATGTTCAAGAAGATAACCACAAGCTCAACATACGTTGCTCAATGATTCCCCTCGTCTCATGTCTTGGATGTGTTTCATGGCTAAATGTGTCAACAAATTAAAAAGTACAAGTATGAAGGTTCAAGTCTTCATGGAGGTGGAAAAATTCTGAGCATATCAACAAAAGGGAGCCCAACTATATGAGATTATAATTGAGTAAAAGGACAAGAAGGAGAAACATCTCGAGCTATTATTTGAATTGACTGAACTCAGAAATCCTTTTGCAGGTTAGCAGATGGAAACAACTGACATAACATCTTTGAATGATACATTAGCTACAAGTGTCGTGGATAGTGAGTGGCAGAAATGGCAAGAAATGGTTTTGATCAGTCAAATCTACCAGCAATTACTTCCAATGGTAACATAATGCATCTTGGTGTGGTTGCGAGAGATCTGAAACGTTTAGCATCAAGATTTTATTTGAGAGTGGAAAATTATTTGCATAGAAAATGCAGGTCTTCTCAGATCATGATTTTCGATTTCAAATTGTGGGCAAACAAAGGAAAATTTTAAAATTCCATGATCTGGGTTTTTTGCAGAATATGCCCAATTTACTTTCTTGTGGGAATTATTTAAAAATTCAAAGCGATTTAAGAGATTTCTTCAGTTCTTTAAAGGCAAGTTTTTTTATAAACGTCCTGCAAAGCTGGGTTTGATTCATTCTATGAGAATTCGATTGGCATGATGACCATTTCCTTCTTAGATGATCACTTGGAATTTAGATGATGTTGAAATAAAACTTAGTACATTTCAGATTGTAATTTGAGTGCATGCAAACTCAAATATCAATGAGACTCTGCGTGAAAAAGAAGGGAAGCAAACACATATAATGTGGCAGTAGTCTACCTCAAGAAATAAATCAATGACTTGGATCATCCGGCCCAGATCCTATGGTTGTTCGACATCACAAAATGCTCAGAACTTATTTGAGATAGTGCCTCCGTAAAATGGTTTGGCTTAAACCATTATTCACAAATCAACGACTACGATGCAATGTAGCATCACTCAACCCTTTCTCAAGAAACTGCTACAGGTGCTTCCGTTGGCAGTGATTGGTTTTCAAAAACCATGTGTGGTTTTGTCAATAATCAATATGAATATAACGGTGGACCCAAAATGTACTATTCTTCCTTCTTTAACTTGCAGCAGGGTGAGGTTCTATTTTGGTTTTATATTATATATTATATATATAATATTAAAACAACTATTTTGTAAGCTCAATTAATCCCAAAATTTCCTAAACTACTTCAAGAATTAGTTTTAAAACTGATCGTAGTAGTTAGGAAGTTAGATTATATGGCATATATAAAAGCAGAGGCAAGAAGAGGGGTAGGGGTTCCGGGTTTTGGACCTCTGGAGAAATGTAAATTTTGAATTGAATTTTTTGAAAGTTAATGAAAGAAGATCAAGTTTCTTGCACCTGTTGATGTTGATGTGTCTTTCCAGTTTTTTTATGTGTTAATTCTTTTGTGAATGAGGTGAAGTAATGTAGTTGTGGGTCTCTTCTTACAGTTTTTAAGTAAGAGTTAAATGTCCTTAATGTGTGCTCCTTCACTCCAACTATTTTCTCTCTATAAAGTTCTTTCGGAGATTTAAAGTGATAGATTCTGTTATTCTTCATATCATTCTTAGTTTCCATTCCATTTTCTTCCTTCCATTTCAAGTTATATTAGCAGATAATGGCATTGTAAAATATTTCGTTATATCATATCATTGAGGGTTATAAATATTAATTTCCAAAGGTGCTTAACGAAGACTATTTGATATCTTAATATTGTGACATACATTTATAAATGTCTCGAGCACAAATTCCTTACTACAACTAAGGGATTGTTTCTTGAGGTACAACATTTTTTGGTGCCATTGCCGAGGATTGAAGAAGTGAAGTTCATTTCCCTGGGTTTTCTTTCAATTTCCTCTGGTTGTTCAGTGAGGAGGAAATATTCGGTTGTGTTTACTTTTTATATAATTCTGATTTTCAAAAAGCCACACACGAGGTCAAATACCTTGCAGTAGAAGGTCTCATAATCCCTTATTCTTGATGGTGAAAAAGATTTAGATTTGAATTTTGGTTGTTTATTATTCACCTGGTGACTCCACTGATGAAGGTTTCATTAGATGAAGAATTTTCTAGTGAGAAAATGAGAAAGCATCGTGGAAAAAACATATCAGAATTTTAGTTTTTAAAGGAGGTTCTATTGTTTACTGTCAGTTAAATGGTCTATTTTCCCTTATATATCAAGAAGATTGTTTCCTGCTTTATTTTCTCAGATGATTATAAGGCTCAAAAAGTACATCTTTTATTGGGAAAATATGATTTTTCTTCTGCTTGTATCATAGATCTTGACACAACTTTATCTCTTAAATATGAGAGTAGGGATGACTATTGCATTACAATTCCTAAAGATAATCAGTCATAGTTTGAGCATAAAGGTGATGATTTGTCATCTTTGGAGGATAATATTCAGCCTCACAAAAAATTGACTTTATTTCAGGTAAAAAACAAAGAAATCTTTAAACCCTTGAAGCTGGCCACAATTTTTCATCAATATCCCTCAAAAGGATTCAAATTTTTGCCAACTTTCTCTGGAGAGGATGAGGATATTTCAGATGAACAACATATCTTGGAATTTGAGTACTTTCTGGACAAATTTCAAATTATTTATGAAGATGTGGCTTTAAGGATGTTTTGTCATTCATTAAAGCAGGGTGCTCAACAATGGTTCTAGTGTTTGAAAGCAAGTTCAATTAGTTCATGGCAAGGTTTTCAAGATATCTTTCTTAGATATTGGGGCGAGCTTAAGTCATATGAAAAACACCTTTTGGAATTATATTCTATCCAGAGGCAGAGAAATGAATCAATCGGTAATTTTAATATAAGGTTTCAAAAAATTTATTTCAGCATGCCAAAAGAAATTCAACCTCCTGAAGCAGCAACTATGGTTTACTATTTGAGGGTTCTTCCTATTGTCTTGGCTTTTTATCTCAAGGAGAGAAAGCCTTGCACTCTGAAGCTGATGTTTCTTTATGCATAGGAAATTGAAGATAATGTGTGGGCTTGTAGAAATTTTTCCTGTCATATTGAAAGAACAAGTTTTGCTGAAGGCAAGAGGGCCCGTCAAGAAAACATTGGAATTTCTTTACAAGGGAATGCAAATCTAGAGGTGAACAAGGAATTTCAAAAAGTGTCAGAGGATTCCTATATTGTTGAAACACAAGAATCTAAGAATTTTGAAGATTTTGGTCAAAAATTCGTTGCAAAAACTGAACTACATGATGACAGCCTGGAATATCATTACAATTTTCATAATTTTAATGATTTTGTGAATAGAGAGGAAACTAGTGGAGTTTCTTAGATATGTTTGCAGCAGGAGGAAATTTTTTGTCAAGAATTGGCATTATATGAAGAACATCAGCATTATGGGGAAAAAACCTTGGATTTCTCTTTTCAGTCTAAATGCCTGCATACAGAAAATGGCAATCAAGTACCTCGCACACATTTCTAAATTGAGGAGTCAAATAGTGAAGGAAGTTGCTCTATTCAAAGAAATCTACATCAACAAAATGTTCAAGAAAAGGAGGCAACCGAAATTTTGTTTCATCAGTTCTATGATCCAGTGGCTGAATATATGAAAGATTTCTTTAATCAACAAAAAAAAATTATGCAAGGGTATTTACAAAGTTTTGTATATGGAAAATTTTCATGGTACATTCCTGTTTTGATTTTTAAATTTCAGCAATATGAAGTATTAAATCTAACAAGCAGATGTTAGGTTGGTGCCATTGGAAGGTTGAATTCACTTGATTAAGTTCAGCCAAGCATATATATATAGGATTTGTACATAAATAAGCTCAAGAGTTGAGCATTCCCAATTGAATTATTTCTAGTTTAGCATTTTCAGTTCAGAATAAAGATTCTGGAAGAGAAAGGTTTCAGAGAACTTTGAATTTTTCAGAGATTGTGGATTGGGAGAAAATTCAGTTCTCTTAGACTCCCTGCCCAATAAAGGCTATTGATCTACAATTTCTCAAAAATTTTCTACCAAAGTGTTGTCCCCAATTGGAGCCAGATGTTGTAGCATAATTTGACTCAGTTAAAGTCGAGAAAGGTTCTGAGCAATTCAAGGTTGTTGAGGAACAATTATTAAAAATTTAAAAAGAACTGCTACATGTTCAAGAATATAACCACAAGCTCAACATACGTTTCTGAATGATTCCCCTCATCTCATGTCTTGGATGTGTTTCATGGCTAAATGTGTTAGAAAATTAAAAAGTACAAGTATGAAGGTTCAAGTCTTCATGGAGGTGGAAAAACTTTGAGCATATCAACAAAAGGGAGCCCAACTCTATGAGATTATAATTGAGGAAAAGGAAAATAAGGAGAAACATCTCGAGCTATTATTTGAATTGACCAAACTTAGAAAGCCTTTTGCAGGTTAGTAGATGGAAACTACTGACATAACATCTCTTAATGATACACTAGCTACAAATGTCGTGGATAATGAGTGGCAGCAACGACAAGAAATGGTTTTGATCGGTCAAATTTACCAGCAATTACTTCCAATGGTAACATAACACATTTTGGTGTGGTTGGGAGTAGGGTGAGGTTCTATTTTGGTTTTATATTATATATTATATATATACTATTAAAACAACTATTTTGTAAACTTAATTAATCCCAAAATTTCCTAAACTACTTCAAGAATCAGTTTTAAAACTGATCGTAGTAGTTAGGAAGTCAGATTATATGGCAAATATAAAAGTAGAGGCTAAGAAGAGGGGTATGGATTCCGGGTTTTGGACCTTTAGAGAAATGTAAATTTTGTACTGAATTTTCTGAAAGTTAATGAAAGAAGATCAATTTCTTGCACCTGTTGATGTTGATGCGTCTTTCCAGTTTCGTTATGTGTTAATTCTTCTATGAATGAGGTGAAGTAATGTAGTTGTGAGTCTCTTATTACAGTTTGTAAGTAAGAGTTAAATGTCCTTAATGTGTGCTCCTTCACTCCAACTATTTTCTCTCTATAAAGTTCTTTCCAAGATTTAAAGTGATAGATTCTATTATCCAACATATCATTTTTAGTTTCCATTCCATTTTCTTCCTTCCATTTCAAGTTATATCATCAAATAATGGCATTGTGAAATATTTTGTTATATCAGATCATTGAGGGTTATAAATATTAATTTCCAAAGGTACTTAATGAAGACTATTTGATATCTTAATATTGTGACATACATTTATAAATGTCTCGAGCACAGATTCCTTACCACAGCAAGGGATTGTTCCTTGAGGTACAACAGGTGAAGTGCACATAGGTTGGGTTTCCATGGCGCGAGGTTGCAATCCACTTAGGGCAGGCCTAACAGGTAATGTGGGATTCATAAAGATAGACCTGCGAACAACAGTAGACCATGATGACTGAGTCGTACTAATAACCGGTGCAGATGAATCCACACAAATGGTAGGTCAGACCGGGATAGATGTAACAGTGGCCAACGAGATGGGTGTCGAAGGTGACATTCCTAATGTAGGAAAAACTGAGCTTCTAGTGGGATCCACTATACTAGACTGTGCCATGGATGCCACACCAGAGATGATCTGACCCAAAGAACGATAACCGGGAGAAGAGACACCGAATGGGGGGAAGGTTGACTGGATACATATGGGAACTCTTCTGGGAAAAGCTGATATTCCCCTATAGAAGCATGCAACTCTTCACTGCCAACAGGATTGGAAGAATCCATATCTGACGAGGTCATAATATCGTTGAAAAGACGAGGAGGACTAGGAGGTAAAGCAGCGGCTACTAATGGTGATCCTGAAGTGAGAGGAGGGAATTATTACTCACTCCCAAAACTAGACCAAGCACCCTAAGATGACCAATTGAAATCAACCAACCCTTCATGAGGAGACCGGGTAGCGAGAGGGAAGACACTCAAGAGAATAGGTTGCGAAAACTCAGCAGACCTAGTGGACTGAGGTGTTTCCAAAGAAACTTCAGGAAAAGGACTACCACTAGGAGGCAGTGAAGAAGACGATGAAACTAGTGATTCTGCCACTGTGACAAAATTTCAACACGGGAAGAAAAACGAGATAGCCTATTCGAGGCTTCAAGATCAAACACTAAGGAACCACAAAATCAAGCCAAGAAGAATACTTTTAACGGGTGTGTGATCGTAGGCAGTTAATTTTATAACATTGAAATAGAGCTTTGTTGTTTCATGTTTTAAGAGTCAAGAAACAGGAAAAATATGACTCTAGTCACTTTCAGATTGAACGAGCGTGAAAGGATAAGTGCTCGATTATCTTTTCACTTTTTATAGAGTCACGAAAAGATCAAAATGACTACTCAGGTAATCTAAGCAAGAGGGTGTACCAAGTTTCCGTGAACTACCATATACACCTTGGTGATCAAATGAAATAGAAATGGCCAAGGACTTGACGTACGTGCAGGTAGTCTCCCCGAATGTTGTGTTTGGTGTATCATGGTTATAGGGTGACAAAATCAGCTTCCTATGGATAAATGATTGCAACCTATGAGGATATCCCTTTATATACGTGATAGTACGGGGAGTGCAAGTCCGTTCTAGTGCTGTCTAAGGCCATGTGGTGAATGACAACTACTAGGTTTAACGATGCCAGAACACATCACTAGCCTAGACCTCTAAAATATGTACATTAGGTTTCAATTATTCCTTATATTGTTTGAATTGATTTTAAGGTTGATCTTGAATTAATGTTTCGATTTCAAGGCCTTACCGAATGTGATCTCGAATTCCTAAATGCACACTACATGAAAAAGAACATCAATTCCATTCGATAAATGCTAACTAAGAGAAGGATAAGAATCTTTAACAAATTATCTATCAATGAAAACATAAGAATAATTCCACTGATGCATCTAATACAACCAAACGAAAATCAAAAGCTCTTTCCTAGTTTGCTAAGAGCTAGTCATGCAAAAGAAATTTTCATTTCCAATTCAAGCAAAATAATGCAATTTTTTGTTTTTTAGATGAATGAAGCACAAAATGCACTATTACACTTCCTAGGGTCCCGTGATTTGGCTGATTGGCAAGCCAAATGACAGTGTAACATCAAACCAGTCTTTGGAGCCCAAGGACCTAGCCTTCCTGGACTCAGAGAGGGCTCTCTCTATTAGTGTAAGGGACATCTGTGTGTTTGCTTATTGTGTTCTGACTTTAGGCTAGTTATGAAGTAAGTTTTTTGGTTTTGGTTTTTTAATTTGTGAGGGATGAAACTGATCAAAGATATAGGATAGGTAAAAAGATGTCAGATTTAACTGGGCTATGGGGTCAAAAAGGTCAAGAAAGCTATTAGACGGTGATACAAGGCTGTTGAAGGGCCGATTTGATTCGAGATAGAAAGGACCTTTGGGAAAAATGGAACAAAATGGACATCAAGTTTGTGAACAACATAGGATTTCAAGCATAACTAGTTTAATAGCAGTCATAAACATGGTAGGGCAAAGCATTAATCAAGCAAATGCAACTATAAGCCAATCAATACATAGAAATAAACATTCAAGCCATGCATAGAGGAGTATAACTCTCTAACTTTTGGAAATGGCTATCAGATTTTGGGGAAAACACTTAAGAAAGACAAACAACTTAACTTACTATGCCAGAACGCCTAAACACAGTACTTCAAGTTATTGGGCACTTTGGAAACAAGATTGGCATAGCTTTAGACAAAGGGCTAGATCGGAACTAGGCCTCCTTGGTTCAACAAAATGATAATCTAATCAGTCAAAGAGAAATTTCATGGATGGAACTATAACTAGCCATAGGTAAGCAGGGCATACCGTAAATCATACTTAGCATGTATAAAACCATGAATGAAACAAGAAAAAATATCCTAAATAATTAAAGAGCAGTCAAGAATTCTTTAATGTTACTTAGGAAGAAGAAAACAAATAAGCTATGAAGAAACAGGAAATTTGAGGTGCCTCCATGGGCATGTCTCAAATTAGTTCTCTACTAATCTATAGCAAGCAAGAAACATGTATTCATGAATGGAAACTAGAAGACAAAACAAAGAAAGAGACACTATACCATTCTACCAAGTCATGGAATCCAACAACAATCCTCTTTCATCATCCAAGAACATCCAAGAGGAAATCCAAAAGCATGAGACAAGTATTTCTTCCAAAGCTTATATGACCATATATTGCTTCTATCATCAAGTTCAGCCTTGTTTACAATGTGAGCCTTTGGAATAAATAGGCCAAAGTGAGGAAAACCTCATGGTTCAACTTGCTATCCTATTGGCCTAATGAAAATATCTAGATTTGTCCTTGAGGCTTTGCAAAGCCCAAGGCACAAAAATATCTCATAAAATATCTAAAAAATGCTAAAAAAGGGAAATTAATTGACTTTTCCTCACTTATCATGTGTAAAAATAGCTAAACGCACATGAGGAAATATCAGTTTTTAAAGGTTGAAATTTTACAAAAATATTCAAAATTTACATCAGCAAAAGGTCCCCTGACTTGTTGGCAACATTTGGCAGCCTTCCCGATGTCGAAACGAGGCTCATGATAGCTTGTTGGAAATATCTGAGTGTCTAATTTCTAGAAAAACTAAAATTTTCCCAATATGATGCCTAGAAGTCCTCCAAAATGGAACCTGTGTGTAAAAAACCAAAAATTACAGTCTGCTGATAGACCGGGCAGAGTGTGCAAAAAGTGAGCATTTTTCGCCATTTCGGGGAAGCAAATGAACTCCAAATGTTCTGAAAATTGTTGAGTGTGTGCTCCTAAAATTATGGCATCCAATGATACCATTCTCCTCCTTTGACGATTCCCCAAAATGAAATGGCGAATTTCATGAGTTTTGACCAAAAACTCAAAAATGCCAAAAAACCAAAATATGTCAAAATTTGCCCAAAATTGGTGAGTATGACCCTCAAGGGTTCTTAGCAATATGTTCTGAAGCAGTATCCAAAATCTCAAGTCTTGATGGGCCTTTCTTCACTTTCTGTGCCGGGCGCTTCCCTTTAGCCTCCTTTAGCTTTTCTTGGGCAGCCTTTAACTTGCGCTGGGAAAACTGATTTAAATTTTGGTAATGCTTTGTCATTCTCCTTTGAAGCTCTAGATCCCTGTTTTCCCTCTCCAAATTCTTCTCCAAATGTTCATTGACTCTTTCAAGCCACGCATCCTTATTGTTTTCTATCTCCTGTTCAAACAATGCAGTGAGAGGAGTGGATTGGAGAAGGGCTTTCTCCTCTTCTTTTTGCCTTTCAAGGGCTCTTTTAAGCCCTATGGTTCTAGGCCTTTTTCGCCTAGGCTGGTCTTCTTCTTCACTTTCATCAAAATCACCTATGATCTCATCTATCCTTGCTTGGGATTTGGAGGCCTCTTTCTTGTACTTAGTCACCCTTGTCTCATGAATGGCCATATGGACACTCATTAGCCTATTTTGGATTTGCAAGAATTTATTGAAATTCCTTGCCCTATGAAGATCATCTTTTAATGCATCAATTTGGCCTTCTCATTGGATCAAGAGGTTTTCTAGAATGCGGGCCTCATTGTCACTATCATCGCTTTGGATAGGGATGATATGAAATGCACTTTCTTGCTCATGACTTCCTTCTACCTTGCCTTTCCCTTTGCTTTGGGAGGCTATTCTTGTGCTCTTCCTCTTAGGCAAGTAAATCATAGGCTTCTTAGGAAACTTTCCTTTGCTATAGAGAGCTCTTGTCACATTTGGAGTGACAACCTTAGGCACTCTCTTTCTTGTAGTCCTGGGCTTGGCCTTTTTAGGAGAGGAAAGCATGATACTTTTACCTTTGTCATCTTGCTTGTCATCCCCTTGAATTTTCCTTTCTTCTTGAGGCTAATGTGTATCTTGAGGAGGCTGTTGTGTATCTTGAGGAGGCTGATGTGTGTCTTCTTTAGGCTACCCCTGCTCCTCAATATCATGCTGTTGTTCTACCTCACTTTCTTGCTGCCCTTGGTCATCAATATCATGCTGTTGCTCTGTCTCAATTTCCTGCTCATCCTATTGTTCAAACTTCTTCCCTTGATCCTCATCCTTATGCTGCTGCTTAGATTGCTGCCCTTCCTCCCCTTGCTGCTATTCATCACCACTGAGTTGTTGTTGTTCAGCACTCTCCTCCTCTTGTTCCTGCTACTGCTCACCATCACCACTGTCATGCTACTGCCCCTCATTCTCAGTTTGATGCTCTTCATCTTTTTCTTCATGCTCATGTCCTTCCCCCTCAGGCTGGCCACTTCCTTCTCCTTATCCATGTTCTTTTGCCTATTCTATAGTGAATTTGAGCTTTCTAGGAGTAGGTATACTAGAGGAAGACGAGGGGCGATGAGTATGAGAAGTTGGGGATGTATGGACTAGAGGGACAGTGGAGAAATCCGGGTGAGTAATGAAAACATCCCAAGAGACCTCTCTCTTCTCAAGCTGGTGAAGGATGATGATTTTAATGAGAGAGTGATGGAATAGAGAGGCTATTTGCTGTGATGGAGGCTTCTTCTGGACAGAGGAGGCCATTTTCTCAATGATTTTGCACAAGAAGAAAGGAAGATTCAGCTGCTTGGTTCTTGTGAAATGCATCAACAGTAGGATGTGATATGCATAAAATCGGGAGAATCTCCCCTCACAAGTGAAATACTTCATGATAATCTTCATGAGGGGGGAATAGCTGGCTAAAAGATATGAGAAAGGGAAGATAGCAGGGCATGATTATCTGTGTTCAGACTTGAGGAAGGGTTTGTAGTCATCTAAGTCCAAATAGCTTTGTTTGAACCATTTCTCGCCAATATAGGGAATTTTAGTAGCCTTGGATATGGATCTCGGGGAGAACTTGAAATCAAGGCCTTCCAATTGAAAATGTTTGTATCTGAACCTCAAGGCGCATAGATGTGTTAGAGGAGAGAAATTTTTTACTTCTTGTACCCTTTGGCAAAAATCCAAACACCCCACCTCATGGAAATTGAATAAGATTGATGGGTGTGCATTGACCTCTTCGGTGGAAATAGGCTCATACCTCTTATGCAACCCACTCCTACTATCCTGCATGGGAGGCATCTTGTTCTAGATTTGCTCTTGAAACACCAAAATGCCTCAAAGTTTTTGAAATGCCTTCTTCAAACAAAACTTTGTCTCAGCCTGTCAACTTACTTGTTTGATCAAGTAAAAATGGTTTCAAATGTAGTGTGAAATGCCCTTTTAACACACAATTCTCTGCCCTTTTCAAAACAATGCTTTTCACTTGGTATGTCACTCAACAAGTAAACTTAAGAACAAAAACACAGTCAGTAAAAGATACACAGTCAAAGTGATTTTTTCTGTGTTTTGTGGTAAGGTCACCTTGCCTTTTGGTGTTTTGAGGACAACAGTATAACCTTGCATTTTAGACAAAGGAAAAACCACAATCTTCTTATTTCAAGATACTACTTTCTTCTTTGTAGGCCACTTCACCAGTAGATTCAACAACATGAAGACAGTCAATCAAAAAAGGCATATACACAGTCAAAGGTCATCGTGTAATAGGATAAGGTAACAGAGCTTATTGTGTTTGGATGTGGTCACAAAAAGTTCTGTAGCATTCAAACAACAATAAACTTCTCTTCAAACAAAATACTGCCCCCTTTTTTGGTATGCACGCCCATCAACAGGTAAATTCAACACCATAAACATAGTCAAACAAAGTGTATCTACACAGTCAAAGGTTACTGTGTTTATAAGATAAGGTGACAGAGCTTGTAATGTTTGGTGTGAGCTCAAAGACCTGTAGCATTCAACAACAAAACTCCTCTTCAAACAAAACACTACACTCGTTATACTCCACTGTTCCTCATATCCAGTTTGACAACACCTTCGAATGCAAATGGTAGCTTACTCACTGACTCTGCTTTATGGAACTGAAGGCCAAACACTGCTTTTTATCTTTTTAACATACAAAGGAGACTTTTGGAAGGTCAAAAATGCTCATCTAATGATCACTGTGTTTGAAAACTAACCTACTGTTTCACCCTTTAAACACCTTGTCTCTCCTTTCTTTCATCATAGTTTTGAGGGCATTTTCATGGCCTTTTCTTATCAACAAAACTCATAAGATTTTAATGTTTCATCCCTAGCCAATAGAACTACAGCAAATCTTGTTCTTTTAAATAAAAACACAAAACTCAAACTTGTGATTTCACCCCATGAGTTTCATCCCTTTTACCCTCTCTTGGTAGTCTTAACAAGGCAAAAAGGCACATAGAATACCTTTGAAATTGATGATGATGCTTCTTGAGGAGTTTGATCCACTTCAGGAGTTGTTTGGAGGCATCTAGGATGTTGGATTTATGCGCGGCACTTTAGAAGGAGAGAACGTCGCGCAAAACACAGTCGAGTCACTTTTCGGGCCCTTGTGACCAGACGCTACAGGGGCGCCGCACGCCGCTACAGGCGTGCCGCGCAGCTTCTTTCTCCTGTGTAAAATAAGCGCATGAACGCGCCGCGTTGTGAAAAACCTCAAAAAACAATGAAGTTGCTTGTGAACTCGTCTTCAGTCTTTGGAATGGAAAGAGTGGATTGATGCTTCGCGTTTTTTGAGAGATTTAAAAGGAGGTTCAATGGTTTTCTACTCCTTTGAACGCAAAGCAACCAACTACTTTTGACATGAATTCGTGAGGGTTTGGAAGACACCCTTTTTTTAAAACCATTGCCTTTGTCCATTTGAAACGAAACAAAACGACTTTGAATGTGTTAAGAAGGGCCCACATTTTGAAAACTGTTGGTGAAAAGGTCAGTGTATTTTAATTGAACAGTGGCAATGGTTATGACTCTTTCCAAGGGCCATCTCTATTCATTTGTGTGTTACATATTTGAAAAGTGAATTTTTGTCACTGCTAACCCTTTCATTGTCCTTTTCAAAATGTGACATTTTCTCAACAATATACCAATGAGTTATGGAGCACCTTTGCCACTTTGCAAGGACGTGGATCTTCTCTTTGAACCTTAAACTAATGTGTTTGTTCTGGATGTTTTAAAACTGATAAGGCCCTACTGTGAAAATTATTTGACTGTCAGGTGCCTTTTAAACTCATTTTCTGACTGTGGATGCGAAATGCAGTTGCATTTACTCAGGCTCTTCCACCTCTGTCCATTTAAAAGGGAAATTCTTTAACACTTCTCTCTTTACTCAAAATGCATTGATAAGGTACCTTTGACCTTTTTATAAGGAAAATGCCTATATTTGTTTGAATTTTTCTCTAGAATCTGAAAAACATGCCAAAGTCCTTCTTGCATTTTATGAACAAATGTGTCTAGCTGCAATACCTTTCTTGGGAAGAACTAAACTCAAATTTTCCTTTGTCAACTTATGATAAGTAATCTGAAGGACATCCTCTTATAAGTAGGAAGATCAGTACTCTTTGAAACATGATCATTATCATGTCTTTTGCTTGTGCAATGACCCATCTCATCAACCACTCTTCAATTTTGTTTTGTTTGAGCTACAGACTGTCTTTTGAAAGAAACCCTGTTAAGAGATAAATTTAACCCCTTGGATTGCAGTGGTAACCCTGCTTTCCTTTTTGGTCTTTTACATTGTTTCTCTGTTTCAACTATCTCTTACTGTTCTTACCACTCATCTTTTGATCAGTTAAACCTTGAAATCAGTCAATGCCCTGGCCCTCTGCTTATGAATGAAGGAGGCCCTTTACTTGGCGAAATGTTTGATGTTCTTTTAACCTCTGTCTCAATCAAATGCAGAATGTTTGATGAATCAAACTATTAGTGGCTTCTCTTATACCTCTTTTTTAACTCATCATTTTAATGCAGAGATATTCATTTGCTACCTGACAGTTTATTAAAAACAAATTTGTCTTGCAGTTAGTTGCAACTCTTTAAATCAAACTTTGTCCATATGCCCTCTGCTTATAGATGAAGGAGGCACTTTCAAAACCCTCTACTTATAGATGAATGAGGTTCTTAGTCATGTCATATCAATAGCCTCTTGATAGTGTTGTTTTTCCTTTTACTATCCTTTCAGGCTTTGAATGTGGTCGCAAAATCTTGATGAGAAACTCTTTGCTCTTTGCTACATCCTAGGCTTAAGATCACATTGACAAGCAGTTGTCTTCTCATGTGGAGCTCAAAATTTTCTTCTGAGATGCTGGTATGTCTCTGTCCTTGAAAGATCCATCAAACACTGTAAAAACACCTAAAATCAGCTTGACTTATGGTCTATGTATTACTGAGACTTAAGGATGTATTAGTGGCGCGACCTAGGGCTGTAACCAACTTCATTAGTAGAGTAGGAAGGTATTTTATGACTGGTATATAGCAGATGGAGGTTTTTGTCTCTTTGATAGTTTTCCAAGGGAGAAATGCCTTAAAGTGCCACTTCCTAACTTAGGGGAGAATGTTTGAATAGATTTGGATTGTCTCTTTAGAGCTGATGGGCAGACTAGTATGGCTGAGGCTAGGTAGGATTTGATAATGAGTGTTGGCGAAAAGTCAGGTCTCGCGGGCAAGACCCAGGTCCAAGGGTTGTGGCCAACAAGGGGTCCGGTGTAGTCTAGGAACACGCCGGCATTTTCACCCTGCTCTTGGAGAGCAGTGCGTCTCACCCGAGGCGTGCCGCGACCACATGCATAAGGGGATGAGATCACTGGTAAGGAATAAACCCGCAACCAAAGAAAGAAAGTGCATCCATTACATATACCAAATTTTACACATGCAAGATCACTAATTAAGTATTCAGACAGTCGCAACTTAAAATTTTTAAATCAGTGTAAACACATTAGAACACATGAACAACGTATTGAGACAGCAATCCTTCCTTATATTATTCTTCTGGCCGAATACATGATTACATAGCTTTCTTCTCTGATAACTCACAAATCGGATATAGATGGGTTTGAGAACAGAAAGGAAGAACATAGAAAGTAAGAAACCATAGGAAGAACAGGCATGATTCTTCCGCAGCTGCTCTGCGCATCCTTCCTCAGGTCTTGATCCTCATGACTTCTCTCGCATCCATTCAACCCTCAACAACAACCTCCTTCTTCAGTCGGGTGATCGCCTTTTATTCACCCGCTCCTCGCGACTGGCAGCTTCTCTGTGTCTTCACTTTGGCTTTTCCCAGCTTCTCTTCTGATGTCTGCGTGTTCCACTTTCTGTTTTCTGCTGTATTTCTTTCATCTGCACTTATCTCTGTTCGATCTCCAGCTATCAAGTGCTTCCGCGCCACCTTGGTAGCTCCGCAACTCCTGGTCGCTGCGGCGCGGTCGCGGTTGCTATGTGTATTTATTCCGCAACTCAAAAAGAGTCAAAGTTCAAAATGTCTTGGCCAAAAGTTTAAAACTTAAACAAAAACAAGGGCCCCAACAGGCCCCGACCACAATTCTTTGACTCGTCCGCGAGTCAATCACAAATAACAGTTTCTATTTCCATTCCCCCGCTGGCTTCCGTGCCCTGCTCTGCTGTTCCTTCTTCCGCCACCCTTTCCTGCTGTACTCCGCCATCCGGTTGGCCAAACAAGGGCCCCAACTCCGGGACCCGGCGGAGTGTTGAATCTCTCAGCTCTGTGAAGGTCGCCACTGCTTGCTGCCATTCCTGCATAAGCAGGTCGGCGTCTTGAGAGATGCGGTTAGCGGCGGCTTCGTCAATGGGCGTCGAGGCAGCCCCGAACAGGGTGGCGAGCTGGGCTTCTGCCTTGGCATCCAGCTGGTGCATAGCGTCAGCATGGGTGCGAAGGGGCGGACGGATCTCGCGGATGACGTGCTTGGCCGCTGCTGATTCGGCCTCAGTCTGTTGCATGTGAAGTTCCAGCTCGTCCGACTAGGCGTAGAGCTGATCCAACCTTGCAGGGTCCGTGGTCGCCTGAATGTCCCGGGCAATCTGTTGCAGCTGGGCAGCAATGGGCTGCGTCTTGACAGTTAACGCGAGTGAGCACTCTTGCAAACTACGTAGAAGGGCAGAAGCTACGGCTGCAGTGGAATGAAGAGTGGCTTGCATACTGACTGCCTGCGTCTGTTTGGCAGTCACCTGTCCTGAATGGTCGGCGGGTGGATCTGGAAGGGTAGGCCGTGCGGCTAACGCCGCTTGTAACTCCTGGTTCTCACTGCAAACAATAGTGAAAACTTTCCTGAGGTGATGAGCCTGTAGGGCGATAGTGTCCTCCTCGATTCTGGTGGGAAGTGGAGCATGGTGAGCCCGTGCAGTGGGCCATATGCTGGAGATTGCTTGGATAGCAATGTTGACTTGCTCCTCGAGGTTGGTCTTCTCCTGAAGCAACTGATTGCACTGTTCAGTAAGCGCCGTGATCTGATTCCGCTGCTCGGTGCACCGCCGCTGTAGCTCGGCATGAATCTGCTCGGCCTTGAGGGCCGCCCGCTGAATGAGCAGATACAGCTGTGCTGGACTCAGTTGTTCTGCATTTGTTGTGCTGGGTGCACCCTGCTCTGGCGTCTGTTCCTGCGAAGATTGGCCCATGGCTGCTGCTCGGCCTGAAGTCTCTGGAGGATGGACCGGCGTCTGCTGCTACACCGAAGTGGCCATATCAGGCTCTGGCCGGTCCTGCTGCGTGGTTTGCTCTGTGGAAGGGGTGGCCGAATCAGCCCCAACTGTGGCTGGCTGGACAGATACAGTTGGAAGAGAATCCCGGGATGTGGCCATGTGGTCAACAGGTGGTACCACGGCTGCAGTACTGGAGGTGACCTCCGCCCCGTGGTCACCGCCGAAAAGTTCCCGGATCAAAGAATCGGACACAGTGGCTGATGAATTGGACGGATTGGGGGAGGTGGCATGGGGTCGGCTGGTGGAGGGGGCGGTAGATGGAGTGAAAGAGGTGCGAGGGAGACGAAGGTTGAGGAAATCTGCCGGATCAATCAGCGGTTCCTCCGGAATCAAAGTTGTTGTGGGCGGCGTGGCTGGTGGATCATCCTCCGTAAGATCCACCACGGGATCTGTGGCCGTAGTGCGGGCCCTCTTGGATAGAGGTGGGTCAGCGGAATCGGGTTCGGGGCCCGGTTCACCCATTGGCGTGATGAGGGGGGTGGCAGAAGTGAACAGGTTAGTGGGAATGGGGGAAGTGAGGGGGGCGATGTTGGAGAGACCACGGGACCGATTAATACGAAATTCAGTAAAAGAAGGAAATATAGGGGCACCACTGGAAACAACCTGGGTTGCCACGTTGAGTCGCCGTGCCTGATCATTGAAATGCTCGACGATAGGGACCAGCGATTCCAGCAGGTCCGCTGCGGTCCCAGCTGCATCTGGGGTTGTCTCCACCGCAACTTGTGAAGATCCCCCTGCGCTGGTCGCGGCAGGCTGCTGTGCGGCCCTCATCCCCTCAAAATTGTAGCGGATGACTCCGTCGCGGACGTGCTGGGAGACCCCCGGCCACGCAGAGACCTCCCTGTGGAAAACATTGTCATTCAGCTGGAAGCGAAGGGGCGCCATATGAAAAGTGTGGTGCGGTACGCAAGTCGGCCGGATGAAAGTGTGGTTGTGGTTGACGCCAAACCACACCTGTTCACTGTATTCATCCAACAGGTGCCGAGGCACCCGTTGCTGGTAAGTGACCACATCGGTCATCATCCCATACCATTCTCGGAACGCCTCTGCGTTCACCTGCTTGCTGCTGGGGTCCGTGGACACCTGCCAGGGGGAATATTTCATCGCGAGCGGCTGGGTCACGGTGATCTCCGCCGGTGTCCGTATTGGGGGAAGATGCCATTTCCACATGGCGAACGCTAAGAGCAAGTACCCATAGATGAAACTGGTAGTCCGCTTGTAATTGTCTTCACAAGCCGCGAAGAGTTCCTTCAACACAAACGAGCTCCAATTCAACCTAGCTCCCTGGACGCAGTGCTCTGCAATGGAAATTGTGTCCAGAGTGCACTCTCCCTTTGTGTAGTGGCGCATGGTCTTGCTAGCGATCAGGTAGCAAGCGAACCGAATTTCTGGTACATTTATCAAATCTATCTTGGCACCTTTACCACCCCGGCGAGTGCCATACTTGGTGTAGAGGTCCGCATCAGTCGACTTCCGGGCACGCTTGGAGGATGTCTGGCCCGCAGAGGAGACATATGAACCAGTTTGAGATAGCCCTGTAAGCCGATTAATGTCTGCTGCATGTATTGGAATTTCTTCGTTAAGCCACAGGGACCTGTTCTGCACCCGACTGAGGAGGAACCGGGTACATTGCAGAACTGGTCCGGTGGTTCCGAAGACGGGAAGACTCCTCAAATTCATCAAAGTCGACTGCTGTAGGCCCCGGAATTCTTCCCGCATTCAACTGTTAGAGCTGCTCCCGAGCGTGTAATAGTGTTCCATGAATGTCTGCCAATGGAGGTGAGGAAACTCAGCCGGGTCGGACAATTTGGCGTCCATACAGGGTGCATTGTCGTACTTGCCGACCAGCGACTCTACTCGGTGAATTCTGCTATCTAATGCTAGTTCAGGAACTGAGAGAAGAGCTCTCGGCATCTTGGCGCGTCTCTGATAGACTTGGACGATTCTTCTGTAACTTCCTGCGAGGTGCTGAGTGCTCTGATACTGTGAATGCTCCGGAGTCGTTGCAACTTCCAAATTGAACTGGTCCGTCATCTTTGTGCTGATAACCTTCATGCAAATTGGGCCATCTGCTGGCACGCGCGGAGTTGATGAGACTCCATAACGGCAATTAATTCTTGCTATCTTTCTTGCCTGCGATAATCGTGCGATCAATCGCAGGCCTGTGTGTAATCTGACAATTGCTGACGGAGTCATGGGGAGATGGGCGGACTCGACGGCGGGGGGAACTGCGGTTGATGGCAAATGATTACGGTATGATTACTGTCCATTAAGGGAATTTATGACCAAATCTGAGCTATCCTACGGACTGACAAAAGGACTGACGGAAATGACCTGGACTGACACTGGCACGAGGACGGATCCTTCGTGCACGACACGCTGGATTGGAGCGGCGACATGCTGGACTGGCACTGCGACACGCTGGACTGGTGCTGCGACACGCTGGAATGACCCGCCCCGACCACAGTCGGTTGCGGTAATGTTCCCGCAACTGACTGGTTATTTTGACTGAGTACCGACAATTGGAAAAGACTACCTACATTCCTCCCGGTTGCGGGAGAGTTATTCAACTACGCTACTCTACGGGTTCTCTCGGTTGCGAGAGTTATTAATGAAAAGTGAGAAGTGCCTACTCCTGGTAGGGCTTCAGGCGTGCGCCATTCACCCATCCCGGAAGAACTGTGCCGTCCAGTTGTGCCAATCGAACGGCTCCTGAGTCACGGATCTCGATGACAAAGTACGGTCCCAGCCAATGCATCTGGAGCTTGGCTGGAAACTTCTGGAACCGGCTGTCGTATAAGAGAACTTTGCCGCCAACTTGGAAAGCTTTAGTTTTGATGTGGCGGTCATGCCATGCTTTCTGTCGGGCCTTCTGAACCTTCTGGTGGAATTCCGCAAGAAATCAGGCCTCATCCAGCTCCTGTAGCTCCTGGAGGTGTTCCCTCAGTGACGCCTCTTCTGAGAAGTGAAGGGACGTTGCGATCAAAAGGCTGGGTACGGTGAACTCAGCGGGAATCACAGCTTCGCGGCCATACACCAGCTGGAATGGCGTCTGGTTGGTCAAACGTTTTACCGTGGTCCGGTAAGCCCATAATGTCGCTGGTAGCCGCTCATCCCAATCATCCCGCTGAGCGTTGCAAATTTTCGTCAAGCCCTTTTCAAGAATCTTATTGAAGGCTTCCACCGTACCATTGGCCTGCGGGTGGTATGGGCTGCTTTTATGATGCTGAATCATAAATGTGTCCAGTAGTGACTTGACCGTGGCATTAATGAAATGTGTACCCTGATCGTTGGTTAAGCTCCGTGGGCAGCCAAAGCGGCTGATGATGTGTTCAAAGATGAACCGAGCAGCGGTTTCTGCCGAGCAGTCGCGTACCGCTGCTGCCTCAGCCCACCGTGTGAGGTAATCCGTCGCGGTAATGATGTACCGGGCTTTGGAATGGCGAGCGATTGGTGCGATGGGGCCTACGAAATCAACCGCCCACTTCTCAAATGGCCGCAACACATGCACCGGGTGTAGCGGAAGCTCGTCCCTGTGCGAAGGCCTTCCCGTCCTCTGACAAATATCGCAACGTTTCACATAGGCCTTACAGTCTGCATGTACCGTCGGCCACCATAGGCCAGCTTGAAGCACCTTCCTTGCGGTGGGTTTAGCACCCACATGTCCTCCCGCAACACCGCTGTGACATTCCCACATCACTGCTTCCCGCTCGTGGTCAAGAACACACCTGCGCAACACCTCATCCAGGCCCAGTTTGTACAGCTGCCCTGCGATCAATTGATAATCGGCCACTCGGACAACCAAGTGGCATTTCTGGAGAGGGGTGTAATCCTTAGGGCACTGTCCCATGGTCAGATACGTGGCAATGTCATCCAGGTAGTCTGGGACTGCTTCAACTCGGAATAGGTCAGCATCCGGGAGCTGATCGTCCAACGGACCTTCATTCTCTCCCGTCTCCAGCCTGGATAAGTGATCGGGACCAACGTTCAACCTGCCAGGCTTGACAATCACCTCAAACGTGAACTCTTGAAAAAGTAGAAGCCATCGACAGATTCTTCCCTCCAACACCGGCTTATTGACCAGATATTTCAATGCCGAATGGTCCGTGAAAAATGTAAATTTGCCGCCCAGAAGGTAGTGGCGGAACTTCTGAAGAGAGTACACCATCGCCAACGCCTCCCGCTCGGTCATGGTGTAATTCTTCTCCGCATTCGATAACCGTCGGCTGGCAAAGTATACGGGGTGGTCAACTGTTGTCTCCCCGGGTTGCGCCAATACAGCGCCAAGTGCAATCCCGGACGCATCAATGTGCACATGGAACTGCTTATCCCTGTTGGGATGAACAAGTATGGGTGCCGTCGCCAACTTCTCCTTCAATGTGTCGAGTGCCTTCCTGCACTCCGCCGTCCACTCAAATACTTCTGACTTCCGCAACAGTTTCTCCAAAGGGGCAGTGATTTTGGCATAATTGCGGATAAACCGCCTGTAGTATCCTGTGTGCCCGAGCAGTGCCCGCAACTGCTTCACGTTCTCGGGGGCCTCCATGTGGACAATAACCGCGACCTTGGCGGGATCAACGCAGACCCCTTGCTTACACACCACGTGACCCAAGAGTGTGCCGAATGGTACTGCAAAAATACATTTCTTTAAGTTCAGGGAAATCTGCAGCTGGCGACACCGATCGAACATAACACGCAACAGGGAGGCGTGTTTCTTCAGCAGGCTGTAAACGGTCCAATCATCCATATAGACTTCCAGGAACTTGTGAATGTACTCCCGGAAAGCAGCAATGACAATCCGGGAAAACACAGCCGGTGCGTTCTTCAGACCAAATGGCATAACGTGGTATGCGAATGATCCCCACTCAGTTGTGAATGTCGACTTTGCTTTGTCTTCCTCGGCGATGCGCACCTGATGGTAGCCCGAAAACCCATCAGTGAAGGAATAAGCTTCGTTTCCCGTGACATGATCTAGAACTTCGTCACTGAAGGGAGTGGGAAACGGATCGTGAATACAAGCATTATTCAAACTCCGATAGTCTACGCAGACACGGATTTCCGCTTTGTCCTTCTTGTTCTGGATGACAATGGGACTTACCCACTCAGCTTCTTCTACTGGAAAGATGAGACCCGCAGCCAACATCTTGTCGATCTCCATCTTGACCTTCTCTTTGATACGTGGATTCAACCGGTAGGGTCGGTGCTTCACCGGCCTGGCTCCCGGTTTCAGTGTGATGCGCATCTCGCCCAAATCCCCTTTGATCCCCTTCAGGTCCGCAACTGATGACGGAAATAAATCTTCATACTCCCGGAGGAGGCTGAAAATTTCTCTTGTCGTCTCCTCGTCCCAGTAATCTCCCACCGTTGCCAGCTTAGGTTTCTCCTCCATTCCAATGTTCAGCTTCTTTGTCTTTAGGGGCTGCAAATGGACTCCTTCTATCATCGGCTCGTCGCGGATGCTGCGCTCGCCTTCCTTCTCGTCAAAATAGAGATGCCTAAGGTCCTCCAAACTATCATCCTCCGGATCGCCGTCAATTCGTTGGCAAACCAATTCGCGCTTGACCCCGGAGCGTGACGCCACCGGGCCCTCATCAGGCTCAGGATGGCGGAAAAACATAACCTCCTTGACGGCTTGTAGGGCCTGAGATTCATGCGCCGTCTCCCCTTCGAATGAGAAGCTCTGGACGAACTTTTCCGCGACTGCTTGCCAGGAGCGGGTTCCCCGTTTCCGCTCTTCCTCCAGGTACCAGGCCTGGGGAATTGTACCCAGGGAGTGGACAAACCTGTGGACCCACAACTCCTCGGGGTAGCTGGCGCTACGCCACTGTTCCTCGCACGCCCGCAAGTGCTGTCGCGGGTCGGAAGCTCCATGATGTTTAAGTGTAATGCAGGGCCCTTCATCCTCTTTGAAGCGTGCCCGTAGTGCATCCGCCACACGCTCCCATCGCAACAGAGTGTTGCGGTGATTGTTCCACCATCGTCCCGATGTTGACTTCAAGGCCACATCCAAAAGTGGTATCCGGCTTTCCTCTGGGACCCGGTCTTCTACCTTGGCAATAAAAGTATTCACTGCTTGCATGTTTGATAATGTGGGGTATCCGCGGATCTCAGTCCCTACCCACCGGACCTGAGCGATGGAGGCACATCTCCACGTGGTGGTCTCATACCCCCCTTGCTGCCAGTCTTCCCACGCAAGCTCAGATCCGAGCTCCGAGCTCTGCACACTCCGCCAACTGATAGAACCTGTTGTCGTCGGGTTGATATAATCGTCCCGCTTCCCTGCAGTCATCTGATAGAGATGGTCCATCATCTGAGCATCCTCCCGACTGTCCACCGGTTCTGTGTATTGCGGACCCTGATACGGGTCGAGAGGCTGAGTGACCCTTACCTCCCCATCCTCAAAAATCATCAGCTCCTTTTTGAGGTCGATGATCGCGTAATTCTCAAAAGCCCAATCAATGCCAAGTAAAGCAGGATAGGGGTCCTTATCGCCCATGATATCAATAACCTCAAAGTCGGTGTATGTCTTCACCCCCGCAACGTCGACCTCAACACCCTCGAGTCGGCCGATTGGCAAAATACAGTACTGGTTCGCCATCCTGAGTTGGATTGGGGAATAGGCGAGTCGTGGCTTTCCAAGAGCCTCCCATGTTTTTCGCGGCAAAATATTGACGTCGGATCCCAAGTCCAACATGGTGTCGCTGATTTGGAATCCTGCGACCTGCGTGTTAAGCCGGAATTCTTTTCCTGTTCGTTGCTTGTTCCGCTTGACACGTTGCACGTATTGAGGCCTAGCGTCCACCGGATCTCTGGGTTCTGTGTGCCCATGCAGCGCTCCGTCTAAAGCATGCTTGAGCTGCTGCCGCAGCCCAGCGTTATCAACAATCCTGAGGAATAGCCGGAGCCAATCCTCGACCACAGCATCTGCGGCGTTCTGCGCACCGGATTCCGGCCGCCAGGGCTCCTCCAGCCCTCCCTCGTTCCGCAACTGGGCGAATGCCTCAACCGCCTCCCGAAAATACTTCTTCTGGACTTCGGGCCTGATCAACTTCTTTGGGGATGCCGGCTGAACCACTCGTGCTGGCTCCTTCTCGTGGGCATCGTCTCCAGTCTTCTTTCCGCCCCATGTTACTATCGCAACGTTTTGCATGTCAGGGGTTGCGGTGCTGCGCGGTTCTGAGTTTATCAGATTCGCTCCCCTATGCCTCACCCGTTCTTCCCACTTCTTGATGAGCTCCGGACAGTCTTCTGTAGCATGGGTGTTGACCCGACACTGGGAACACCAGGGTCATCGCAGAAGGGGACATTCTCGAGCCACATGACCCTCCTGGTCACAGTTGTAGCACTTTACCGGACCGCGTCCTCCGGTTTGGCCTCCCCGCATGCCGCCACCTCTTCCCCTTGGGGCCTCGTTCACCCTGTACGAGGGACGATCCAATCGATCCGCAAGAGCGTCAAGCGCCCTGCACTGCTCAGTATTGTGAGTCGTAGACACACAGAATTCGCAGTATACATTATTCGGCACCGTGGAGTACTTCTGTAATATCGGGCACATCCGAGGAGGATGCCCCATCGTCCGGCAAATCTCACAGTACTCTGTGGTGGAGGACCCCGGTTGTGGTGGGAACCCCGCAAAGGTCTGTTGCGGCTGGTAGACTCCCTGTGGGTTCATCGCCGCGCCACCCCCTGGTGGTGGTCCCCCCTGAATTGCTGCAACTGAGGGTCCAACTCCGGCGCCGCGCAACCGAGGACACTCGGTGGTGACGTGTCCCTCGACCAGGCAATGAGTACACCAAACATTCGGTCGCGCTGGTCTCGCTGGCTGAATTTCCTTGAGCTTTTCAGTCAAGCTGGCGATCTGCTGTTGCAACCCTATCAAAGAAGGGTCTTGCGGGGCCAGCCCCCCCCTGTATTCCTGGGGGTATCCCGCCATGGCTTCAATCTTCATGGCCTGCTCCAAAGCGTCCTGCAGATTATCCATCTTCTGCTGTGTGAGAGGGGTTCGTGTCAAGGGGAGCAGAGCCTTGATGAACCAGTCCCTCTGGTGGTTTGGATCGATCGGGTAGCTGAGTTTCCCGATCGCATCCTTGAATCGCCGCATCAACTCCCACGCGGTCTCTCCTTCCTTCTGCTTAATTTCCCACAGCTCTGACAGGCCTTGCTGGTCTGTCTGGGGGAGCTTAAATTCACGGAAAAAATCCCGCTTCACGTCCGCAATTACAGGGTTAGGGTGCGCCTCGGACCACTTGATGAACCAACGCAGAGCTCTCTCTCTGAGCGTGGTTTGGAATTCTATTAACTTCCCTGCATCCGGCGTCTGTCGAGCCCTCCAGATGGCTTCGCACAGATACCAGTGTTGTTCTACGTCGTCATTTCCCCGACCAGAGAACTCCGGGTACCGGGTGAAAGATCCGGCCATGTGTACTTGCGGAGAATTAACTAGGATAAAACCTCCGGGTCCTGGTTGTGTAACGGTCCCACTAGGGAAAATACTACTACTAGTAACGCTGCTGCTACTGGGCGTTACCGACGCCGCTGATCTACTATATGACTGAATTAATGCTTGTAACTGAATAAAAATATTTCTTAAAGGTTGATAAAGTACCAGGGGAAGGTCGGGATCCTGGCCATGCGGAAAGCGGGACGTAGGGCTGCCTGGAGGGGTGGGTGCCGTTTGATCCTGGAACATCTGCTGCATCACGTTGTGCCATTCGTCATCGGAGCTTTCTTCGGGCTGCATCTTTCCATTGTCTTCGCTAGTCGTTACTTCTCTTTCTCGCGTCGCTGGGCTCCCATGCACCCACTGTACGTCCGCTGCCGTCCCGTCTCCTGTCCGGGTATCCAAACCCATGGTTCTTGTCTTCTGAGGCGCCTCCTTCTGATTTCTCCTCTCGATTTCCCTTCTCTTCAAATCTCTCATTACCCTTCTTCGCCACCTATCGGCGATCTGTGCCCGCCGATGTGCACGTGACTCCCGCAACTTGCATGCTACGTCAACGTCCATCCCCCGCTCCCCACTCTTACAGTCTACACAGCATCGGTCCCCTCAATCCTTCCCCCAGTACGGGTGGTTTACGCCTCCATACTCGTTTTGTGGAATTCAATCAACCCTTCGTCCACCATCACGGCTTTGATCCACAGCGGAATCTCCTTCAAGAGCTTCCCCCTCAGCCCTGAGTGAAAAACAGCCTCGGCCTTCAAGAAGGATTGGTAACACTCAGCGGCAAACTCCACAGCGTATCCTTCCAACGTGGTCCTCACCCAAAAATCCATTGCACGGGTTAGTTCAGTATCTACCCGATGCAGTGCTACCAGGTCTTCGTGCGCCCACCTGCGGTTTATCTTCCGCAAGCCTTCTTGGGGCACCGTCGCTCGTAACCTCCGCAACCAGTTGTAAAGGTCCGTAGGGAACCTTCCCCAGAAAATTTCGTACGTATCACTAGCTGAGTCAGAGAAAAGAACAAGCTCCCTGAGCGCCGCCTCCTTCTTCTTGGTCAGCTTTGCTTGTTGAGCAATGAACTGGTCAAGATGATCATCCCACCATCTCCGTATTGCTCCTTCAAAAATCCTCGAGACCATGATCTAGATCCCCTCAGAACATGCAGGTCCCGTCAACGGAACCATTTGTTGGCGAAAAGTCAGGTCTCGCGGGCAAGACCCAGGTCCAAGGGTTGTGGCCAACAAGGGGTCCGGTGTAGTCTATGAACACGCCGGCATTTTCACCCTGCTCTTGGAGAGCAGTGCGTCTCACCCGAGGCGTGCCGCGACCACATGCATAAGGGGATGAGATCACTGGTAAGGAATAAACCCGCAACCAAAGAAAGAAAGTGCATCCATTACATATACCAAATTACACATGCAAGATCACTAATTAAGTATTCAGACAGTCGCAACTTAAAATTTTTAAATCAGTGTAAACACATTAGAACGCATGAACAACGTATTGAGACAGCAATCCTTCCTTATATTATTCTTCTGGCCAAATACATGATTACATAGCTTTCTTCTCTGATAACTCACAAGTCGGATACAGATGGGTTTGAGAACATAAAGGAAGAACAAAGAAAGTAAGAAACCATAGGAAGAACAGGCATGATTCTTCCGCAGCTGATCTGCGCATCCTTCCTCAGGTCTTGATCCTCGCGACTTCTCTCACATCCATTCAACCCTCAGCTCACTTGACCTCCTTCTTATTTAGGGTGATCGCCTTTTCATCTGGGCTCCTGTGACTAGCGGCTTTTACGTGTGTCTTCACTTTGGCTTTCCCGGCTTCTCTTGATGTCTGTGTGTTCTACTTTACGTTTTTCTGCTTGTATTTCTTTCCTTTTGCACTTATCTCATCCCGATCTCCAGCTATCAAGTGCTTCGCGCCCACCTTGGTAGCTCAGCAGCCTCTTTGATGCATTTAACGGCGAAATTCGCGGTCGCTATGTGTATTTATTCCGCAACTCAAAAAGAGTCAAAGTTCAAAATGTCTTGGCCAAAAGTTCAAAACTTAAACAAAAACAAGGGCCCCAACAATGAGGTTTCATCTTGTCATGGGCGGACTGAAAGGTAGGAGGGCAAAAAAATTTTATGGGTGTTTTCCCAGCTAGTAAATTTGAAAAAATTTTAGATTGGCTATTGGAAAACTTGGTTGTTACAACTAGTCATCACCAACAAGTGAAAAATACTGATGACTAACAACACTAAAAATAAAAGAAAAAATAGTTTTGAGCACTATGAATGTAAAGATCTAAAACGAATAAATAAAATGCAATAAAAACATAAAACTTACTTAAAACAAATATGCACTCTTCCAAGCAAAGAAAGGGCTTTGAAAACAATCCAACGAGCAATGTGGTCTATGCTTGAAGTGACAAAATGAAGAGTTAAACGAAAACAAAAGTGATCATCCAACAAACCAAAGACACAAAGAATCGATAAAGACTAACACAATCGATTAGCGAATTGAAATGAAAAAGATCAAAGTGAATCGAATTCAGCTCAGAAGGCTTAGTGAGGAGAAGGCTGAACAAAAAACAAAAGACACCTAGAAACCCTAGGGCTACAGAACTCCACTGATAAGATAATGGACAAAAAACTGAGAAGACTGAGGCTATAAAGTCAAAACAATCCCAAAATACCAATTTCAAGGCAAAGAAATAATCTAGAGCCAAGAAATACTGACAAAAAACTTAGGAAGAAGGTCAAATCAAATCCTACAGGATTCAGCGCGACTATTAGGCTGTAATCCACACCTAACAGGGGTTGGAACACCTGTGACAAAATAAAAAAGCACCAATTGGTGCGACCATTCAAGGAAAAACTGCGCCAAGCAAGAAAACTATGGGAAAAAAGATAAAACCACTGAGCAGAGGTTAGGCTTGACACTTTGGAACTGAACAGGATGATTTACAATAGTCAGGAAAGTCAAGGAAGGTATAAAAGCAATCAAACGACCGAATTCGACTCGACATGTCAAACACTCAACAAAAAATGAGACGAAAAGAACACATTGATCCCCAGCTGAGTCACCAACTTGTTTTTTAGGTATATCCCCTCTGCGGATAGAGGTGATCCCTCTAGCCCTAGGGTGGCTCTAGCAACAAGAGGACATGCTAATGTGTCAGTTCCTAGTTAATGAATGAAATGATTTGGGATCGATTTTCCTAACTGTGATCCAATGTGGTTGTCATAGTTGTAGCAGAGGTCTCCTGATCCTCGTCTCGTCACTTTGTGATCTTTCAGCAATGGTACTTGGGTGCCTGCACAAATATCGAATGACAAAAGAAGCATACAAGACAATAATTTCATTCATAACTAGTTAATTAGTCAAGGAGAATTAAACATATTGCGCAAGATAAATCACATCAACACAAGACGGGAACCAAAACATTAGTCATGTATATATTAAGAGAAATAAAGAGATTACAACCGGAGCCTTGACGTCACAACCTCCTTCAGTGGGTCCAATCAAAACACATCTCGAGCATTCGTCAGGGAATTTGGATGTGGTGAGGCAAAATATTAAGCTCTCTCTCGACAAGGGTATCTCTCTCTGATTTATCTCACACCAGCTATATCAGACTGTTTCAGCAAAATGTTCAGCAATTCCTATTCAACTAGTTGCATCTATGTGAGAGAAGTGTATTTATAGAAGGAGAGGAGGAGGTTGGGATCTCTCAAATGGTGGAAGGGAGGCCTTATCCTTTGGGAGATTTCCCCAAAAGGAGGAAACAAGAAGCAAAAGGAAGGTGCTCATTGTTATGTAGTCGAACAACCCAAGCTGATTCGCTCATGAAGTCTTTAGCTTGGAAATTTTTCTTTTGTATTTAAAAAAATTTCTAAAAACAGCTCAGCGTGGGCAGCTCACTGAGATAGAGCGCCAATGGGCACGGGGCCCGGTGTTAATTTTATTTATCGGCACGAGGCCATAACTGCCTACTAGCACCAACCCAAAAGCATGTGTTTTTTATGGTCTGTTCGAGGGAAAGCTAACAGAGGAAATTCCCTCCTCATGGAAAGGGATGCAATGACACTTTTTATAAGGCATGACACTTCATATGAGTCACATAAATGGTCCTCCAATGTGTAGTATGGGGATTGCAAGGATGGTGACAAAATTATATGTAACATGGTCATGCTCTCACCATTCAGTCTTCACCTTTGTCTCAACAACCGACTCTGCCCAGGGTGTTGCTAATCCTAACTCAACCCATGGTGTCTATCTCCTCATTACCTCGACATTCAACTTACTCTGCCCTTTGCTTTGTGTTGGGTCCCTTACCCAAGATTTCTGCTTGCGTTCACTTTCCTTCATAAAAACGCGTAACTACAAAGAACCCTCAACCTTAAATAAATTCAAATTAAACTATGAACAACCTCGTGTCTGGCCCCTTAATCGCATTTTGGCGATCCAACCATTCAACGTTATAAGCCTCCTCTATTCTCCAATGCAATTTAACAAAGGGAAAACCACATACACCCGGACTTGAAATCCTTTAGGCTCCAGTGTTGACTTGCATCACGTCTGCTTCATTATCGCACTTCACACTTCGACATTTCAACATGATTCTTCAACACTTATCCTCCTGAGCTTACGAATTGCGATATGCGATTGGGTCCCATAGCCAGAATTCAATTACTTTAGATTTTAGCTTTGAACTATATCGTGTCCGCTTCATTATCTCACTTCACACTTCAGCGTTTCAACGTGATTCTTGACTGATTATCCTCCTGAGCTTGCGAATTGCAATATGCAATTGGGTCCCACAACCGAACTTCAATTCCTTTAGATTTTAGCTTTGAACTATAACACATCCACTTCATTATCGCACTTCTCATTTCGGTGTTTCAACATGATTCTTGAGCGCTCATCCTCCTGAACTTGTGAATTGCGATATGTGATTGGTTCCCATAGTCAGACTTCAATTCCTTTAGATTTTAGCTTTGAAGTATATCGCATCTTCTTCATTATCACACTCCGCACTTTGGAGTTTCAACATGATTCTTGAGCGCTTATCCTCCTGAGCTTGTGAATTGCGATATCCAATTGGTTCGCGGCTAATATCGCAAATTGCATATCGAGGAATGAGGTGGAAGTAAGTGCAAGTGGCAAATAATATTTGTGAACTTGCGATGCAAAAAGGTGATGGGTCCCAGCTAATATCACAAATCTCATATCAGGGAATGAGGTGGAACTAAGTGCAAGTGGTAAGTAATATTTGTGAACTTGCAATGCAACAAGGTGATGGGTTCCATCCAATATTGCAAATTTCATATCAGGGAATGAGGTGGAAGTAAGTGCAAGTGGTAAGTAATATTTGTGAACTTGCGATGTGAAAAGGTGACGGGTCCCAGCCAATATCACAAACCGCATATCAGGGAATGAGGTGGAAGTGCAAGTGGAAAGTAATATTTGTGAACTTGTGATGTGAAAAGGTGATGGGTCCCAGCCAATATCGTAACTCGCATTTCGGGGTTCTGTAGGATTCGAAAACTGTGTTATGAATGGATTTTAAAATGTGATAAGAGAATTGCAATGTAAGGTAAAGGTTTTGATACAATTTAGTGTGGAAAATGATAAATACTATATCACATATGTAATATATGATATATATATAAGGTTTGTTGTGGTGCGGGCAGAGTTGCAATAAAAGGAGAATATGGTAAATTTAAAGAGAAATATGATATGGCTATTAGTGGGTGGGTGGAGCTGCTTTTTAACTATAAAAATTGAATTCTAATAGTTAAAAAGGGGTTTTGAAATAAATGAAATGTTGGAATTTAGAGTTTGGAAAAAATAAGGGTAAAAGAGTGTAAATGAAATGAATGAGGGAAGAAATGAAGTTTTCTCACCATTACACTTTATCAACAGCAATTCATGTTTCAACTAAACTGAAAAGGCAGATTGATTCCCTTGAAGTTCTGAAAGTCAAGATTTCCCTTCCTTTTTCTGGAAATAAATGACAGTCACGGAATGTTATTTTCAATATAAACAATCTAAACAGAAATAATCAATCACCTTGTGATACTATGAATTACAAGAGTCTAACAAGAGAATCCAAGGGCTCCCAGATGCACCCATGCTTATACTGTGGGAGTGTTTGGGGGTTCAATGGTCTAAGAAATCAGTGAGACCCAGGGGCTAGTTACCTAAGTGGTTGGAATGGTTCCTGAGAGTCTTGTTGTTGATGTGGAAGGTATGTATGTTTTGTTTCCATCGATTCCACTTCCTTAAGGTCACCTAGGAGGTTGAATCAATTCATAGAGCCTCTCGTCACATATTTACCCCTGCTGGCTAGTTACTTGAGTAGATATAGGAGGAGGGTGTTATAGAGGATAAGTATTCTATATATCATCTCTTTTATTATTTCTATTGTTATTGTCATTACCTTTGTATATTCTCTTATCTATATACTTTGTTTAATAATATTTGTTCTTACACGGTCTCCTAGTAAGGATTGCAGGTTGATGACAAGGATCATCTAGAACTTGGAAAAAAATGATGGAAATGAAATTACATAACAAAAAATTAGGAAATTTTGGAATTATACGAGATGTGAATGTAAAAAGAGCGAGAAGTTTGAAGTGTGGATTAGAGAAGTCAAAATATAGCATGAAACAAGATGGCAACATGGAATCAAGATTCAAGAAGGTTCTCCTAGTAAGGGGAAGAGGTTCATAATAATATGTGTGTCTCAATTGGAAGAGTTATCCATGGATTTTTAAGAACACCTCATGACAAAGGAAGACCTTGTATCTTGAGACTGACTGATTAAGAATGATCTTAAAAAAAAAATTTCTAATGATAAAAGGACTCTTGAGTCAGAGGAAAATATGTTTCCTTTAGAGGGAGTGAGGAGTAAAAATCGACATGAAGAAACTTGGATTAATTCCCTACAACTTGAGACTTGAGGGAAATTTTGGCAAGGAAACAGGTTTCGCGGGCAAGACCCAGGTTCAGGGATTGGGCCAATAAGGGAGTCCACTATAGTCTAGCACCACGCTAGCATTTTCACCCTACTCCAAAGAGCATAGAGTCTCACCCGAGGCGTGCCGTGACCACATGAAGGAGGGGAACAGACTGGTATCAGAAGATGGATCTGCAACTCAAAGGTAACGCAGAATCATACACATACATAACACCATACATAGAAGATCTCTCAGAACATCATGCAGATAATAAGAAATTAAAATTTTAAAGTACTACAGGAATCATGCAACACATTCAAGGCATACGATATACCAGCACCCTTCAGATATATTAAGAAACATTCAGCAAAATCAAGTGTTACATCGATCAAAAAAATGAGCTTCCATATTCAATTACAAAGGTCCTGTAGGACAGAGAGAGATACTAAAACAATAAAATATCTAAGGAGACACAGGAAATACAATGATTTCGAGACCAGGAAAGAGCTCTCCTGAGGCATCTGCTCCTCGGCCTTGTTCTACTCCAACCTCTCTCTAACCTTTTGCTACTGGGTGATGACCTATTTATTCACTAGCCAGCACAACTGTTAGTTTCTCCTGTGTTCTCGCTCGACTGCTTTTGGCTTCTTGCTGTTGAACATGAGTTCCACTGTCTGTCCTTTACCGCATATTTCCTTCATTTGCACTTGTCTGCACCAACCTCACCACCTATCTCCTGCTCCTTCGCAACCTCAGTAGCTCCGATGCCTACCATTGTTGCGCCTGCGATGTGCTGATCCGCAACCCAAAATATATCTTCATGAAAAATTCAAAACAAGGGCCCCAACAGGCCCCGACCAGAGTCTCTTGACTCATCCAAAGTCAATCGGAGATCATCGTCTCTACCTCCATGGCTCTGCCTGTTCTCGTCTCCTATTCCGCCAACCGTCCCTCCTCTATTTTCTCAAACAAGGGTCCCAACTCAGAGACCTTTGCAAGGGCTGTGACCTTGAGCTCCTGGAAGGAAGCTACAGCCTTCCACCACTCCTGCATAATTGGTTCAGTTTCAACTGCGATTCGAGTGACATCTTCCTCTCCTCCTTCAATCGGGAGCTTGCCAAAGATGGTTGAGACCCGTGTACTGGCCTGAGCGACTAGTTGCTGCATATTCTGAGCACTTGTCATGACAGGCTACCTGAGCTCCCGAAGGGCCTGCTTGGTCGCTGCTAAACTGGCCTCTGTTTGTTGAATCTAGACTTCCAGGCTGTCTGCTGCGGCATATAGCGAATCAAGGCCGACTTGGTCTTTTGCATTCTAAATCTCTTGGTTGATTTGTTGAAGCTGTAGAGACAAGGGTTGGGTCTTGAGAGTTAGGGCCGTCGTATGTTCTTGTAGACCCTTCAGTAGGTCATACACTTCCCGAGCTACAGTACTCAAGGCTTCCTGTACTCTCTCAACCTGTTCCTGTCTTGCTATTATCTGGTTGGCATAAATGATCTGGGGGTCTGGCAGAGCTGGGCAGGCCGCTAGAGCTGCTTTGAGCTCAGTGTTCTCATTCCAAAGGTTGTCCCATGCTACCTTGATGTGGATAGCTCGTTCACCCATAGCATCAGCTTGGAATTCCAGTGGTGGTACCTGGGTGTCATAGGACGCTACAGTGGGCCAAAGGTCCTGAAAGATTCGAGTCACCAGCGCAACTTCTTACTACAGGGCCCCCTTCTCAGTTCGCAGCTGATCACGCTCTTTAGTAAGCGCGATGATTTGTTGATGCTGCTGCTCACATCTCTGTTGAAGTTCAACGTGGAGCCCATCGGCCAGGTGTGTTGCCCGCTGTATGAAGTGGAACAGTTGGGACGTCCCCCATGTTTCCATGCTTTCTGCTCCCAACATACCCTGCTCTAGCAGCCTCGCCTGTAAGGGTTTCCCGCTGGCTACTGACTTGGCTGAATGTTATGTTGGTGATGGCGGCGGGGTTGGATTCTTGGCCTCGTTGCTAGAATCACCCATGTTAACATCGGGCCATGATTCGAGTGCTGCTCTTGTGTCTAGGGGGTCGAGTGAGTTGGCTGTTCTGGAGTCTGCACTGGAAGTTGGTTAGCTCTTTCTTTTATAGCTTGCTCTGCCTGGTTGATAAGTTTAGTAAATGTGACATGGGGGGATAGGGTTTGGCTAACCATGGGTACTTCTACAGTACCCGAGTTAACTTCAGTCCCGAGGTCCCCACTAGTCCTCTCTCTGATGATGGGGTCGGACACGGTGGCAGATGAAGTGGAAGGGGCAGAGGTGTTAGGTTCCCGGAACGAGGTGAATTGTGGCAATTGGTAATTGCAGGTGGTGGAAGTATGAATATTCAAAAAGTTAAGTGGAAAAAGTGGGTTGGGGGGTGGAAGCTCGCTAGTTACCAGGGTCTCCATGAGGGGTTTTTCTCTGATCAGGAATCCCCGGCTACTCTGTCGCAACCGATCCTTGCCAGTGAGGTCAACCATGGAGCTAGAGACTTCCACCTTGGGTTTCTTTCCTTTTGGCACTACGACTAGATTTGCAGCTTTTGACTTCCGCACCAGCGTTGTGGGCGCTGGGAGTGGTGTAGTAAACACAATATTAGGCAATGGGGTGAAAATAAGAGTCATGATGGGGAGTGAGGCAGACTGGGAGGCTTGGAATTCTTCAAAGGTAGGGAATTTAGGAGACTCATTGGCTATCTTTTGAACAATACGATTGAGATTGTGTACCTTGTCATTTAGCCGATCGATGACTGGATTTAGCTACAGTCCTGTCACCCTGGCTACTGTTTGCTCGGGTGTCTCTCATGGGAGTGGCATAGCCATCATTCCTACGAAGTCATAAACATATTCCCCCTCCCAGACCTCCATCTGTAATCCTGGCCATTTGCAAACTTCCGAGTGGAAGGTGTTTTCATCAATGTGCAGCTTTAGGGGCATCATTTCAAAATTCATCGCCAGCACACCTTTTCGCCTGAAGAGAGTGGTTGTGTGTGACTCCAAACCAGACATGTTCACTGTATTTGTCCAGCAGAACCCCCAGTATTCGCTGCTGGATCATGACCACGTCTACCATCATACCATACCAAACCCAGAATCCCTCCTCATTGGCCTCCTTCAAACTTGGGTCGCTGGATACCCTCCAGGGAGTGTATTTCATTGCTAGTGGCTGGTTGTCTAGTATCTCAGCTGGTTTCCACCTGCCGGGGAAGGACCATTTCCACATGGTGAAGGCCATGATCAAGTACCCGTATATGAATCTTGTCACTCTTCGATAGTTGTCCTCGCATGCCTCGAACAACTCGTGGAGAATGAATGAACACCACTTGAGCTGTGTTCCCTAGATACAGTGCTCTACCACCGAGATGGTGTCTAGGGTGCACTCTCCCTTTGTATAGTGCCTCATCGTTTTGCTAGCGATGAGGTAGCATGCAACTTTAACATTGGGCTGATCAATCAGGTCTATCCTAGCTCCCTTACCTCCGTGCCGTGTACCATACTTGGTGTATAGGTTCTGCTCTCTGTCCTTCCTAGTCTGCTTTGATACTGTTTGGAACGTGGTCGAGACTTCCTGACCTTCTTGTGATAATCCTGTCAATCGGTGAATATCCTCTGCACATATGGGGATCTCCTTCCCCAACCACAATGAGCCATTTTGAATCCGCCTGAGTAAGATTTTTTTACACTGCATGGCAGCGCCTGTGGTGCCAAATACCGACAAGTCTCTTAGATTCAGTAGTGTTGATTATCAGAGGCCCCAGAAGTCTGGTCGTGTTCTTGATGCGGGATTCCCGGCTTCCGTCAGATAATCCTCCATATACATTTGCCACTTCATGGCCGGCAATTCGAACCAGTCTGTGAGGTCCGAGTCTATCAAAGTTGCACTATCATATTTCCCGACTAGTGACTCCATTTTTGCAATTATTCCGTCTATCTCAAGCTTGAAAACCGATGGGATTGTTCTAGCCATCTTCGCTCTGCGCTAGTACACCTGTATCACTGCTTCACCTCTGCGTCCCTGGCTCTCTACCTCCTGCAACCTTCCCTGTTCTTCTGCGCTCACGACCTTCCTTTCTCCTTGAGATGTTTCTAACTCAGAAATATCCAGAATTCTCGCTCTTTTCTTGCATGCAGGATATGTAATTAACTGGCACGAGTGAGGTTGATGAGACCCCATAACTAATTAATTCTTGCTGGCTTCCTCCGCGGTGATAATCGTGTGATTAGTTGCCTATTGAGGTGTGTACTGACATCTGCTAATGATGGTGTGGGGAAATGAGCGAACGCGACGGCTGAGGTTACTTCTAATTATGGAAAATTTATTACTGTAAGGTTACTTCTAATTATGGCAATTTATTTTGCAAATCCTGGCGATCCTACGAATTGAAAAAAGTATTGGACGAAATGATAGGGACTGACACTTGACACGTTTTCTTATCCTACCTGGATGCATGCTAGACACGACCCTCCCCGACCACAATCAGTTGCGTTGTGGTCCCCGCAACCCAGCTGTTATTGACGACCTATGCATGGACAAGTGACACTACCTACACTCATCTTGGGTGCGAGAGAGTTATGCAACTACTCTAAGCTACTGACTTCTCTCGGTTGCAAGATTTATTGAAAGAAAACTAAAGAGACTTAGTCATGGTAGGGCTTCAGGCATGCGCCATTCACCCATCCAGGTAAAAAAATACCGTCTAGTTGAGCCAACCGAACTTCTTTAGAATCCTTGATTTCGATGACGTAGTATGGTCCCAACCAGTGCATCTACAGTTTCCCTGGAAATTTTTGAAACCTGTTATCATATAGAAGAACCTTGCCACCAACCTGGAACGTTTTGCTATTAATGTGTCAATCATGCCACGCCTGTAGGTTTTAACCCTAAACAGAAATTATCTACACATGAATCTTATAACAGAAAATAAACAATAGCAAGAGCATAAAACATAAAACAGATAAACACAGAGATTTTCCCCTGGATCCCAAATTGGGACGACCAGCTTGATTTTTCACTATATTCCTTTTAGTGTTACAACACATATATATACATGCTGAAGCATACATAAACCCCAATCCATTAACCCTGGATTAGAACATAACCGTAGTTCCCTTGACCGGATCTACAAAATACCAAGGGCCGAAAACCATCGTACCCCAAAACCATGTGCAAAATCATGCACAAAACATGGGTGGGTCCACAAACCAAACAAATTTTCGTCAGGACACTGCCCCGGACCCCAAAAGTGGGGGCTGCCTCCCCCCTTGTGACCCCCCTACTGCGCCCGGCGCAATGTACATCGCATGGGGCTAGTCGTGGAAAGAATATAACACATACCCAACATTATCCCACTTGTTGTTTTCTTTCCATAGGGGGCCACAGGAGAGCTTAGTCATTGGGCCAATTCTTCAACACCCATTGTTTCTCTACACCAAGAGAACTTCTGAGTGCTCACAGACTTCGTCAATGCATCTGCAACATTCTTCAAAGTGTCCACCTTTATCAGCAACACCCTTTTAGCCTCAACCATATCTCTAACAAAGTGATATTGAACATCAATGTGCTTTGTCTTTGAATGGTAAGTAGGGTTCTTAGCCAAGAAAATTGCACTTTGGCTATCACAGTATATCCTTATAGCTTGCTGTACCAACACCATACTTGAACACAATCTCCGCAACCAAACTGCTTCCTTGCTTGCATGAGTGGCTACTATGTATTCTGCCTCTGTAGTTGAAAGAGCCACTATAGACTATCTTTTACTCATCCAACTGACTCTGCCTCCAAATAGGTTAAACACATACCCACTTGTAGATCTTCTTTGGTCTAGATCTCCAGCCCAGTCTTCATCAAAAAAATCACGAATGTCCAACATTCTTTCCAATCTTGGTCTTCCCTAGTAGCACAAGCCATAATCACTAGTGCCACATAAATATCTAATAACCCGCTTCACTGTTGTCCAATGCTCCTTCCCTGGGTTTGACATAAACCTGCTCAATACTCCCACTGCATGTGCAATGTCTGGTCTAGTACAAACCATTGCATAAATCAGACTACCCACTGCACTTGCATATGGAACACGGGACATATCCTCCTCTTCTTCTTGTGTCTTGGGACACTGTCCAGCAGATAGCTTTACACCTACAGGAATAGGAACATTCACCGTTTTACTATCCTGCATATTGAACCTCTACAATATAGTCTCGACATAGTTCCTCTGGTTTAACCAGAGCTTCCTCTTTGCCCGATCTCTCTTAATTTCCATGCCCAAAATATAGTTTGCAGCACCAAGATCCTTCATGTTGAATTTGGAGAACAGCTAGGTCTTCAAATCTTGGATAATTTCTTTGTCATTTCCAATCAACAACATATCATCCACATACAAGACCAAATAAATAACACGGTCACCAATTAATTTAAAATAAACACAGTGATCCTCCTTTCTTCTGGTGAAGCCAAGTCCCCGTATATAGGTATCAAATTTCTAATACCACATCCTTGGTGACTGTTTTAACCCATACAGAGACTTCTTCAACCTGCATACCAGTTATTTCTTACCCTTCACCATAAAGCCTTCAGGTTGCTTCATGTAGATCTCCTCTTCTAGATCCTTGTGAAGAAATGTTGTCTTCACATCCATCTGTTCTATCTCAAAATCAAATGCAGCAGCAACAGATAAAAGTAATCTAATAGAAGTAACTTTGGCAACAGGAGAAAAAATATCACCAAAATCAATTCCCGGCACCTGGGAATAACCTTTTGCTACCAACCGAGCTTTATATTTCTCCACCTTGCCTTCTACATTCATCTTCTTCTTAAACACCCATTTGCTCCCGATGGGCTTCCTTCCAGCCGGCAACTCCACCAGATCCCATGCCTCATTTTTGTGCAAGGATGCCATTTCATCAACCATGGCCTCCTTCGAGAGTTTTCCATCCTCTGAATCTACTGCCTCCCTGACAGTTCTGGGTTCATCATCAGTTATAGTTAAGGCAAAACCTGAACAGAAAGTAGATGGACTATACCTTTCTGGTTGCCTTCTTTCCCGAACTGATCTTCTCAAAGCTGGAGTTTGTGGTTCTTCATCTTCTGAGTCTTCTTCTGTTGTAGAGTATGATTCATCCTCCTTTAGCTCAAACTCTATCTTCTCAGGTTCCTTTGGTAGGACTTCATGTTTAACAACATCTTTCACTTCTCTAAACACCACATCTCGGCTGTACACAGCCTTCCTTGTTTCTGGGTTCCAAAGCTTGTAACCCTTTAAACCATCCTTATACCCAATAAAGATGCACCTTTCAGATTTATTATCCAACTTGGTCCTTTTCTCCTTTGGAACATGTACATATGCATCACATCCAAATACCCTTAGATGTGAAAGATAGGGTTTCTTACCAGTCCATACCTCATGTGGAGTATTATCCTCCAACGCTGATGAAGGTGATCTGTTAACTAAGTAACAGGCAGTCTCCACTGCCTCTGCCCAGAATTCTTGTCTTAACTCGGTACCACTGAGCATGCTTCTTGTCTTTTCCATCAGCGTTTTGTTCATTGTTTTTGCAACTCCATTTTTCTGAGGTGTGTATGGAGTAGTCTTCTGCCGTGCTATACCACACTTCTTACAGAATTCTTCAAATTCCTTCTTGTAGAACTCCCCACCATTATCTGTCCTCAACGCCTTTATCTTCTTCTCTCTCTGCTTTTCCACCAGAGCCTTAAATTCTTTAAATCTATCAAAGACTTCAGATTTTTTCCTCAAGAAATATATCCATGTATTCCTTGAGAAGTCATCTATGAATGAAACATAGTACACAGACTTTCCTAGTGATGGAACTAACACAGGTCCAAACACATCACTGTGCACAAGTTCTAATATCTTGTTCGCCTTCTTATCACTAGAAGGAAAAATCACCCGATTCTGCTTCCCATATACAAAATGTTCATAGAAATTGAAATCCAGAGAGCAATTAGACATACCTTCTACCATACCATTTCTATGCAGTATTTGAAGGCCCTTCTCTCCAATATGTCCAAGCCTTTGATGCCATAACATGGTATTTTCTCCAGAGACAGCTAGGCTTTCCACTCCACTTTCAGGAACCACAGAACTGTTACACCCATCAATAACAGTGCTACCTTGTAGCTTGTACAGAGTTCCAGTCTGAACTCCCCGCATTAATACCAGTGCTCCCCGAACCATCTTGCAGGAATCTTTCTCGAACACTATTTTACACTTGCATCATCCATCTTTCTTATAGAAATCAGATTTCTGGCCAATGCAGGAATATGCAGAACACCAGGAAGTGTTCTAATCCTTCCACCTTGCAGCTTTAGCTTGACCTTTCCACGTCTGACGATTCTGACCTTCCTATCATCCCCTAGGAAGACATCACCATCATATTTTTCATACTCGCAGAACCACTCCCTATGGGGAGTGAAGTGAAAGGATGCACTTGAGTCAATCATCCATGACTCATGATCTACATGTGTATTTGAAGAAGAAGCCAAATACACATCCCCACCTTCATCCGAGGTGGTTTTTGCCTCTGCAGAAGGAGCATCATCAGATCCCTTTCCTTTCTCAGGAGCTTTAGATCTGCAGTCCTTTTTGTAGTGCCCTTCCTTTCCGAATTTCCAGCATACCTTTACAAAATTTCCAGGAGATTTAGATATCCCTCTAGATTTGGATCTCCCACTTGAAACCTTATTCTTGTTTCTGTTTTGGGACCTTCCTCGTACAGATAGGCATCTCCATTCTGGCCCTCCATATTTCTCCGTCTCATTTCCTCCAACAGCAAGGCTGAGACAATGTCATCAAAATTCAAGGTAGTTGTATTGCTACCTATTGCAATAACTAGACTATCCCACAAGTCTGGTAGAGAACACAAAAAATTGATGAACTTATATTCATCTGAGATTTTAATATTAATATATGACAGCTGAGTTACCACAGTATTGAAGGCGTTCAGATGCTCTGTCACCGAGTCTCCATCCTTCAGCCTCAGGTTATACAACTTTTTCTGCAGGAACAACTTATTCACCAGAGACTTAGATTGGTACAAAGTCCCAAGTTTTCCCCACATATTCTTTGCCGTAGCTTCCCCAGATACATTCAACAATATTGAATCTGAGACACACAACCGTATTGTGCTCTTAGCCTTCCGATCCAGTTTCTTCCAGTCTTCATCTGACATTTTCATTGGTTTAGTACCCTGATCTACCGCGATCCACTGATCTTTATCCACCAGCAGATCCTCCATCTTGAGCTTCCACAACTCAAAACTCTAACCATTAAATTTCTCGATCTTTATCTTTCCACCGCTCGCCATCTTCTTTCACTGCAAGAATCAATCCCGCAGATCTCCCACTGAACAGGGTCTACCTCAGGCTCGAACTAAAAACCCTCAGCAGCAAAGGCGTCCCCTTGAAGCCGAAACAACTCCGATACCAAATGTAGGTTTGAACTCTGAACGGCAATTATCTACACACGAATCTTATAACATAAAATAAACAATAGCGAGAGCATAAAACATAAAACAGATCAACACAGAGATTTTCCCCTGGATCCCAAATCGGGACGACCAGCTTGATTTTTCATTATATTCCTTTTAGTGTTACAACACATATATATACATGCCGAGGCATACATAAACCCCAATCCATTAACCCTGGATTAGAACATAACCGTAGTTCCCTTGACCGGATCTACAAAATACCAGGGGCCGAAAACCATCGTACCCCAAAACCATGTGCAAAATCATGCACAAAACATGGGTGGGTCTGCCTATGAGTGGGTCCACACACCAAACAAATTTTCGTCGGGGCGCTGCCCCAGACCCCAAAAGTGGGGGCTGGCTCCCCCCTTGTGACCCCCCTGCTGTGCCCGGCGCAACATACATCGCATGGGGCTAGTCGTGGAAAGAATATAACACATACCCAACAACGCCTTCTGCCTATCTTTCTGAACTTTTTGATGAACCTCGGCAAGGAACCTTGCCTCATAAATTTCCTATAATTCATGCAGGCATTCCCGTAGCGATTCCTTCTCTGAGAACTTTAGGGATGTGGCGATCAGAAGGCTCAGTATGGTGAACTCGGCTGGAATCACAGCTTCACAGCCATACACCAGTTGGAAAGGTGTTTGATTCATCAAGTGCTTTACTGTAGTTTGGTAGGCGCACATTGCGGTTGGCAAACGTTCATCCCAATCATCCATTTTTGCATTGCAGATCTTCGTCAAGCCTTTTTCGAGGATTTTGTTAAACGCTTCGACAGTGCCATTAGCTTATGGGTGGTACGGGCTGCTTTTGTGATGTTGTATCATAAAGGTGTCCAACAGTGATTTGATCATTTCATTAATGAAGTGTGTACCTTGATCACTGGTTAAGCTCCTTGGGCAGCCAAATCTACTGATGATGTTGTCAAAGATAAACCGAGCTGCAGTTTCTGCCATACAATCCCTCGCCGTCGCTGCTTAGAGCCATCTGGTTAGGTAGTCCGTGGCAGTGATGATGTACCGAGCCTTTGAATTTCTGGCTACAGGTGTTATGGGGCCTACAAAGTCGAAAACCCACTTCTTTAATGGTTGTAATACATTCACCGGGTGTAGTGGGAGTTCGTCTCTGTGAGAGGGCTTCCCTATCCTCTGACAAACATCGCATTTCTTGACAAAATATTTACTGTTGGCATGGACAGTTTTCCACCATAGTCCAGCTTGCAGCACTTTCCTGGCTATGGGTTTCGCCCCCACGTGTCATCTCACGATGTCACTATGGCATTCCCACATAACGGCTTCGCGTTCATGGTTGGGGACACACCTCCGCAGAATCTCTTCAAGCCCCAACTTATACAACTTCCCTGAAATCAGTTGGTATTCAACAGCTCAGACAACCAGGTGTCATTTCCGGACCGGGGTATAGTGCTGTGGACACTACCCTGTGGGAGGTATGTTGCGATTTTAGCCAAATAATCCGATATGGATTCTACCCAGAAAATATCAGCATCAGGCAACTGATCATCTAGAGAGCCATCATTTTCTCCAGTCTCCAACTGGGATAAGTGATCGGGCCCGACATTCACCCTCTCGGGCTTGAAAATTACTTCGAAGGTGAACTCTTGAAAGAGTAGGAGCCATCAGCATATCCATCCTTCCAAAACTGGCTTATTGACTAGGTATTTCAATGTAGAGTGATCAGTGAAGAATTTGAACTTACATCCTAGGAGGTAGTGGCAGAACTTCTAGAGTGAGTACACCATTTCTAGTGCCTCCCTCTCCGTGGTGGTGTAATTACACTCCACATTAGACAACTTCCAGCTGTAAAAGTACACTGGGTGGTCGACTGTCGTCTCCCCTGGTTGCACTAAGACAGCCCTAAGTGCAATACCGGAAGGATCGATATGCACATGGAACTGCTTATCCCAATCTGGGTGAACCAGAATGGGCATAGTTGCCAACTTCTCCTTTAAAGCATCGAGAGCTAATCTACAGTCATCCATCCACTAGAACACCTCTAACTTCTATAGTAACTTCTCCAAAGGGGCAGTTATCTTTGCATAGTTTATGATGAATCTCCTGTAATAGCCCATGTGCCCCAGTAGTGATCTCAACTGCTTCATGGTTTCCGGTGCTTCCATGTTGACGATTACTACCACCTTTGCAGGGTTGACACAGACTGCTTTCCTACACACCACATGTCCTAGGAGCATTCCGAATGGAACTGCTAAGATGCATTTCTTCAGTTTCAACGAAATCTGTAGTTGCCGACACCAGTCGAACATTATGCATAGCAGGGTGGCGTGATCCTTCAACAAGCTGTAGACTGTCTAGTCGTCCATGTAGACTTCCAGGAACTTATGAATATATTCCTGAAAAGCAACTATGACAATCCTATAAAACATGGCAGGTGCGTTCTTCAACCCAAATGGCGTCACGTGATATGCAAAGGACCCCTACTTTATTGTGAACATCGTCTTCTTCTTGTCCTCTTCCACGATGCGCACCTGATGATATCCTGAGAAGCCATCGGTGAAGGAGTATGCCTCATTCCTCGCAACATTATCTAGTACTTCATTGCTGAATGGGGTGGGGAATGGGTCATGGATGTAGGCACTTCAAACTTCGGTAGTCCACACAGACGCGGATTTATGATTTGTCCTTCTTATTTTGAATGACGATGGGACTCACCCACTCTACTTCTTCCACAGGGAAAATCAGGCCCGCCTTCAGCATTTTTTTGATCTCTATTTTGACTCTCTCCTTTATCCGCGGGTTCAGCCAGTAACGTCGATGCTTCACTAGCCTGGTGTTCGGCTTCAAAATAATCCTCATCTCTCTGAGATCCCCTTTGATCCCTTTCAAATCCGCAACCGACGAAGGGAATAGGTCTTTGTATTCCTTGAGGAGACTAAAAATTTCCTTCGTCATCTCCTCATCCCAGTAGTCCCCAACTGTAGCTAGTTTGGGTTTTTCCTCCATGCCAATGTTTAGCTTTTTAGTCCTCAGCAGAAGTAGATGTATTCCTTCGGTGGTAGGCTCTTCTTTGATGTTCTGCTCTCCTTCTGTCTCTTCAAAGTATAGGTGCCTCAGATCCTCCAAACTGTCATCTTCTAGCTCGTTGTTAATCCTTTGGTAAGCCAACTTGTGTTTTCCATCAGGGTTCAGCACCAATGGCCTCCCGTCTATGCTCTGATTGGGGAAAAATAGTATTCCTTTTATGGCCTGTAATGCTTGGGATATCGGGTCTCTCTTCCCCTTAAATGAGAAGCACTGAACAAATTTATCTGCAACCTCCTGCTAGGAATTGGTCCATCTCTTTCTCTCTTCTTCTAAGTACCAGGCTTGTGGAATGGTATCCAAGGAGTGGACAAAATGATGTACCCACAACTCCTTCGAATATCCCACACTTCTCCACTGCTCCTAACATAATTTCAGATGGTCTTTCGGATCGAAATTTCCTTGGTACCTTCGCTTGCTTCGAGGTCCTTCATCTTCCTTAAACCATGCCCTCAAAGCTGTTGCAACACAAATCTACCGCGACAGGGAGTTGCGGTGACTTTTCCACCACCTGGATGAGGTGGACTGTAATGCTACATCCATGAGTGGTATTCTTTGCTCCTTCAGTACCTTGTCTTCTACCTTTGCAATGAAGGTATTTACTGCTTGCATATTGGACAAGGTGGGGTATTCCCTTATCTCAGCCCCAATCCAATGGATTCTTGCAATACTGGTGCATCTCCTTGTGTTGGTCTTATACCTGCCTTGCTACCAGTCCTCCCAAGCTATTTATGAGCCCAGCTTCAAGCTCTAGACACTTCGCCAGCTTACGGAGCTGTTTGCTGTTGGGTTAATGTAATCCTCCCTCTTCCTTGCTATCATTTGATAGAGGTTGTCCAACAGCTGGGTATCTTCCCTACTATCTATTGTCTCTATATATCTCGAACCTTGATACGGGTCTAGAGGATGAGTGACTCTAACTTCCCCATCTTCAAAAATCATTAACTCCTTCTTGAGATCAATGATGGCATAGTTTTCAAAAGCCCAGTCGATCCCTAGCAATGCAAGGTACGGATTTTTGTCTCCCATAATATCTATTACCTCGAAGTCTATGTAGGTCTTCACCCCTGCAATGTCTACCTCGACTTCTTCGAGTCTGCCGATTGGCACAATGCAGTACTGGTTTGCCATCCTGAGTTGGATTGGCGAATAAGTTAGTTGTGGTCACCCTAAATCTTCCCAAGTCTTCCGAGGCAGGATATTGATGTCGGATCCCAAATCGAGCATGGTGTCCCTAATCTGGAATCCCGCAACCTGCCTGTCTAATTGGAACTCTTTTCCCATTCTTCTTTTGTTCCGCTTTACTCACTGTACATACTGTGGCGCTATTTTTTGGGATTTCCTCGCTCCTAGGTTCCCCTGCAACACTTCCTCCAGGGTATGCTTGAGTTGTTCTCGCATTGGAGCGTTGTCAACCATTTTGAGAAATAGGTGGAACCATTCCTCGATTAGAGCCCCTATAGTGCTCTATTCTCTGGTATCTTTCTTCACAGGTAACTCAATACCTTTGTCTCCCCCCAGCTGGGCAAAAGTTTCTACAGCCTCCTGAAAATATTTCTTCTACATTTCCGGCCTGATCATTTGTGTCAGGGATGTTGGCTTGATCACCCTCATCGAATCCTTCTCATGTGCATCTTCCCCCATTTTCTTTCCTCCTCGCGTAACTATGGCTATGTTGTGCATTGCCGGAGTCACTGTCCCTCTAGGTTCTGCGTTCATTAGATTCGTGCCTCTTTGCCTTGCTCTTTCCTCCCATTTCTTGATAAGTTCAGGACAATTTTCTGTCGCGTGTGTGTTCACATGGCACTGGGAACACCACAGTCTTCTGGTTAGGGGACATTATCTGGCCACATGTCCCTCTTCATCAAAATTTTAGCATCTCAGCAGACCTCGTCCTCTTGTACGATCTCCCCTCATATCGCCTCCTCTGCCTCTGGGAGCCTTATTCACTCTGTAGGAGGGCCGATCTAATCGGTCTGCCAGTGCATCTAGAGCTCTGCACTGTTCTGTGTTATGAGTCATCGAAGCGCAGAAATCACAATACACATTGTTCAGAACATTGGAGTACTTCTGTACAATCGGACACATCCGAGGTTGATGACCCACTGTTCGGAAAATTTCGCAATACTCTGTTGCGGCTTGGGTCAGCTAATTTGAGAACCTGGTATATTGTTGTTGTGGTGGATAGAACCCTTGCGATTTTATTTGTGCAACTCCTCCGATAGGTGGTGCCCCCTGCATTACTTTCACTGAGGTCCCCACTCCATGGCTTCACAACCGAGGACGCTCGGTCGCCACGTGTCCCTCTACCAGGCAATGTGTGCACCAGACATTTGGCCTGGCTGGTATTATGGGCTACATCTCCTTAAGTTTTTTTGGTTAGATTGGCAATCTGATGTTGCAGTCCTAGTAGGGATGGGTCCTGCGAGGCTGCTCCTCACCTATATTCTTGCGGGTCGCCCGCCATTGCCTCTATCTTCATAGCCTGTTCCAATGCATCCTACAAGTTGTCGATATTTTGCTGAGTGAGGGGGGTTCGCGTCAAGGGAAGCAAAGCCTTGATGAACCAGTCCCTTTGATGATTCAGGTCAATCAGGTAGCTGAGTTTCCCAATCGCATCTTTGAACCTGTGCATCAGCTCCCACGCAATCTCTCCTTCTCTTTTCTTGATCTCCCATAGTTCAAACAGACCTTGTTGGTCCATTTGGGGTAGCTTAAACTCTCTGAAAAAGCCCCTCTTGACATCCGCAATCACTGGATTCTGGTGGGCCTCTGACCACTTTATGAACGAGCGTAATACCCTTTCTCTCAGTGTGGTTTGGAATTCGATTAGCTTTCCTGCATCTGGCATCTGCCTAGCCCTCCATATGGCTTCACAGAGGTACCAGTGTTGTTCCACATCGTCGTTAACCCACCCAGAAAATTTTGGGTAACGGGTGAATGATCCCAGCATATTCGCTTAAGGAGGTGTAACTAGAATGAACCCTCCAGGTCCTGGTTCTATAATTATACCACTGGTAATGCTACTATTAACATGCGTTGATGTTGACAACTGACTGCTATTCAATCAACTCAACTCTTTTAACTTAACAAAAATATCACTTAGGGGTTTATAGAGTACCAGGGGAAGGTAGGGACCTGTGCTATTCAAACTTTGGGGAGTAGAAGTACCTGGAGATATGAATGCCATCCTTTCTTGGAATAATTTCTGCATCGTGACGTATCACTCGACATCGAAATCTTCTTTGGGGCATGCATTTGCATCTCCTTCATCATACATTGCCTCTCTCTTCCTCCGGGCTGGGCTCCCATGCACCTGTCGCACTCCCTCAACTGTCCTTCCCATATCCTGGGGACTCACCTAGCCTTCCATGTCCACTATCTTTTAAGGAGCCTCCTCTTTATCCTTCTGACTACTCCCTTGTTGTTCCAACTCCCTCATCACCCTCTCTCGCCACCTTTCAGCGATCTGCGCCCTCCAATGTGCACGTCGCTCCCTCAACCTCCTTGTGGTTTTAGCATCCATTCCCTTACTCCCCCTCTTCACATTTCTTGTAGAATTTGTCCCTCAGGCTCTTCCCCCAGCACTGGAGGTTTACGCTTCCATTCCTAATTTCTGGAACTCCATCAGCCCTTTGTCCACCATCAGGGCCTTAATCCACAATGGAATTTCATTCAACAACTTCCCTCTTAGTTCAAATCGGAATATAGCTTCTGCTCTGGAGAAAGACTGGTAGCACTCTACTGTAAACTCCACAATATACCCGTCCAAGGTAGATTCGACCCAAAAATCTACAGCTCGGGTCAACTCAGTATCTAGCCATTGAAGGGCCACCAGATCTCCGTGCACCCACTTGCGGTTGATCTTCCGCGATTTTTCCTTAGTCACTTTGGTCTGCAGCCTCCGCAACTAGCTATAGAGTTCGCTGGGGAACTTTCCCCAGAAGATCTCATAGGTATTGCTGGCAGAATTAGAGAACAGAACTAGATTTCCGATCGCCTTCTCTTTTTGACTTTTTAGCTCAACTTGCTGAGTTATAAACTAGTCCACGTGGTTATCCCACCATCTTCGTATTTCTCCGAAGATCCTTGATACCATGATCTAGTTCCCCTGATGAATTTTATGGTCCCGGCAATGGAACCATTTGTTGGCGAGGAAACAGGTCTTGCGGGTAAGACCTAGGTTCAGGGATTGGGTCAACAAGGGAGTCTGTTGTAGTCGAGCACCATGCCATCATTTTCACCCTACTCCGAAGAGCAGAGAGTCTCACTGGAGGTGTGCCATGACCACATGAAGGAGGGGAATATATCGGTATCAGCAAATGGATCCGAAACTCAAAGCTAATGCAGAATCGTACACATATATAACACCGTATATAGAAGATCTCTTAGAACATCATGCAGATAATAAGCAATTAAAATTTTAAAGTACTACAGGAATCATGCAACACATTCAAGGCATACGATATACCAGCAACCTTCAGATATATTAATAAACATTCAACAGAATCAAGTGTTACATCGCTCGACAGAATGAGCTTCCAAATTCAATTACAAAGGTCCTGCAGGATAGAGAGAGATACTACGATAATAACAGATCTAAGGAGACACAGGAAATACAATGAGTGTTGTTTTTGGGGATTTCCTCGCTCCTACGTTCCCTTGCAACATTTCCTCCAGGGTATGCTTGAGTTGTTCTCGCATTGGAGCGTTGTCAACAATTTTGAGAAATAGGTGGAACCATTCCTCGATCAGAGCCCCTATAGCGCTCTATTCTCTGGTATCTTTCTTCACAGGTAACTCAATACCTTTGTCTCCCCCCAGCTGGGCAAAAGTTTCTACAGCCTCTTGAAAATATTTCTTCTACATTTCCGGCCTGATCATTTGTGTCGGGGATGTTGGCTTGATCACCCTCATCGAATACTTCTCATGTGCATCTTCCCCCATTTTCTTTCCTCCTCGCGTAACTATGGCTACGTTGTGCATTTCCGGAGTCACTTTCCCTCTAGGTTCTGCGTTCACTAGATTCGTGCCTCTCTTCCTTGCTCTTTCCTCCCATTTCTTGATAAGTTTAGGACAATCTTCTGTCACGTGTGCATTCACATGGCACTGGGAACACCACAGTATTCTGGTTAGGGGACATTCTCTGGCCACATGTCCCTCTTCATCAAAATTTTAGCATCTCAGCAGACCCCGTCCTACTGTACGACCTCCCCTCATATCGCCTCCTCTGCCTCTGGGAGCCTTATTCACTCTGTAGGAGGGCCGATCTAATCGGTCTTCCAGTGCATCTAGAGCTCTGCACTGTTCGGTGCTATGAGTCGTCGAAGCGCAGAAATCACAGTACACATTGTTCTGAACATTAGAGGCGTCTGCTTGGCCTCGTTCTACTCCAACCTCTCTCTAACATTTTGCTGCTGGGTGATGGCCTATTTATTCACCAGCCAGCACAACTGTTAGTTTCTATTGTGTTCTCACTCGGCTGCTTTCGGCTTCTTCCTGTTGAACAGGAGTTCCACTTTATGTCCTTTGTTGCATCTTTCCTTCATATGCACTTGTCGGCGCCAAAGTCCCCACCTATCTCCTACTCCTTCGCAACCTCGATAGCTTCACTGCCTAGTGTTTTTGCGCCTGCCATGTGCCGATCCGCAACCCAAAATCTGTCTTCATGCAAAATTCAAAACAAGGGCCCCAACAGGAAACCTATTAAAAAACTCCTTATTCAAGGGAAACGTGTGATCAAGGTTATCCTATAATTTCAATGATGGAAGTTGATTGGTTCTCTGATGTATTTGATTTTATTACTAGAATGGTAGTGTTAATGATGAAGCAAGTACTACTAGTGCTTGTTTCTTCTTGGGATTTTCTATGGTTTATTGGAAGAGTATGGAGCGGGATTTTGTTGCACTAAGCATTGTAGAGGCATAGGATATGACATTTTGTGCAGTTAGTTGTGAAATAATTTGTCTCCATAATTTTTTTGCATGATGGACTGTTTGATGGCATACTGGATTCAATTGTGATAATTTTATATATGAATATTGTTTGAGAACTTGGTTTTACATGTAAGGTAAAGCACATTATGATTTGAGATGTGATGCAAATGGGAGCCAAAAATCTAAAACAACATATCCACAGTTGAATAGGTAGATGATGAGAGGGAAGTATGAGTACTTCCAAGACATGCTTAGATTTGTGGATTACTCCTCCCATGTTGAAAGGGAGTAAGGATGTATACACAATTCTCCATGTGTCATGTATTGTGGCTAGGAATAAAAATCGTAAGTTAAGTACATGGAAACATATAGTGAGAATGGTGGACTAGATAAGCATCTTAGATAAAGAGTATTTAGTCATGTACTGTGGTTGATTAGGATTAACACCCTAAGTCAAGTACATGGAATTGGTTAAAGAATGGTCTGATGGAATGAAATTTCCTTGTGATAATAAGGAAATGGTCCTATGGAGTACATACTTTGGTGAAGCTAGGTGGAGTATGTTCCTTGATGAGGCAGTGTGGTGTCCTATCAAATGCCTCCCAAAATTTCCCTTTGATCTAGGAGAGAGATAGATATTACTTTTCAAGGCCTTGGTAATTTGACAATGTTGGTTATGATGATGTTGTCATCAATGATGTTTATTGATTTGGATCCTTTCTTATATTAATATTTCAACTTGAGAAAATCCCAATAAATCATTATGAATACTTCCCTAGTTAAGAGGGAGTGTTGGAGTCGTAAATAGGTTCGGTATTCATAAAATTTATAATGTAAATTTATCATTAATGTTTTTATCATATCTATTTTTCAAGCATGCTATTCATGCTAAGAGTCAAAAGAAAAAATATTTGAGCCAGGTCTCATTTGGAAATTTACAAGAAAGAAAATATTATTTTTTTATTTCGAGTAATAAGTCCACAAGATAATCAAGTAGGCCCTCCAAGGACAAGTCTACTTGGATCTCCAAAGTGACACATTTTCGTCCCTCTTGAAAAACTATATAAAAGATACAATTTAGCTTACTTGGAACACATTCACACATCCTCACAAGAATAATTTTCTAAACCAGGCAAAGGAGAAAAGAAGTTGATTCAAAGGAGAGAGAAATCAAGTCAAAGAATATAATAATATTCCTTATTAACCAAAATTCTGACCCACTCCAACTCGCACTTGTGAAGAGGCAAAAATTTGTAAAGTTACTATAGGAAAAATTTCATCCCCCTTGTTCCAAGGCCAAAATTTTTAGAATTTTGATCAATGTTGGCTTTGAATTTTGGAGATGAATTTTGGAGGGTTTGACTTAGTATCTTGGTGGTTGTTTGGTCTTGGTCTTGGATATCTATCATTTTGATCTAATTCTATAAGGAAAGGGTTGTTAGGTTTTCCCTAGCCTCTAGCCTAATCTCTAGTGTCTCTTATCTTGTTATATTTATGTTTTGAAAATTTGTATAATTGATTGATGAAGAATACATCAAAAGTAATAAGAACACATATATTATTCATAAGTAATTGTCAAGAATAAGAATTAAGTGTTAAACTAAATTGCACTTGATTTTCCAACACATCTGCACTCATAAATCCCAATCTTATGCACTAAATCTAAATTATTGTTGCATTAATAAGGCTTGGTTTGGTTAGGCCCAGTTCAGAAGGAGGTCAAGTTTTAGAAAGTTTTTGGCTATTTGGTTTTTCGCTATAGTTATGAGGCAGAGTTGGAAGTATTTTTATGAGGATTCCTATGGTTTGTTTGAAGCCTAATATGTGTTAGAATTGAGTTTATTCATATACAACCAATATGTGGGTCCTAAGGCCTCATTCTGAGTGATTTCAGTGGTAAATATGAGACTACTTCGCACATATCTAAGGGATTTTTCTATTGATTTTCTGAGGCCTTTTTTTTATGTACAACTAAACTAGTAGGTCAAGTTATAATTGGTTCACGACCTCTTAGAGTGAACTAAGTGTGCAACACAATGTGATTGTCCACCATGATGATTTGAGCATGTTGTCAAGGGTATGAGCATTTTTTCATAGTCTTGGAGGTCAAAGGTTTGTGCATGGTAAACTATAGTGCAGGGAAAGAAAATTGTGTTAAAGAAACAACAATGTGACAAGGTTATGTTTCAAGGTCTAATTTTCAAACAAGCCAAGGATTTTTGTCCAATATGTGATTATATTTATTGTTCTTGTTCGTTTTTGGGTCTGTATTGATCATTAAGCTAAGGGTGGTTTTTTGAATGGTTCAATCAAGTTTGAAGTACGAAGAAGCCTTGTCGTCATAATTCTGTTTGAAGCTTGTTTGTTTTTCTCAACTAAAGTTTGGTTCCAACCTAAGGTATGGCCAAGCTATGAATGAATTTGTATAATTGATTGATGAAGAATACATCAAAAGTAATAAGAACACATCTATTATTCACAAGTAATTTTCAAGAAGAATAATTAAGTGTTAAACTACATTGCATTTAGTTTTCCAATACATCTCCACTCATAAATCCCAAGCTTATGCACTAAATCTAAATTATTGTTTCGTTTATAAGGCCTGGTTTAGTTAGGCCTAGTTGAGAAGGAGGTCAAGTTTTGGAAAGTTTTTGGCTATTTTGTTTTTTTTATAGTTATGAGGCAGATTTGGAATCATTTTTATGAGGAATCTTGTGGTTTGTTTGAAGCCTAATATGTGCTAGAATTGAGGTTATTCATATAAAACCAATGCGTGGGTCCTAAGGCCTCATTCTGAATGATTTCAGTGGTAAATATGAGATTACTTTGCACATATCTGAGGGATATTTCTATTGATTTTCTGAGGTTTTTTTTTTTTTTTATGTCCAACTAAAGTATTAGGTCGAGTTATAATTGGTTCACAACCTCTTAGAGTGAATTAAGTGTGCAACACAATGTGATTGTAAACCACAATGATTTGAGCATGTGGTCAAGGGTATGAGCATTGTTTCATATTGTTGGAGGTCAAAGATTTGTGCATGTTAAACAATAGTGAGGGGAAAAAAAATTGTGTAGAAGAAACAACAATTTGACAAGGTTATGTTTCAAGGTCTAATTTTCAAACAAGCCAAGGATTTTTGTCCAATATGTGATTATATTTATTGTTCTTGTTCATTTTTGGGTCTATATTGATCATTAAACTAAGGGTGGTTTTGTGAATGGTTCAATCAAGTTTGAAGTACGAAGAAGCCTTGTCATCGTAATTCAGTTTGAAGCTTGTTTGTTGTTCTCAACTAAAGTTTGGTTCCAACCTAAGGTATGGCTAAGCTATGAATGGATTCTACTTCAAAATTTATACCTATGTCCAAGTTCACTCTTAGAAAATGTTTGTATCTCCATTTTAGCTATATAAGTGAAGTTTATCAAAATATATGTTGGTTTAATGAAGGGAAAACTTATAACTATGTATTAAAGAGGTCCAACTACGCTTGACAGTTGGATGCGGTGGTAGGATTATAATTTAAATGCAATGTCCCTAGATGAGTGTCACCATTGAAAAAAATTGTATAATAAGGAGGAAATGTGTATCAATCATTTCCGCTAATTGGATAAACAATGCAATTATATGGATTGACACACTGAACATTGGCTAAGTTGTGAACTTAGTCACATATGTAGACTGTTATGGCTACGATTTTGTGGACTATACTGTCACATAAAAACACATATCGATAAGGTTTTGAGCTATAAAAATAGCTGAAACATAGGACTAGCTTGGCAGAATGAGCCGATGTAGAAGTGGGATCCCTGCGTACACTGATTATCATAGGGATATCATTCATGCTGATACTAGGCATGATATAAGTTGAAGCATGGCATCACATTCCACAACTTTCCATTTTTGAACTTATTTCATAACAAAATGAAATTTTGAGAAGATGTCATTACAAGTTGTATCACGTTGTAGAGTTGGTTGCGGGCCTACACTGTGTCGATTGAGACCCAGGTTTGAATCTAGGTAATTATCAGGTTAGAAAGTGCTTTTTTGGATCTAGGTAATTTCCATGTTAGAAACTAATTTTTTTTATTGTCGTCAAGTTTCATTTTGTTGAATAAATAACCATCTAGAGAAGAACATTATGTTGCACCATCGTCGAATTTTGGGTATTCTATCAAGTGCTCCATAAAAAGGGAATTTTGTATCATATTTAATTTGACATATGGTTTTAAATGTTCTTTTGGAGTTTTTGAGCTCATTCATGAGCCATATTGAGTTCCATAAAATGAACAATGGTCAATTCTTTGAGCTAGATGATTCGAAAGGAATAAACATCCTTATTTATATATCCTTGATGACTTCCAATTATATGTTTTGAGGACCTATGAGAATGTTGTAGTGGTTTTGAGAAATATTTGTTGAGATGAGTCTCATGTGACCAGATTGATGAATAGGTTGAAGTAGGGCCTGGACAGTGAATAGAAAATATTCCAATAGTAGTATGATAGCTTGTAATAATGATTGATTGTAGGTTGTGAAAATAATTTCAGTGATAGTGTGTGCAAGGTGTGGAAATTTTTGTTGTGGTGTCAATATTTACATAATGCAATGGCATTAATTTTTTAGAAAGGTGTAGTCACTGTATGGCATAAATAGCGGCTATTGTAGGTTGATGCAGTGACAAAGACAACAAAAAATATTATTCTATTAACTTCTATTTTACAGGTGGCAAGGTAGTGAAAGGTGGATATTGGAATCTCCTTTAGGTTTGAGCCTAAGAGCACTTCAAGGTGGCATGGTGGTGCTAGGGAAGATTGGAGCCGTTGTAGGGTGTTGGAGTATCCTTTCAATCAAAGCTGCTAAAACCAGGGAAATGGAGCGTCCTTCTAGTTGGAGCTAGTAAATCATTGCATTGGAATTAGAGAATTTTTTAGGTCTAAAATGGGCCTCCTAAGTAATATTATAAAATAATAGTGGAAATATTAAATTAAGATTAGATTACATCCTCAAATTTTAGAGGAAAAATATTTTAAAAAAAACTACCTTTTCAACTAGTATTTTCAACTTATCTTCCTATGGATGTACTTAAATTTTTAGCGGGAGGACTCTTTAGATGTAGAATTTAATTCCTCATCCAAGGAATCTCCATGTTGTATACTTTCAATTGACACTACTACATTAATAATGAGGAATGCATAAAAAAACATGATTATTATCACGTTTTTAATGTATTTGTCATTTTTCATGTAACAAGGTCCTTCGAAAGCATGCAACATGGGTACTCCTTTGATGAGGAATTAAAATTTTCACCCAAAAAGTGCTTCCCCTCAAAATTTGAGTAAAAAAATAGTGAGATAAGTTGAAAATACGAGTTGAAAATTTAGTTTTCTATTTTTTTATTTTAAAATATTTTAACTTTTTTACTCCAAAAATTGTGAATCATCCCCCATGGTTGACATTGTCATATAAAATCCTATTGGTTCTTATAAAATTGATTTTGGTTGTATATGTTTGTTTTAAGGCCCATTTTTTACCTCAAAATTTCTCTAATGAGTGTTCTTCCAATTGGAGCTAGTAAATCAAGGTGCTGGAGCATCCTTTCAGTTGGAGCTGATAAATTTGGGGTCAGAGCCTCCTTCTAGTGGTTTCTGGAGAACTTTGGAAGTTTCATCTTCTTTTTGATGTAACCATTTAAGACCTATATTAAAATCATTCAGTTTTTTTTCTCCCAGATGAGTTCCCACCTAAAAATATTGTGTATTGTATTGATGTTGTGCATTGTTGAATGGTGTTGCTAATTTACGTTTTGGTATAATGTTAATGATAATTAATGCTCTATGAAGTTAAAATTAACTAATTAAGTGAATTATTATTTCTAATAATTGGTATCATAGTCGGTTCCTTCAGTTGCAACCTAACAACTAGAAGGTAGATCTCAAGATATCAAAAATGGGAAAATCAAAGAAACAAGCTACCAAGTGTTTGAAGGAATTAAAGGAATTATTTGGCACTACAATAGTCCCAAAAAATTTTACAACTAATGAAGAGAATCAAGTTCGTCTAAATCATGAGTTCGATGAAACCAAATATGATATATGAGAATCCATAATGGAAGGTTATTTGAAAGGTCATGGATATGTTGTATGACACTCTGTTGTTTCTAGAGACACATCTACCAATGAATTTAGAATGTACAATAAAAAATAAATGATTGTCATCCTAAGATATCTACTAGATTTTATGAAATCCAAAGTGGATCAATGCTCATTAGCCAAAGGGATTTGAAAGAAGCTTCACAATATCTATTCAAAGAAGCATACAAATAAAGAAGAAGATGATGATGATCATGATTCAAGTAAAGTAGATTCTTAGGTCGAATAATATAATGATGACGAAGAACAATAAGTAGTAGTGGACTTGGGGCAAGAATTGATCAGTGCCTTAAGTTATCTTAGAAAAACAGAGAAGGAAAATCATATACTCTAAGAATAAATTTCTCTCTTAAGACTTCAAGTGCAGGAAGCAGAAAAGAAAGAGAAAATATTAAAAATTCATTTATAGGAAAATGTTTAGAAATACGAGGAAAAATTTAGTCAAAATAAAAATGAACTTGATGTAGCTCTATATGAAATAAACAGGTTGAAGGAATGGTAGAAGGAACAATTACAAGATGTCAAAAGGAATTGTTAGGTCCCTATATTACTAGTGTAGTCCCTTATTGTTTCTAGTGTAACATTCTTATTGTTATTGTTGTACCCATGTAGTCCCCATATTGTTATGATTGTGTCCCATAAAATCCAACTATTTTTAATGTTATGCCCTCACATTATTATTGTTAGGTTGGCTAGGATTATTTTGTGACCCCATGGACTCCTATATATAGAAAGGAGTTTTTGTCATTTGTATCATCCAAGAATTGTTCATTTATGTAATGTAAAGGATGTTTCCCCATTAAAGAGGATGATTTATAAGTCCTTAATCTATATTTTCTTCTATTCTTGTGAGGTGGTTTCACAACATTTCAAATTAGAGCTTTGGATTCTAGGGTTTCGCTATTGAAAACAGGTCATTGTGGAATTTTCGCTATAAATGTTTTTCTACGAAGTTTCAGATGCTCAAAACAACTTCATTTGAGATGAAATATTGAGGAACGTCATGTAAAAATTTCAGATCTTGGTTTTCTATATTTTTGGAGATATGATATGAGGAAGTTAGGGTTTTTGCAGGCTCCCAAATTTCATCTCAAGGAGGCAACCTTGCAAAAATCTTCATAACTTTCTCTCTGAGCATCTAATTCGAATTCTACAAAAGGTGGCTGAAATTTTGCAAAATGTAGTTTGTTGTGTATCTATTTCATAAACGAAAGATGAAAAGTGACATGTGGCACACCGTACAAGTCCGCACTACTGAACTAGTCCATAGTTAGGTCATTATGGGAAATTGGGCATAACTTTTCCTTGAAGAATTGAAATCAGGTCTACCCTGTGGCATTGGAAATAAGACTCGGAGGGATACTATAGGACCGAAGATCCAAAATGAGGGATACGAAATCACAGAGATACATCAGTTTCAATATTGAGTGTCTGAAACGTAGGAAAAAAGGTGTGTATCGTTTTTTTAAAATTGCATAACTTTTGTTTGAAAAATCACTCTAAAGTAATTGCAAGGGCATATTGAAGCATAGATATCAGTATTGGGTTCTATAATTCCTCCTAAAAATAATTCCACACCCATTAATCCCTCATAAATCTCTGCTACAACGCATGAATAATAATAAGTGAAACATGATATATCAAAATTACAAGACAAAGTGCAACAAATTTCGCTCTCACAAAGAGTAACAAAAAATGAAATGGGAGCTAAGATGGACGATTTGAAGAAATACATGAATTTATTGAAGAATGACGTTGAATATAAGATCGATGGTATAGAATTAAAACTGAAAGGAAACATGGAAGACATGAAGAAGGGTATAAAAATAGATATGGAAAGTTTGAAGGAAGGTTTGACAAATTTTCTACAAGAAATTATTCCTTATGGTGAAAAGGTAGTAGAGGAAACTCATGATGAGAAAAAAATAAACATCAATCATGATTTCATAAACTCTAACATTGGATTGAAGACCCACCATATTCCAAATATCGATATGAGGATTCTTTATGGGAAGAATAACGTAATATGGATACTATATATGGAGCGATATTTTGATCTCCATAATGTGAAAAAAAACACAAAAGGTACGTATTGAAACTTTATATTTAGAAAAAAATACATTTGTATGGTATCGATGGATTTTCTCTCTAAAAAAAATTGTTACTTGATCAATTTTTATGGAGGAAATGATAGCACATTATGAGGATACAAAGAGAAACACCTTCTTTAGCCAATTGATAAATCTCAAACAAAAGGGTTCAATGGCGGAGCACATTAAGGACTTCAAAAAATTGAGTATAAGGGTAAATAATATCCCAGAGGAACATAAGATTGATGTCTTTAGAGGGACTCTAAAGGATAACATCCAACATGAGGTTCGCCTATGGGAACCTGATAGATTCGAGAAAGCATTCAGGTTGGTAAGAAAAATTGAAAGCAAAATTATGGCAACATGGAAGCCTACCACTCACAACTATAAAGATGGAAGTGTTGCTACTCCTAGACTTCCACAACCTATAAGGTTGACACCACAACAATTGGAAGAAAAAATAGAAAAGGGGCTTTGCTATAGTTGTGATAGCAAATACATTAAAGCTTATAAGTGTGATGAGAAGAAATTATTTTACCTAGACTATGAAGAGGAGGAAGAAAGGGAACAAGAAACTTCAAAAGAAGAGGATATACAGAAGGAACTAACCCTAGAGGAAGAAGAAATGAATCCGATCATATCTTGTAATGCATTGGCAGGAATTACTACTCAAACTCTCAAGATAGAAGGACATGTGAAGAAGAGAAATGTAATAGTGCTTATTGATTCCGGTAGTACCCATAATTTTATTCATTGTAAGGTAGCCAAGGAATTGAATTTATTCCTATGCCCAACACCAGAGTGTCAAGTCATGGTTGCAAATGGAGGAACTATAAATTTCTCTGGAAAGTGCCATAATATCAAGCTAACCATGGGGGAATAGTCCAATGCTCTCCATTCCAATGGGTGGTGTTGATGTTGTACTAGGAGTATAATGGTTACAATTTTAATTTTCAAGAACTTTTCTTGAAATTTTTTTGAGAAGGAAAGGAATTTGAATTAAAAGGTATCAGAGGGAAACCGGGAAAGATTATAAGCTCTAATGTCATGACAAAGCTTTTGAAGAAATACCAATGAGGTGTAATTTCACAATTATGCTCACCAGAAGTTCCAACATCAAAATCATCTATTTCTCCAGATCTCCAAATAGTCTTGGACAATCATTCCAAGGTGTTTGAAACTCCCAAATGACTCCCACCTCTTCGTTATCATGATCATGCTATTCATTTTATTCCAGGAAGTGTTCCTCCAAACATCATGCCTTACAGATATCCTAATGTCCAAAAGATTGAAATTGAACATATGATTGCAAAAATGCTATAGGTTGGTATAATTCAACCTAGTCAAAGTTCTTTCTCTGGTCTAGTAGTATTGGTGCACAAGAAGGATGGATCATGGCGCATGTGTCCAGATTATAGGGAGCTAAATAAGCTCATTATAAAGATAAATTTCACATCAATATGATTGATGAATTATTCGATGAATTACATGGAGCAATTTATTTCACCAAGTTGGATCTTCGTTCAGGATATCATCAAATTACAATGAAGACTGAAGACATTTTGAAAACAATATTTCGAACTCAAGAGGGTCATTATGAATTTGTCTTTCATTCCTTTTGGAATTACCATTGCACCTTCTACATTTTAAGGGTTGATGAATTCCATTTTCAAACCCTTCCTTAGAAAATTTTTGTTAGTGTTTTTTGATGATATAGTAATCTACAATAGGTATTGGAAGGATCATGTTCAACATGTTAACAAGGTGCTCAAACTATTGGAGGAGAAACAATTATATTCAAAAACCTCCAAATGTTTCTTTGGAGTACAAGAGGTGGAATATCTAGGTCATATTGTATCTCAGGAGGGTATTAAGGTAGAACGTAACAAAATTAAAGCCATTAAGGAATGGAATGTCCCCACAACCATAAAGCAGTTGCAAGTATTTCTCGGGTTAACAGGATATTATCACAAGTTTTTAAGAATTATGGGAGAATATGAGCACCTCTGTAATATCCCTTTTTAGGGTGGGCCGAACCACGTGTCTGAGGTCTGCGTAATGAGGGGCTATTTAGCTGCCGCCCTCAGATGCTTCGGTGGGCTATTTAGCCCACCCTTATCGCACTGGGTTGCTACCCTCCCTAACATTCTAGGCTTTTGGTGTAGTGTTTGGGCCTTTGTGGTATCAAATCCGAGGTCTCGAGGTCAAGACTCACGGAGCGTGGTGGGTTGTAATATCCCTGTTTAAGGCATCCCTAGCCCTACCACATGTCTGAGGTATGCATAGTGACGGGTTGTTTAGTTGCCGCCCTTAGATTCTCTGGTGGATTATTTAGCCCACCCTTATCGCACTAGGTTGTTGCCCTCACTAACAGTCAAGGATTTTTCTCTAGTGGTTGGGCCTTTGGGCAAAAGGTCTGTAATATTCCCTTTTTTGGTGTCACCTATGATAGGATTAGGTTGGACTTCCAGAGTTAGGAGCAGGTAGGTCATAGGTACAAGTTGGTGTCATCAACGGGCTTAGGGGCTTTTTGGAGGAGTTTTGAGGAGTTTCTATGAGGTACAGTGGCATTCACTTGATATATTCCATAATTCAAGTAGTTTTCCTTTCGTTCCAGTGCATTTCGACAACTTTCAGAAAATTCAGTTATTATTGGGACTAACTCAATTAATTATGCCTAAAGTGGCATTTTGAGAGGAATTCTTGGAAAAACACCTTAGTGTAATAGCTCATTGGAACTGGGGTGAGAATATCTGCAGGATGGGATGGCTAGGAGTGATTTTTAGTGGCCTGAGGAGGCATGGTGGCCAATTGACCATTTTCATACATTAAAAAGGATATTTTAATTAAAGGAAATGTGTTCAATGAATAAAATAATAATAAAATAAGGCTCTATAAGGATCCAGGAGATCTATAAAAGAAAAGGTGGAGGTGATTGAGGGATATATTTGGATCATATCATTTTCTTGTGCGAGAGGTTTGAGACGTGGTTCTCTACTTTAGCAATAGTCCTAGGACGGAAACCCTCGGGTGATTTGTGAGTGTTGGACGGAAACCAAACTCTCTTTGAGGAGACTTCATTAAGAAGTTTTGCGGAGCTTCAGAGATATTGGAGTGAGGATATTTCAGATCTTCAACAGGCGCTTCAGTGGATTCAGTGGTAGCTGTTGCCAGAGGGAGAGTGCAACAGTTCAATTTTGGAGGCCATCGCAGTGTACCACTACAACAGATTATATTGTTGGTCAGTTCTCCATCTCAGTGCTTTTTGGGTCATATCTATATGTAATCCTTGTTATTATTTATAAAAAATATGAGATTCTTCATGTTCTATGTGGTATCTGATTGTAGTGTTTTATGTGTTTTTATTTTACATGGCAATATTCTGTTAAATGCATGTTGATTTTACGACATAATTTGGTGTTTAAGTAAATTTATGAAAATTTAGTAAAATATCCCATTTTGGGATTTAAAGTGGTATTAGAGCCTCGATTTTGGCTCATCCTGCATATTTTCCATTTTCAGTTGTAGCTATTTTGGTTAGAAGGGCCTACGCAGTCATTGGGGGAGGCTCATTTTTGGGAGTTGCATTGGTGGGATTTTAGAGTTGGGGTGTTGGGAGATTGATAGGAGAGCCATTTGAGGAGGTTGGATGGGATTTTGGAGAGAAATGATTGAGAGTAGCAGTTACAGTGCCAGAAAATGAAATTGGAAGAGGGTCAAACTACAAAGGGTCGGATTTTGAAGGTTATAATTAGAGGAAACCCTTTCTAGGTTTTTCTAGGTTTTGGGCAAGGATCACCTTCTCAACTTCCTAGAATTTTCTGAGAAATTTTCAATGGGAAAATCAGAGGACGAGGTCAGAAATCATTATAGTTTTTGAGCAGCAATGAAATTTTTGGAGGAACTTGCTATTGGGGTCAATCGTGATTTGGAAAAAAACCATTTCTAGGTTTTTCTCGGTTTTGTGAAAGGAGTTTGTGGTAAAAATTTCAGAATTTTTTGGGTGATATTCGGGTCTGAAATCATCATTGTTATAATATAGCGAATTTTTGGTTTAGCTAGGATTTCACACTATTTGAACATTTTGGGTCAGTCATAATTAGCCCAAAACATTTTTAGGTTTTGTCGGCCATGGGTCAAGGAGTTGGCTCCTAATTTTGTAGAATTTTTGGGGGAGTTTTGTGCCCCAAACATACAGAATTATTTGGTAGCTAGTGGGGAAGGAGTAAGCTTAAATTTTGGGTCCCGGGTGACTGGTCATATTTGCCAAAATAATTTATGTGTTTTTCTGGGTTGTGGTGGAGATCCTAAGAATAATTTGGCAGAATTTTCTAAGCACTTTTGGAAGCTCAAATAAGGGTTCCTTCCAGCCAGCAGTTGCAGAATTTCCAAAGTCGGCGTAGAGCTTGAGAAGAGATCATTTCCTTGCATCTGGGGTAAACATTTTCTCACCTGAGATTGTTTAGATTGATTTGTTAGGATGAATTTATCTTGTGGTGCAAAAATGATTTTTCTAGAGCCCAATTTGTGCAAAAATCTTAGAAAAAGCTTTAATGACTCAGAAAGAATTCAATACCAGCTACAGTTTGAAAAATCACTTGCACAAGGTGCTTGGAGCTGCAATGCTTCATTGGATCAAAGAGAAAAACCAAACAACTAACCCTTTTCAAAGGGGATACATGCCATCCTACAGTTAGAGAAGACAAGGGATTTGAAAAAAGAGTTTGAGATAGGGAATTGGCTCTCTGCACTTGGATCTTATTTGAAGAACCTAAAGATGACCGCAAAAAATTTCCTTAATTTGGAGAAGCTAGAATCACATCTTCTTAAAGTGAGCCAATCAGATTTGAGGGCCCTAAATTGGGCACTAAAACCAACAATGCTTGCTTTGATTCATCCAATTTTCTTGGAGCATCTTTGTGAAGGAGTCAGACTTATAGTAGCTTCTTATCTTAGTGAGATTATGAGAATAACTTCACCTATGCTTCCTTATAATGATGACACTATGCAAAAAGTTTTCCAACTAATAGAATAGAATCTTCAGGATCTACATAATATCTGGGGTCTTGCCATTCAGAAGAGGATCAAGATCTTAGAAATCATGGCTGGAGTCATCGGTAACAATGATGACATTTTTAGGATGTTTCAAACCATGTTGTTGACTGTTTGGCGGAGAGAACAATTGGTTTTACCTATTGCTTATAAATTGGCCGAGATTTTGGTTGAGAAAAACATTGGGTGTTTCAGGAGTGTTGGAGTTCCCATGTTTTGGCAAATTTGGCAATACCAAAAGATGAGACAACATCAAAACCACTTTTAGACCTCAGGATCTAGCCCTCCTGGGTCCAGAGAGGGATCTCTTTATATAGGCAAAGGTTTATGTCTTTGAAAGTTCTGTTTTAAATATATGAGGCTAGTTATAGGCACGAGGTTTGTTTGTTTGTTTGATTGTTTGTTTGGTTGCTGGGAATCAGGAAGGAAGGGTTTAGTATAAGACAAGGATAAGCAAAGAGGATTTTAGGTAAAGGAGAGATAATTTAGGGAACAGTCGAGGCCATTGGGCAATGGAGTCAGGAAAGGGTTTACTTGCTATTCAATATTCAGGCTTTCAATTGGGCTAGTCATCTAAAGCATTGGATCTTAAAGATGATAGTGTGGTATGAAATGATTGGAAAGAAAGTGAATGACATGGAAACCTCCAAGGTGACCAATTAGGAAACAGATCCAGGGACTTGACATGCCATTAGACACCTGTGATCCATCTCCTAAAAGGTTAACTCTTCAGGCAAAGGAAACATTAAAGATTTAAAAACAAAGGTGAAAACCTGAGATCAGAGAAAAGCTTTGAACTTTCAATGCTTCAGCATCCAACTTAAGGGAACTTAGAAAGGTTCAATTGATTGAAAAATACCCCAATGAGACATAATCAGCGCTCTAATACTCCCAGTATCCAAATTCTTTCAATTAAAACCCAACAAGAACATCTAAGCACAGATTCATTAATTCATACATCAGCTAGCAGTGAACATTAGCTACTACACTGGTTAAATTAACTTGAATCAGTACTCGGATAACACATATGGAAAAAAACATTGAAGGTAGGGAGAGCAGAAACATAAGGTACCATGCAAGGGTAAATCCTATGCCAGATTTCTGATGTGTACCAGAAGAAATGAAATGTGATGAATTACAAAGGAAAACAAAGACAAAGATAGAAAAACATCACCGCTGCTTTAAATCGGGATACAAAGAAATGTGCTTGTCATATTAAAGAGAAACACTAGTCATGTACAACATTGCCAACGACTTGATATTTAGTTTGAAAACATCTTCCTCAGCTTATCTTACAACTTTACACAGAGAACTATATCTCAAGAGAAACAGCTTAAAATTCACAGATATCCTATCAACAACCCTTACAATGAGTTTCTTCATGAGTTTTATAGCTGAAAGAGAGGCAGAGGAGGTAGATGAAATACTAAATGAAACATTAAAGTAGAGTAGAAGAAGGGGGCTGGAGGCCCATTCTATCTTAATATCAACACATTAATCTTCGGTACTCTTTGGATGAAAGAGCGGTCTTCGACAGGCTGAAATTTACTCCAAGTATTTTCTTGACGTACTTTGGTTGTAGTATTATGCAGTACTCTGGTGAATAAACAAAAAGGTAGATAAATGACTTTAAGGTCTACCATGCTGCATAACAAATGCTCTGGTAGCATAGGATTGTTCAGTCAGGGTGGAAATCTTCTCAGGAACACGGTATAGAATGGAAACAGTATGGGTACTGTGTCCTTTCTCAAGAGGAAACTCCTGCTGATGTGAAACACTATCAATATTGTTTTTTGTGCTTTAGGCCTCATTAGGCCTTATATGTTAATCATGGGATCTTTGATCTTGTACATTTTTCCTTTTAAACATTGAATCAGAGCTTAAAATCTTTAGTTACAGGCATTAAACTCTCTGATTATCCACTGATACTCTTTGCCCCTTCATTACTATCTCTGTCTGTGAAATTTTAGCTTTAATGGTGATGGAGAGGTTTTACAAAGTTAAATTTTGTACTTTGATGAAAAATTATGCTGTAACACCTTCCCAGGTGCTTCTCTGTGATCACAGGCTCTGAAAAGGCTTCATATATGCTCTGTGTCACTATAATAGTGACTGTGGGCAATAGCGGTTTACACCGCCTGTATCCTGCAAAACACACAAACATGTTAAGAAATCAATGCATGGGGGAGAATGGATGCAGTGGAATGCTATAAGGGTGGTAGCGCAGCATGGTGGAAACGTTGGAAAAATGCAAAATAATGGTGAAAAATGTAGCCGATGAAGGTTTGGATGAAAGATGCATGTGGACCATTAGATCATATCTAGAGGTGATGATCGACAGTGGAGAATGATTAATGAAATGACTTTGGATGGTCGGGAGAAATGCAATAAACGTTAACGTAAAACATTAAAGTCCTAATGTTGGTGGAATGATATTAGCCTTCGATGTAAAACATTAAAATTTCAATGTTATATGACCGAAGTCTAATGCTGGATGGAAAAATTATGTTTTAATGCAAAGCCTAAGGTTACGACCTTTGAATGCAATACACGGGAAATGCAATGAAAACATATGAAACAGGCTGATATGGTGGGACCCGGTCATGGGCGGAGGGCGATTTAGTCTGGACCGTCGGATCTTAGGAGGAGATCGATGGCTGTGATGATCCAATGCAATTCTGGGGTCGCGCGATGAGAAATTGTGAAGGGAATGTGAGATGAACTGAGAGCCGTTGATCTGAACAGATCAACGATCAGGATCTGTTAATAGACTTTTGGGCATAGAAGTGGGGAAGTGGTTTGGGATACAAAACCTCTATTTTCGCATGGATGGAAGGCAATTTTCACTTTTTCAACGCGATATGGGTCTTTAGCTGACACGTGGCTCTGGAAAACCTCCCATATCACGTAAATTTTGGACATTAAGCACCAGACACAAAAATTGCTCGATATTGTTGTGGACCGTTGGATCTGGGCCCGCAAGATCCGACGGAAGTGGAGGAGCACGATACGAGGAACATTCAAGGTCAGTAAAGTGGGGGCGAATGAACGGTGGTTTAGCTATGGACCATCCGATCTATGCGATGGACGGTTGAGATTTGGAGAGAGAAACACAGGTGAAGGATTATGGTTAGTGGACGGGAGAAATCTGAGCCATTAGATCATAAGGGATGGACGGATGCGATCTAATCAGAGGGGAGCGATGGAAAGGCCAAAAATCTGATGGGCGGTGGTACGATTGGCTCTAGACCATTAGATCTACGGGGGATCGACGGCTGTGATTGGGTCGGAGGGTGACCAATCAGGGAAGCAGGGCAGAATAAGAATAAATCAGGGTTGTTGGATCTAAGGGATTTAACGCCGGAGATTCAATCGGGGTGCACCAATCAGGAGGGATCAGTAGTGCGGGATTGGTGCGATTGGCGGTGCTCCGATTACGCGATAGCTGTCGGATCAGGGTGGTAGATCTATGATCGGCATGCAATCGGAGGGGTGACAAAGGGGAGATGCAAGCACGATGAGACTTGCGATGACCATTGGATATATTCCAATCAATGGCAGAGATTGTCTCAAAAGCCGACAGATAAAAACACCATCGCATCAGAGATTTTAACTTTACAAATAAAATGTGCTTCGCTCCAAACTTCTGATGCGATAAGCTCCATATGCGTTAGCGCTTGGTCCTAGGGCTCGGGTTTATGTGGGGAAGTGGTTAGGGGCTTGCCAAAAAGGGGCTAAGCCTATTTTATAATAAAAATGGGATTTTTAGCTTAGAAACAGAGCTTTTAAGGCTAAAAAGAGGCTTTCGGAAGAGGTAACAACGAGATTTAAAATAAAATGAAGGGATTTCACTTGGTTTAAAGGGGGAATTAGATGGTTTCGAAGACTTAGGAGGGATTTTTGGGGGTTAAAGGGAAAACTTTGAAAATGGGAAAAATGGGTTAAAATGGGAAATTTGCAGAGATACAAAGGGGCAAATGGAGGCCTTTCTGAGCACAAGTTTTTCACAGACAGTGAGGCCTTTTTGGATGGAAATAGTAGTGAGGATCTTTTCAAAGGGAAGAAACACACAGAGGCTTCAAGGATGAAATATTTTCATAGGAAATGTATCTCTTGAAGGCTCATAAAACAATTTAGCCACCTATTTTCTTAACAAAATTTCATAGGTGGCTAACAGTGGCTCCACATGGGGATGGCTTCTTCTTGAAGGAGTCAATAATTCAGAAAATAGATCTTTGGAGTAGGCTAGATGCCTGATATTTGAACCATCTTCCTTCTTTGATTCAGCTGTACAAACATGATGGAATTAATCAACAGAATCATTCCCCAAACAATCTACCTACCCATCCTACACCCCTAGCATTTTTTCTTCAAGGTGCATTTGAATTGGCAGACCTTCTTCATCATTATTTTTATTGAAAACAGAAAACACACTAATCTACTTCTACCCTTATCACTCCATAAGACCAGATTAAACTATTGGCCTCATATGTTTCTCTACCTAATCTAATATCTACTAGGATTTGATTGTCCAGCAGATTTCTTCTCTACATTCTACAACAGAAATTTAAAAACAGTCAAACTAGGATTAGACAGTCTAGTTTGCTGTGTATCCAAGGCATAAAGACAATTTCACATGGACCAAAATTGTAGAAAATTGGAAACAAGATTTCAAAGGATTGAAATCTTTGAAACATTTGAAGCATCCTTCTTTTCTTCGTGACTCAAGTTTTGAGCTTGTTAGAGGCACTTTCTTCTTCGTTTCAGCTCCAGTTTTTGGCTTGTTGGAGCTGATCCCTTTTTATCCTTTGCTGGTTCAGATTTTGATCATGTTAGAGCCAATATTTTGCACTTCCAAGGTTCATGTTTTGAGCATGTCTGAACCCCTTTTTCTCTGTTTTTTTTTAAACATTTTCCCTTTTTCTTGAAAATAAAACACAGCAATGGTATTTACAATGGAAATGAAAACTGGAAATCAGAAATCAGCAGTAGTAATGCTTGAGCATCCTGCCATTGACAGGACCCCCAAACAGCTCTGTACCATCTAGCTCTTGCAGAAAAAGGCATTTGGACCTACAGTGGCCTGTATGATGTAAGGACCCTGCCACGAACTATCGAATTTGCCATGCTTTCCTTTGTCTTCTCTCTTAGAGTCCCACTTTAAAAATTTATCTCCAATTTTGAAGTCACGGGATTTTGTTCTTTTGTCAAATAACTTCTTTATATTTTCCTAAACTTTCAGAGCTCTATTATAGACCTCTTCTCTTGTTTGTTGGAGATGAATTGTTTGGTTAATCCTCCTTACCATACTGTACTTTTATGTCTGGATCTCTTGGACTAGTTTAATCACTGGTACCCCAAGGCTGGTTGGAAATACTACCTCTCTTCCATACACAAGTTGATATGGTGACATGCCAATGGACTTCTTTGTTGTAAGCCTATCAGCGCACAAAGCATGCACTAATTGTAGAAATTTTAATAACTGTTTAAATTATTCACCGAGATTATCCTGATCACACACTATTTGAGCTTCATTCATAATACATAACCTCTTCTACCATTGATCATTAATTGTGGAGATATAAATAATCGCATGCGCACATTAAAACCATAAACAATCACACATATAAACACAGTATTTATGGGAAAGCTTAAAGCTGAAAACCCCCAGCTATCTGTATATTATAATGATAGAGATCATGTAACAATCATTGTACAAACTCCTCACAAGCTCTCAGCACAATCTCCAATTGTTACACACTACACAAGCTCAGATCTAGCAAAACACATGCTCCAATCTGCTCCACCTATTAGCCTGCCTCTACTACACAATCCAAGATGAATAATAGCCCAATCCAAGTTCGAATCCACCTAATATGCACTGCGCAATCCTCATTGGCATCTCCATCAATGTGTGGTGCAAACTCATGCACTAGTATAGTCACAACTGATAGTCACACTGCTCTTTCACCTACCTCTCCACTGGTCTCCACTGAAACTGTCCATGCACTGAAGTTAACTGATGTATTCTTTAGTTGATTTATGAGTTAATAATTAGTGAATTAATTAATAATTAATTCACACCACTCTCACTAATTGTATCAATTAGTTAGACTAGATACAACTAGCTCAACTATGTTTAACTGAGTTAAACTGAACACAACTCGATCATCTGTCTCATAAACTCCACCAAACTCTGTCACATGAGTTCTAACTGAAGTCAACATGCAATAGCTCCACTAAACCCTAGGAATAGCGTAATTCCTTATGTTAGCTGCATGTGCCACATCTGTGCACTTAACTGAAGTGCTCCAAGATGATAAGATAATGTTTAGAGTCCAAATATTATTAAGAGCTAATAATATTCGACATATCTATTTTTAGACTGACAATCTAAAAATAGATTCCGCCTAGTATGTCTAAAAATAGAAGTCCATCTATTTTTTCCGACTCAACCAACCATCCACAAATAGCATCATGCAACTCATAGAACATGATCCATATGTCTAAAAATAGACATAGTCTGAAAATAGACATAGTCTGAAAATAGACTTTGCGCCAAAAATAGCCTACAGGCCCACTTAATGAAGGTGACTTCTTTCCACTAAGCTCATCATCTTGTTGCAATATAAACACTCCCTCTCAAAAAGATATGGATTATCTGCAACCCCTATCCTGCCACTGTGGTATTCAAATTTTCTCCTGGTGAGCGCCTTCATCAAGATATCAGCATCCTGATGCTCCGTGGGAATGTATGAAAGTAACATGATCTTCCGCTGCACACAATATCTTATATGATGATACCAGATGTCAATGTGTTTAGATCTATCATGAAATACTGGATTAACCAAGAGTTTGATGCAACTCTGATTATCACAATAAATCATAGTGGGCTCTAAGTGTGAACCGAACAACCTGACCAGGATCTTCCTCATCCATATAGCCTCGCATGCAACCAAAATTGCTACCATATACTCGGCCTCTGCTGAACTGAGTGCCACAGATCTCTGCTTCCTGCTGTACCAAGAAACTGCTATCGACCCGATACTGAAAATCCCTCCAGATGTGCTCTTTCTGTCCATTGGGCTCCCTGCCCAGCCACATCGATGACACGATTCACCTCATCCGATTGTCTGTGCCACAATCCCATGTCGATGGCCGCCTCCCAGTATGTCTGTTGTGCTTCCCCGCGTTCCGTAAGAGCTTGGTGGTAACCATGGCTAGTGGTGCAGTTGGCCCAGCCTGTATATGTCGGTCGTGTATTCGACGGATACATAAGCGACCCTGTTAAGTCCCTCGATCGGCATCCTACCTGCGAAGTAGCATCCTCCTTCCTCCAACCACCAAGAAGAGGAGTATCAACAGGCTTGCAGCCATGCATGTTTAACTTCTCCAGTATATCTCGGGCATACTTACCCTGAGAAACAAACATTCCATCACTGCGCTGCCAAATTTCCAATCCCAAGAAATAATGAAGGAGGCCCAAGTCCTTCATTTCAAACTCTTTTTCAAGATCCTCCTTGCATGAGAGTATCAACAGCTCATCACCTGTCAAAATAAAATCATCTACATAAAGTATAATGATCAGCAATTTACCCTCCACCACAATCTGGTATAGGTTAGGATCCACCTCACTCTTGGAGAATCCAAGTCTGGTGAAATAACTGTCTATCCGTGTGTACCAAGCACGAGGTGGTTGTTTCAAACCATACAGCGCTCTCTTGAGCCTGCACACATGCGACTCACTGCTGAAGATCTCGAAACCTTCGAGCTGCTCTATGTACACCTCCTCCTCAATGACTCCGTTGAGGAATGCAGTCTTCACATCCATTTGATGAATGTGCCACCCCATCTGCGCTGAGAGAGCTAGGATCATCCGTATGGAAGAATACCTTGTGACAGGTGCAAAGGTCTCCTCATAATTGATCCCCTCAATCTGTGAAAAGCCTCGGGAAAAAAATCTTACCTTTTACTTCTCCACACTCCCGTCAGCTGCCTGCTTCACTTTGTATATCCATCTCGAACCCACCATTGATTTCCCTTCCAGCCTTGGGACAATCTCCCATGCACTGTTTCTGGCAATCGAATCATACTCTTCCACCATGGCATCTACCCATGCGGGATCCTCCACAGCTTCCTCAAAAGAGGATGGCTCTGTCACGATACACTTGCTCATAAGAGCCATGTATCCAGTATACTGGTCAAGTGACTGTCTCTGTTTGCACTGTGCTGTAGGTGGTCCTACAACCTTCTTTGCATCTTGAGCCAGTCGCTCAGCTTCTGTAGTGTGCTTCCGCCCTTTGATGGTTGGTGTTGCATGAGTGGTCTCTTCCACTCCATGAACCTCCTCTTGTGGCTGATCCACATCTTGAGGCTCATCCTTAGGAACTAATAGCTCCTCAACTGCATGCAAGTGTGGCTCCCTCTCAAATGAACACTTCATGGCTTTCTCCTCCTGAAAATTGATATCCCATCGCATAACAGTCTTGCGACTGTCTGGAAAATACACATGATAGTTGTGGGGCATATCAGTGTACCCCGCAAATATCCCAACCTCTACGGTTGGCTCCAGCTTCTTCCTGGCATCCTTCGTCACATGAATGTAAATAGGTGAACCAAAAATCCTCAAATGGGAAATATCAATATTCTTACCAGAAAACGCCTCCTCGGGTGTACTCATGCCAAGTATCCTGTGAGGAAAATGGTTCTGCACATATACTGCAGTATTGCATGCCTCTGCCCACAAGTGAATGGGTAGTCCCTGATCATGCAACATCGCCCATGCAGCACCCACGATCGTTTTGTTCTTCCGCTCAGCAACCCCGTTCTGTGTTGGGTTATGAGTTGCTATGAGCTCTCTTCGAATCCCTTCTGCACTGCAAAATTCCTTGAATTTGCCAGAGATGAATTCACCACCATTGTCTCTCCTAAGAGCCTTCACCTGCTTCCCCGATTCTTTCTCCACCAGCGCCTTGAACTCACAGAAATTTGAGTATGTCTCGCTCTTCTTCTACATGAAGAAGATCCAGCACTTACGAGAAAAATAATAATAAAATATCACATAATACATGTGCTTTTCTATCGAAGCTACTGAGAAAGGTCCACACACGTCTGTCTGAATTCTCTCAAGGATCGTCATGGCACGACTATCCTTCTCGTGAAAGGTGGCTTTCACAAATTTTCCCAAGGTACACCCCTTGCACTGATCTGACTGTGCAAGAGTGCCTTTAGGAATCCCAGTAGAAATCTGCTGCAGTATCTTCAAAGCTCCATGGTGAAGGTGGCCCAATCTCCGGTGCCACAACTCGCCATCATCCCGGCTCACCACTCCTTACCTTCTACCTTATGCTCCATTTCTCCATTCTTCAAGTAGCCAACTTTGCAATTGATAAGGTTCTTGGCTTGAACCCCTATCTTCGAACCCCTATCCTCGGGTCTCACTAGTTTCCTTCTGCGTGCGGAAAGCCCTTTCCCTACTTCAGACAACATCATATCCCTTGTCTTCTAACATCGCCACAGAGATAAGATTCTTCTTCAATCCTGGAACATGCATCACTTCCTTCAATATGAAGGGTTTACCAGACTCCCTCTCAAAGGAAATGGTACCGATACTGGTCGCACTGTATCTACCATCATCGCCCATCTCGATGTGCACTCCAAGATATTTCTCATCCAAATCAGTAAATCAATCTCGATCTCATGTCATGTGAAAAGACGTACCACTGTCCAGAAACCACACTGAACCCATCACACTTGAGACCAAGCATGTGATCAGCGAAAAATATAGCTCAAACTGCAAGGCTAAGGCCTCTCCAGCTGCAGATTCAGCAGCCTGCTTATTTTTCTTCTTCTGCGGACAATTTGTGGCATAATGTCTGTGTTTGTGACAGTGGAAGCACTTCACCTTGGACATGTCCTGCTTCTTGCCTTTCGCACCGGAATGAGAAGCTTTCTTGCTCTTCCCCTTCTTTACTTTGGCAGCCAAATATTAATTATCTTCATCAGAGTTCTTTGAGGAAGATCCATCCCTGGTACTTCACCTTATCTCCTCTTACACAAGATCCGACCAAAGTCACTCCCATCCTGGCAATTTATCCCGACCATTGACAGAGTCCTGATAGGAATGCCAACTCTTCAGAAGCCCAAGGAGAGCCAAGCTCACCAAGTAATCATCATCTATAGTCACCCCCACACTTCCCAGCTCATCCCTACATTGGATGAACTTCGTGAGGTACTTGGGCATACTGTCGCCTTTCTCCATCTTTATGTTCCTGAGTTTGTCCTTGAGCACCAACTTCCTCTAGTCGCTCTTGCTTTGGAATAAATCTGTCAAGGATTTCCACATCAAGAATGGAGAAGCCTTACCATGCAGGCTGGACACTATGTGATCCTTCATGCCCTCCAACAGAATCCTTCGACACTTTGCTGTCTTCTTTTGCCATGCGTCAAGTACGGCAGCATCACCAGAAGTAGGCTTTGGAACTTCAACATCTATGAACTCCTTCAACCCATTGTCATCCAACACTACCTCCATCCTGTCCTTCCATGCAATATAATTCGAGCTTCCCTCAAGGGCATACTCCAATCGCAATCCCTTGAAAGACATCTCAAATTTGACACCAAGAAAACACTGCTGCAAATTCGAATTCCACTAGCACAAAACTCAGCCGCTTCAATGTTTTGCAATTTCTCCAATGATCAATATCACTCTGATACCATGTAGAAATTTGAATAATTTTTTAAATTATTCACCGAGATTATCCTGATCACACACTATTTGAGTTTCATGCATAATACATAACCTCTTCTACCATTTATCATTAATTGCGGAAATATAAACAATCGCATGCGCACATTAAAACCATAAACAATCACACATATAAACACAGTATTTATGGGAAAGCTTAAAGCTGAAAACCCCCAAATATCTGTATATTATAATGAAAGATATCATGTAACAATCATTGTACAAACTCCTCACAAGCTCTCAGTACAATCTCCAATTGTTACACACTACACAAGCTCAAATCTAGCAAAACACATGCTCCAATCTACTCCACTTGTTAGCCTGCCTCTACTGCGCAATCCAAGATGAATAATAGCCCAATCCAAGTTCAAATCCACCTGGTATGCACTGCACAATCCTCATTGGCATCTCCATAAATGTGTGGTGCAAACTCATGCACCAGTATAGTCACAACTAATAGTCACACTGCTCTTTCACCTACCTCTCCACTGGTCTCCACTGAAACTGTCCATGCACTGCAGTTAACTCATGTATTATTTAGTTGATTTATGAGTTAATAATTATTGAATTAATTAATAATTAATTCACACCACTCTCACTAATTGTATCAATTAGTTAGACTAGATACAACTAGCTCAACTATGTTTAACTGAGTTAAACTGAACACAACTCCATCAATTGTCTCATCAACTCCACCAAACTCTGTCACATGAGTTCTAACTGAAGTCAACATGCAATAGCTCCACTAAACCCTAGGAATACCGTAATTCCTTCTATCAACTGCATGTGCCACATCCGTGCACTTAACTAAAGTGCTCCAAGATGATAAGATAATGTTTAGAGTCCAAATATTATTAAGAGCTAATAATATTCGACATATCTATTTTTAGACTGGCAATCTAAAAATATATTCCGCCCAGTATTTCTAAAAATAGAAGTCCATATATTTTTTCCAACTCGACCAACCATCCACAAATATCATCCTGCAACTCATAGAACATGATCCATATGTCTAAAAATAGACATAGTCTAAAACTAGACTTTGCGCCAAAAATAGCCTGCGGGCCCACTTTGTGAAGTCAACTTCTTTCCAATAAGCTCATCATCTTGTTGCAATCTCAACACTCCCTCTCAACAAGATATGGATTATCTGCAACCCCTATCCTGCCTCTGTGGTATTCGAATTTTCTCCTGGTGAGCGCCTTTGTCAAGATATCAACATCCTGATACTCGTGAGTTCTGTATAGAAATAACATGATCTTCACGTACACACATAATCTACGATATGATGATCCGGATGTGATGTGTTTAGATCTATCATGAAATACTGGATTAACCGAGAGTTTGATGCAACTCTAATTATCACAATAAATCACAGTAGGCTCTAAGTGTGAACCGAAAAACCCGACCAGGATCTTCCTCATCCATATAGCCTCGCATGTAGCCAAACTTGCTGCCATATACTCGGCCTCTGCTGAACTGAGTGCCACGGATCTCTGATTCCTGTTGTACCAAGAAACTACTATCGATCCGATACTAAAAATCCCTCCATATGTGCTCTTTATGTCCGTTGGGCTCCCTGCCCAATCTGCATCCGTGAAGCCACACAGCTTCACCTCATCCGATTGTCTGTACCACAATCCATATCGCGATGTGCCTCTGAGATATCTCAATACATGCTTCCCCGCCTTCCAAAAGAGCTTGGTAGGATTAACCATAGCTTGTGAAAGCTGGTTAACTGCATAGCATATATCGGGTCGTGTATTGACCAGATACATAAGTGACCCCACCAACTGTCGATAAACAGTGGCATACACTACCTCCACCGAAATAGCATCCTCCTTCCTCCAACCACCTGGAAGAGGAGTATCAACAGGCTTGCAACCATGCATGTTGAACTTCTCTAGTATCTCCCGGGCATACTTACCCTGAGAAACAAACAGTCCATCACTGCGTTGCCAAATTTCCAATCCCAGAAAATAATGAAGGAGGCCCAAGTCCTTCATCTCAAACTCTTTTGCAAGCTCCTCCTTGCATGAGAGTATCAACAGCTCATCACCTGTCAAAATCAAATCATCTACATAAATTACAATGATTAGTAACTTACCCTCCACCACAATCTGGTATAGGTTAGGATCCGCCTCACTCTTGGAGAATCCAAGTCTGGTGAAATAAATGTCTATCTGTGTGTACCAAGCATGAGGTGCTTGTTTCAACCCATATAGCGCTCTCTTGAGCCTGCACACATTCAACTCGCTGCTGAAGATATAGAAACCTTCGGGCTGCTCTATGTACACCTCCTCCTCAATGACTCCGTTGAGGAACACAGTATTCACATCCATCTGATGAATGTGCCACCCCATCTGCGCTAAGAGAGCTAGGATCATCCGTATGGAAGAATACCTTGCGACAGGTGAAAAGTTCTCCTCATAATCGATCCCCTCAATCTGTGAAAAGCCTTGGGAAAAAAAGCTTGCCTTGTACTTCTCCACACTCCCGTCAGCTGCCTGCTTCACTTTGTAGATCCATCTCGAACCCACCACTGATTTCCCTTCCGGCCTTGGGACAATCTCCCATGCACTTTTTCTGACAATCGAATCATACTCTTCCACCATGGCATCTACCCATGCAGGATCCTCCACAGCTTCCTCGAAAGAGGATGGCTCCGTCACGATACACTTGCTCATAAGAGCCATGTATCCAGTATACCGGTCAGGTGACTGTCTCTGTCTGCGCTGTGATGTAGGTGCTCCTACAACCTTCTCTGCATCTTGAGCCAGTTGCTCAGCTTCTGTAGTGCGCTTCCGCCCTCTGATGGTTGGTGCTGCATGAGTGGTCTCTTCCACTCCATGAACCTCCTCTTGTGGCTGATCCACATCCTAAGGCTCATCCTTAGGAACTAATAGCTCCTCATCTGCATGCAAGTGTGGCTCCCTCTCAAGCGAACACTTCATGGCTTTCTCCTCCTGAAATTTGATATCCCGTCGCACAACAGTCTTGTGACTATCTAGAAAATACACACGATAGTTGTGGGGCATATCAGTGTACCCCAAAAATATCCCAACCTTCACATTCGGTTCCAGCTTCTTCCTGGCATCCTTCGTCACATGAATGTAAACAGGTGAACCAAAAATCCTCAAATGGGAAATATCAGGCCTCTTACCAGAAAATTCCTCCTCGGGTGTACTCATGCCAAGTATCCTATGAGGACAATGGTTCTGCACATATACTGCAGTATTGCATGCCTCCACCCACAAGTGAATGGGTAGGCCCTGATCATGCAACATTGCCCGTGCAGCACCCACGATCGTTCTGTTCTTCCGCTCAGCAACCCCGTTCTGCTGTGGGTTATGAGGTGCTATGAGCTCTCTTCGAATTCCTTCTGCACTGCAAAATTCCTTGAATTCGCCAAAGATGAATTCACCACCATTGTCGCTCCTAAGAGCCTTCACCTGCTTCCCCGATTCTTTCTCAACCAGCGCCTTGAACTCACAGAACTTTGAGTATGTCTCGCTCTTCTTCTACATGAAGAAGATCCAGCACTTCCGAGAATAATCATCAACAAAGATCACATAGTACTTGTGCTTTGCTGTCGAAGCTACTGAGAAAGGTCCACACACATTTGTGTGAATTCTCTCAAGGATCGTCATGGCGCGACTATCCTTCTCGTGAAAGGTGGCTTTCACAAATTTTCCCAAGGTACATCCCTTGCACTGATCTGACTGCGCAAGAGTACCCTTAGGAAGCCCAGTATAAATCTATTGCAGTATCTTCAAAGCTCCATGGTGAAGGTGGCCCAGTCTCCGGTGCCACAACTCGCCATCATCCCGGCTCACCACTCCTTCTGCCTTGCCTACCATTGCTGCGCAGCCATCTACCTGCAATTGATAAAGGTTCTTAACTCGAACCCCCATCCTCTGGGTCTCACTAGTTGCCTTACTATGCAGGAAATCCTTTCCCTCGCTAAAGACAACATCATATCCCTTGTCTTCTAACATCGCCACATAGATAAGATTCTTCTTCAATCCTGGAACATCCATCACTTCCATCAATACGAAGGGTTTACCAGACTCCCTCTTAAAGGAAATGGTACCGATACCGGTCGCACTGTATCTACCATCATCGCCCATCTCGATGTGCTCTCCAAGATATTTCTCATCCAGATTAGTAAATAAATCTTGATCTCCTGTCATGTGAAAAGACACACCACTGTCCAGAAACCACACTGAACCCATCACACTTGAGACCAAGCATGAGATCAGTGAAAAATCTAGCTCAAACTGCGAGGCTAAGGCCTCTCTAGCTGTAGATCCAGCAACCTGCTTATTTTTCTTCTTCTGCGGACAATTTTTGGCATAATGTCCGTGTTGGTGACAGTGGAAGCACTTCACCTTGGACATGTCCTGCTTCTTGCCTTTCGCACCGGAATGAGAAGCTTTCTTGCTCTTCCCCTTCTTTGCTTTGGTAGCCAAAGTGAAATTCTCTTCATTAGAGTTCTTTGACGAAGATCCGTCCCTGGTACTTCGCCTTATCTCCTCTTGCACAAGATCCGACCAAAGTCACTCCCATCCTGGAAATTTCTCCCGACCATTGACAGAATCCTGATAGGAATGCCAACTCTTTAGAAGCCCAAGGAGAGCCAAGCTCACCAATTCCTCATCATCTACAGTCACCCCCACACTTCCCAGCTCATCCCTGCATTGGATGAACTTCGTGAGGTACTTGGGCATACTGTCGCCTTTCTCCATGTTTATGTTCCTGAGTTTGTCCTTGAGCGCCAACTTCCTCTGGTTGCTCTTGCTTTGGAATAAATCTGTCAAGGCTTTCCACATCAAGAATGGGGAAGCCTTACCATGTAGGTTGGCCACTATGTGATCCTTCACACCCTCCAACAGAATCCTTCGACACTTTGTTGTCTTCTTTTTCCATGCGTCAAGTACGGAAGCATCACTGGAAGTAGGCTTTGGAACTTCAGCATCTATGAACTCCTTCAACCCATTGTCATCCAACACTACCTCCATCCTGTCCTTCCATGAAATATAATTCAAGTTGCCCTCAAGGGCATACTCCAATCGCAATCCGTTGAAAGACATCTCAACTTCGACACCAATAAAACACTGCTGCAAATTTGAATTCCACCAGCACAAAACTCAACCGCTTCAATGTTTTGCAATTGCTCCAATGATCAATATCGCTTCGATACCATGTAGAAATTTTAATAACTGTTTAAATTATTCACCGAGATTATCCTGATCACACACTATTTGAGCTTCATGCATAATACATAACCTCTTCTACCATTGATCATTAATTGCGGAAATATAAACAATCGCATGCGCACATTAAAACCATAAACAATCACACATATAAACACAGTATTTATGGGAAAGCTTAAAGCTGAAAACCCCAGCTATCTGTATATTATAATGATAGAGATCATATAAAAATCATTGTACAAACTCCTCACAAGCTCTCAGTACAATCTCCAATTGTTACACACTACACAAGTTCAGATCTAGCAAAACACATGCTCCAATCTGCTCCACCTGTTGCTTTGCCTCCTGCAATCCAAGATGAAGAATAGCCCCAATCCAAGTTCTAAATCCACTTGGTATGAACTGCGCAATCCTCATTGGCATCTCCATAAATGTGTGGTACAAACTCATGCACCAGTATAGTCAAAACTGATAGTCACAGTGCTCTTTCGCCTACCTCTTCACTGGTCTCCTTATTTGTCCTTTGCTTCAACCAGTTAACTGATGTATTCTTTAGTTGATTTATGAGTTAATAATTAGTGAATTAATTAATAATTAATTCACACCACTCTCTCTAATTGTATCAATCAGTTAGACTAGATACAACTAGCTCAACTAAGTTAAACTGAACACAACTCCATTAACTGTCTCATCAACTCCACCAAACTCTGTCACATGAGTTCTAACTGAAGTCAACCATGCAATAGCTCCCCTAAACCCTAGGAATAGCGTAATTCCTTCTGTCAGCTGCATGTGCCACATGGTACATAACTAAAGTGCTCGAGGGATAAGATAATGTTTAGAGTCCAAATATTATTAAGAGCTAATAATATTCGACATATCTATTTTTAGACTGGCAATATAAAAATAGATTCCACCCAATATGTATAAAAATATAAGTCCATCTATTTTTCCAACTTGACCAACCATCCACAAATAGCATCCTGCAACTCATAGAACATGATCCATATGTCTAAAAATAGACATAGTCTAAAAATAGACTTTGTGCCAAAAATAGCCTGCGGGCCCACTTAGTGAAGGCGACTTCTTTCCACTAAGCTCATCATCTTGTTGCAATCTCAACACTAATTTGTTATGCCATGAATTTTTTTTCTCTTCAAGCAGCTTTTTGATAATGGTCAACAAGCTCTTGTTTGATGATTCAGCTAACCCATTACCTTGTGCGTAATAAGCAGTTGAATGACTGAGTGCTATTTGATACCTGTGACAAAAATCGATCATTTTCTTGGATCCAAAAGCAGTAGCGTTATCAGTGATTATTTTTCTTGGGCAGCCAAACCTAGAGAGGATGTGGTCTTCTAGGAACTTAATGATGATAGAATCTATGGAATTCCTAGAAGGTATGGCCTCTATCCACTTTGTGAAATAGTCTATGGCTGTAAGGATCCATTTGTGTTGTGCAGAAGAAGCAGGGTGTATTTCCCCTATGAAATCTAGGCCTCATTGTTGGAAGGGGGCCTCAAAAATAATGGGTTGTAATGGTAAAGGGAGGAACTTTCTTTTGCCCTAAAAAATCTGGCACTTATGGAAGTAAATTATCATTTTGTGGATGTCATTGAAAAGTGTAGGCCAGTAATAGCCAGCTATGAGTATTTTGTTAGCAGTGGCTTTCCAGTTTAAATGGCCTCCACACTCTCCTGCATGGAAATCCTATTTAATCCTGTCGGCTTCAGTTTCAGGAAAACATTTAAGCAATAGACCATTTGCATTTTTCCAGTATAAACATTCATTCAGTATGCAATATTTTCTAGCTTTTAACTTCAGGAATTGGGCCTTAGTTTTTGATAGATCAGGAGGGGCATTGAGGTTTGTGAGCACATAAAGGATATCAAAATACCAAGGAGATTTTTGAAATTTATCTTCAACAGTAGGGTCTGGTAATCCTTCCTTCTCATCCAAGGCATCTACCATGTTAATGTCAAGGGCCTGCAAGTTCGATTCAACCATCAGTTGAGCTAAGCCCTGACCTTTGATCAATTTTGTGGGTTTTATTTCTAGGTCATACTCTAAAATCACAGCAATCCATTTGCCCCTCTTTCCATCCGGATCTTGGGAAAAAATTTCTTTAACCACTATGTTTGGCACATAGCCTATGATGTGAGAATGCAATATATACACCCTAAAGTCTTTCAAGGCCTTAACTAAGGTGTAGGCCTGTTTTTCCATTATGTTATATTTCAAGGGTGCATCCCTCAGAGCTTTGCTAAAGAAAGAAATAGGCTATTCCATTCCCTCTGGATTTTTCTGCAGCAAAAATGCAACCACTGCATACTCGAAGGCAAAGGAAAATATCAGGAAATCTTTTGAGAAATATGGGCTGATTAGAACAGGAGTTCGGGTGAGTGCAAGTTTAACTGATTCAAAATATTTTTTAGCCTCTACATTCCACTTAATCCCCACACCTTTCTTCAGCATTTTAGTCATATTTCTGAGGTGCTCAGCTAAGTTGGAAATAATCCTCCTTAAGAAGTCAATTTTCCCAATAAAGGACTGTAACTCTTTAATGTTTCTCGGGTGTGTGATCTGAAGTATTCCCTCAACTCTCTATGGGTCTATCTTAATTCCCTTATTTGATATAATGTGGCCAAGGAGCTTACCTTCTTGCAGCCCAAATATAGTCTTCTTGAGATTTAATGACAGATCGAACCTTCTACATTTTTCAAAAACTCTTCTCAGATGTTTTAAGTGCTCCTCATCATTCTTGGAATAGACTGTTATGTCATCAAGATAGATGAAAATGAAGTGCCCTATTTCCTCCGAAAAGGCTATGTCCATTACTCGTTGGAAGGTCGCACCAGCATTCATAAGTCCAAAAGGCATTTTTACGTACATAAAAGTGCCCCATGGAGTGGTGAAAGCGGTCTTGAGTTGGTCTTCTCAGAGTACTAAAACTTAGTTATAGCCTGAGAAACCGTCTAACAGGGAGATCCTTTTTGAGCCAACTACCCTCTGTAATATGTGTTCCATCTTTCGTAAGGGGTAATTGTCTTTAAGTGAGGCTCTGTTAAGGTTCTTGAAATCTATGCACAGTCTGATCTCACCTGTTTTCTTTCTCACAACTACAAGGTTTGAGACTCAATCAGAGAACCTCACAGGAACTATTATTCCTGCCTCGTACATCTTCTTGATTTCCTTTTCAACTGTAGGTAGTTCTTTCAGGTTAATTCTGTGAAGTTTCTATTTGAAGGGTTTTTTATTCTCTTTCAAAGGTATTTTGTGTTGTATAATGTTTGTTTCGTAGGCCTTTAAGTCCTCGTAACTCCAGGAAAACACATCAACGAATTCTTTAAATAAGTTGATATATTTCTTTTTCATGTCTGCAGGTAAGGACTTAGCCAACCTTATCATCTTAGGCTTATCTTCTATGCCTATGTTGCATTCCTCGACATCAAAGTCTGAGTGCTCTATGGTGGGTTTTTTCGCTACATCATCGAAATAAAAAAGATCCTCTAAAGGTGCCAGACCTCGGGGCATGTTCTTATATTTTTCCTGCAACACCTCTATTTCCTCTTGATCTGCATTCTTATATTCTTCGGTTGGATTTCCAATTCCTTCAGTTAACACGTTTATTTCAATGTTATGGGGTGATTCTTCTTCATTGGGGGGCTCCTCATTCAAGAAACTATCATTGGACTTAGAGTCTGAATCAGAGAATTCAAACTCATTCCTTCCAATCATGAAATCCTCAATCTTCTTTTCACCCTCAAAGACTTTCCAATATTTCTCATTATCAAGCACTGCAGGCCTGTATTTGGTCTGAATGATGACTTGTTTGTCACTAGGAGTTTTATGATATGAACTAGCTATGCGGGCTAATCCATTTTCAATTATGTTCTGACTCCTAGGAACAAACACCAGTTTATACTCTATAAATGTTTTCAATAAATCCATAGCATCATTCCTATATGATCTCAATCTAGGGTGTTTAGCTGTATACTCACCGTTAACTTGTTTTATGATTAATTCAGAGTCTCTGTGTACAACTATCCTTTGGGCTCCTAGTTTTTTCAACAGATTCAAGCCTAGGATTAGAGCCTCATACTCTGCGATATTATTGGTACATTTTAAGTTCAGATTGAAGCCATGGCTCTCTGCATAGTCACTCTCTATGTTATGTAACCACACCCCTGCTCCTGCAGTCTTTCTAGTGCAAGACCCATCAAAATTCATTCTCCATAAGGGACCATTTTTAGGTTTATCATTTTTTTCCTCCCTAATGTTGGTTTCATTGTTATGCTGCAATATGGGGTCTGCATTATGGTGTGGAGGATTTTGGTCTTCATGTTGTGTATGGGTTTCAGAGAGTTGATTGGTCAGTTGTTTGCATTCTGTTTCTTGTTCACTCTAAGTTTCAGATTTAGTGCACTGTCCAGAGGATTCTTCTTCATTTTCTTCTAAGTCCAGAGTGGCCATTATGTTAAAATCTATGGGCTCTGTCTCATTATTTTTATCTCTGTTTTCTAGTTTTGGCTCTTCTAAGGATTCATCGTTGCAAAGGATAAAGGAGTCCAGATCTGTGTGTACAGAGTATAGAGGTGAATTTTTATGATTTTCAGGGCTGCTAACCAAGAATTTCATTTGTGCCTCTCTATACAGTCTCCTAAGCTCGCTAAAGATAGGGATTGTGGCATATGCCCCATCCATCTGCATCGTACCTTGAAGCTTGGCTCCCCATGACCTTGATAATAAAATACCATACTTAGGTGGCACATATGCCACTACAACATCCATAACCATACATTTTGTTGGAATATGGGTCAGGTTCACACACAGATCTTTGATTAGGCCAAGGCATTTTACTCTGCTAGAGTCGAATGAATATAAATATTTATAAGGATGGGTTATCTCTAGGCCTAACCTCTCCATAACCACCTTAGGCATTAAGTTGTGTGATTCCCTAGAGTCATGCATTGCGTTGTGAAGGATCTTGTCATGGATATTGAGACTGATATAAAAAGGAGGTACTATCCCTTCCTGAAACTTCCCTTCTATCTTTGGACCAAACAGAAGGGTTGGTTGATCATCACTTAGATTGAAAATGTCATTGTTTTCACCTAGATTCAAATCTTTCAAAATTTGGCCTTTATATACATCCTGAGTGGCCAGCTCAAAGAGTGGGACAGAGATTTTAATTTTAGCAATCTCACTCTCCAAATTGAAGGAATATTGAAACTTTGTAAGACTCAACTCTGTTTTGTTTGCCACTACTTTAGTGGCAGAATCAGTGTGCTGATTCTCATTATGTACAGTGTTGGTAATAGTATTATCAGGAGCACTAACCGTAGTGCTAGTGCTGCTAGTTGGTTGAATTTTTTTATCTATATTTTGGCTGTCTTTTTCTTTGTTATTCCCAGAACTTTTAGCTGTCGATTTGCTACTTTCAGCAGTCACTTTAGAAGCTTTCTTAGGCCTTTTCTTAATGGTAATCTTAGAAGCTTTTGGTTTGGAAGTGTCTGAGCTCTTTTTGCTCCTAAGTTCATACTGTTCTCTGACCTGCATGATAGAATTTTCAAATCCAAGCCTATAATCCTCAGATTCTAATATTTCCTCATCCCAATATGAGGGTGAGGGAAGATCTTCTTCTATGGAACAATTATGGATTGAGTTGTCTATTTCAAACGTATTTATTGTGGTTCCCTCATAATATTATATGATCCCCTCATCCTAATTGAGAAAATTCTCTTGAAATGGGGGTATGACTTGCTGATCAGAGTCCCTTTGTCTATTGGGAGTGGTATTGTTTCTCCTAAAGTTTTAGTTCTGGTTATGATTTTGGTTTCTGTTTTGATTACTGACTGAGACAACCATTTTTTCCATCATTTTCTACAACCTTTCCATGTTTTTGGATAGATGGTCATACTTGGGATCAGATGTGGAAGCTACAGTTTCATCTCTATATGTTACCCTTTTCTCAGCCCTCATTTTGGCTTTCTTTTCAATCAGGTTAGCCTCTAAAATCACTGCTCCTTTTTGCATATCTTTCAATGTGTTGTAATCTCTCTCCCTAAGCTGGTAGGCCATGTCGGCATCAAAGCCTTCGGGATATTTTACTAAAGCTATACCTTGGGGAGGTTTCATATGTGGAGGAAGGTTGTTTTAAATGCTATTAAACCTTGTAGAATAGTAATGGACACTCTCTCCTACATTTATTTTAAGGTTCTTGTACTCTACTAAGATTTGGAGAGGGTTTGTCTTGACTTCCCATTTGTTTATGAAGGTCTGATATAAGGAGGGAAGATCCTGGATACTATTAGGAGGCAGGCCCTTAAACCATTTCTTCACATCACCTCCTAAACTCTGTGCAAATATTCTCATCTTGACTGTCTCATCATCTATCTCCATATAGTCCAAAGAATCTTCCATCCTATCTACATGGTGCTGAGCCATGGTAGACTCTTTTAAAGTGAAATGTGGGGTTTTTGATTGGTAATCATTCGGTAGAGGCACTAAGGGTTGTGGTAACAACAGAGGTGCATACCAGGCTGCCATGATTATGTTTTGTGGGGGTACAGGATTAGCTTGAGCAGCTGGTATGTGGATGACAGGGATACTAGGTCCAACAGAAGTCTGTTGAGAAGATTTAGGGCAACAGAGCCCCAAGTTTTGAATGAAGTGAATATCGGGAGGTGCAGATGGAGGTGTCTCTCTATCCCCACTGTGTTGACCACTAAGAGATGTTGAACTAGGAAACTCAATGTCTGGCTGGTCTAGAGCACTGAATGACCTAGTTCTTAGTAAGCTGCTTGGTAAGTCTAGGTTAGAATGACAGTTTCATAGAGCTATAAAGTTTTCTACTGCAGAGTTATCTCTATGGGTATGTTTGGAAATAGTTAGTCTTCTAGGTGTAGGAGCTTTCTTGGGAATGCTCTCGGGGTTGTCAACTATTTCAGGTGGGTCTGGGTTAGGATAAGCTCTTGTGTGAATGGTTTTTGAAGCTAGAGTGTTTTCTTCAAACACAGGAGCTTAATCCTAATTGTTACTTCTATTATGGCTGATTTTGTATTGGAGGCAGGTCTTCCAGTGGAGTCTTATGTAAACCAAGATAATAAGTAGGCCTACTGATCACCAGTGGAGTCTTTAATCATTAAGGAACTATGGATTCGCCAGGTGGAAGGTCTAGAATGTTTCAAGAATCTATACTATCCACCACAGTGATTAACCACCAAACTAAGGCTACTATGGTCTTCTTTGAATCTGTGAAGTGTTTAAAGATGTATTTTACTCAAAGTCCCCAATGGAGTCGCCATTATGTTGGAGTTCCCATGTTTTGGCAAGTTTGGCAATACCAAAAGATGAGACAACATCATAACCACTTTTAGACCTCAGGATCTAGCCCTCCTGGGTCTAGAGAGGGATCTCTCTATATAGGAAAAGGTTTATGTATTTGAAAGTTCTATTTTAAAGATATGAGGCCAGTTATAGGCATGAGGTTTTTTTGTTTGTTTGATTGTTTGTTTGGTTGTTGGGAATCAGGAAGGAAGGGTTCAGTATAAGACAAGGATGAGCAAAGAGGATTTTAGGCAAAGGAGAGATAATTCAGGGAACACTCGAGACCATTGGGAAATAGAGTCAGGAAAGGGTTTACTTGCTATTCAATATTAAGGCTTTCAATTGGGCTAGTCATCTAAAACATTGGATCTTAAAGATGATAGTGTGGTATGAAATTATGGGAAAGAAAGTCAATGACAAGGAAACCTCCAAGGTGACCAATTAGGAAATAGATCTAGGGACTGGACATGCCATTAGACACCTATGATCCATCTCCTAAAAGGTTAACTCTTCAGACAAAGGAAACATTAAAGATTTAAAAACAAAGGTGAAAACCTGAGATCAGATAAAGGCTTTGAACTTTCAATGCTTCGGCATCCAACTTAAGGGAACTTAGAAAGGTTCAATTGATTGAAAAAGACCCTAGTGAGATAGAATTAGCACTCTAATACTCCCAGTATCCCAATTATTTCAATTAAAACCCAACAAGAACATCTAAGCACAGATTCATTAATTCATACATCAGCTAGCAGTGAACATTAGCTACTACACTGGTTAAATTAACTTGAATTAGTACTCGAATAACACATATGGCAAAAAAAATCGAAGGTAGAGAGAGCAGAAACATAGGGTACCATGCAAGGGTAAATCCTATGCCAGATTTCTGATGCGTACCATAAGAAATGAAATGTGATGAATTATAAAGGAAAACAAAGAGAGAGATAGAAAAATATCATCGCTGCTTTAAATCGGGATCCAAAGAAATGTGCTTGTCATATTAAAGAGAAACACTAGTCATGTACAACATTTCCAATGACTTGATATTCAGTCTGAAAACATCTTCCTCGGCCTATCTTACAACTTTACAAAGAGAACTATATCTCAAGAGAAACAGCTTACAATTCACATATATCCGATCAACAACCCTTACAATGAGTTTCTTCATGAGTTTTATAGCTGAAAGAGAGGCAGAGGAGGTATATGAAATACTAAATGAAACATTAAAACATAGTAGAAGAAGGGGGCTGGAGGCCCATTCTGTCTTAATATCAATGCATTAATCTTCGGTACTCTTTGGATGAAAGAGTGGTCTTCGACAGGCTGAAATTTACTCCAGGTATGTTCTTGACCTACTTTGGCTGTAGTACTCTGCAGTACTCTGGTGAATAAAAAAAAGGTAGATAAATGACTTTGAGGTCTGACATGCTGCATAAAAAATGCTATGGTAGCATAGGACTATTATGTCAGGGTGGAAATCTTGTCAAGAACACGGTATATAATGGAAACAGTATGGGTATTGTGTCCTTTCTCGGGAGGAAACTTCTACTGATGTGAAACACTGTCAATATTGTTTTCTATGCTTTAGGCCTCATTAGTCCTTCTATGTTAATAATGGGATATTTTATTTGGTATAGTTTTCCTTTTAAACATTGAATTAGAGCTTAAAATCTTCAGTTACAGGCATTAAACTCTCTGATTTTCCACTGATACTCTTTTCCACTTCATTACTATCTCTGTCTATGAAATTTGAGCTTTAATGGTGTTGGAGAGGTTTTACAGAGTTAAATTATGTATTTTGAGGAAAATTTACACTCTAACACCTTCCCAGGCACTTCTCTGTAATCATAGTCTTCGAAAAGGCTTCATCTGTGCTTTGTGTCACTATAACAGTGACTGTGGGCGACGACAATTTACACCGCTTTTATCCTGCAAAACACACAAATATGCTAAGAAATCAATGCATGGGGGAGGATGGATGCAGTGGAATGCTATGAGGGTGGTAGCGCACCATGGTGGAAACGGTGGAAAAATGCAGAATAATGGTGAAAAATGAAACTGACAAAGGTTTGGATGAGGGATGCATGTGGACCGTCCGATCATATCTGGAGGTGATGATCGACGGTGGAGAATGATTAATGAAATGACTTTGGATGGTCGGGCAAAATGTAATAAAATTTAACATAAAACATTAAATTTCTAATGTTGGCGGAATGATATTAGTCTTCGATGTAAAACATTAAAATTTCAATGTTATATCACCGAAGTCTGATGCTGGATGAAAAAATTATGTTTTAATGCAAAGCCTAAGGTTAGGACCTTTGAATGCACTACACGGGAAATGCGATGAAAAAATATGAAACGGGCTGATATGGTGGGACCGGTCATGGGCGGAGGGCGATTTAATATCGACTGTCGGATCTCAAGAGGAGATCGACGACTGCGATGATCCGATGCAATACTGGGGTCGCACGATGAGAAATTGTGAAGGGAATGCAAGATAAACTGAGAGCCGTTGATCTGAATAGATCAACGGTCGGGATCTGTTAATAGACTTTTAGGCATAGAAGTGGGGAATTGGTTTGGGATATAAAACCATTTTTTTCTTGCGACCAGAAGGCTGGAAGGCGGTTTTCACTTTTTCAAAGCAATATGGGTCTTTAGCTGACACGTGGCTCTGGAAAACTGCCCATATCACGTAAATTTTGGACATTAAGCACCATAAACAAAAAACGTGCGATATTGCTGTGGACCGTTGGATCTGGGCCCACAAGATATAACGACGATGGAGGAGTGCAATACGAGGAACATGCAGGGTCAGTAAAGTGGGGGCCAACGGATGGCGGTTTAGCTGTGGACCGTTCGATCTATGCGACGGACAGTCGAGATCTGAAGAGAGAAACACAGGCGGAGGATTATGGTTAGTGGATGGGATAAATCTGATCCATTAGATCATAAGGGATGGACAGATGCGATCTAATCATAGGGGAGCGATGGAAAGGCCAAAACTCTGATGGGCAGTGGTACAATTGGCTCCGGACCGTCAGATCTACAGGGGATCGATGGCTGTGATTAGGTCGGAGGGTGACCAATCGGGGAAGGGAGGCGGAATGAGAAGAAATCAGGGCCATTGGATCTAAGGGATTTAATGGTGGAGATTCAATCAGGGCGCGCCAATCGGGAGGGATCAATAGTGCGGGATTGGTGCGATTGGCAGTGCTTCGATTGTGCGATAGCCATCAGATCAGGGTGGTAGATCGATGGTCGGAATGAAATCGGAGGGGTGACAAAGGGGAGAGGCAGGAACGATGAAACTTGCAATGACCGTTGGATCTATTCCAATCAATGGTAGATATTGTCTCAAAAGCCGACAGACAAAAACACCATCGCATTGGAGATTTTAACTTTACAAAGAAAATGCGCTCCACTCCGAACTTTTGATGCGATAAGATCCATATGAATTAGCGCTTGGTCCTAGCGCTCGGGTTTATGGGGGGAAGTGGTTAGGGGCTTGCCGAAAAGGGGCTCAACCTGTTTTATAATAAAAATGGGCTTTTTAGCTTAGAAACAGAGCTTTTAAGGCTAAAAAGAGGCTTTCGGAAGAGGAAACAAGCAGATTTAAAATCAAATGAAGGGATTTCACTTGGTTTAAAGGGGGAATTAGATGGTTTGGAAGACTTAGGAGGGATTTTTGGGGGTTAAAGGGAAAACTTTGAGAAAGGGAAAAATGGGTTAAAATGGGAAATTTGCAGAGATACAAAGGGGGAAATGGAGGCCTTTCTGAGCACAAATTTTTTATAGAAAGTGAGGCTTTTTTGGATGGAAACAATAATGAGGATATTTTCAAAGGCAAGAAACACATAGAGGCTTCAAGGATGAGAGATTTTCATAGGAAATGTATCTCTTGAAGGCTCATAAAATAATTTAGCCACTTATTTTCTTGACAAAAATTTCATAGGTGGCTAACAAGGAGAGTGTTGAACAGGGAGGAGCTATTCCAATTTGGTGGATCAGGCAATAAGAACGAGTTGAGGAGGAAGGGACTTTGCTTCATCTACAAAGAAACTTGGGGACCTGATCACTCATGCTTGAGTAATCCAGATGATGTTGCAAAGGTAGAACAGGAGGTCATTCCTTCTGTATGCCAGGATGAGGACTCTTCTTCAGATGAGTCCATGGGATCATACGAGGATGCTTCTAGGGAGCGAGAGCAGTGATGCAGAGATGATGACAATAGGCTGGAGTTGTATTCTAGTGTACAAGGTGAGCAGTCAGTGGACTCTACGAGAGATACTTAGGGTGATGAGTCACTTGTGACAATTAATCCGGAGTAGCATATGATAGAGTAGGAGTCAGTAGAGGAGGATACTATGCACATCATTCATAATAGTCCTTTGGGGGAGAGCCAGAAGGAGGCTCACATTTATTATATGATGGATATTTGGCTAACCTTGGGGTCAACCATTGAGGAGGAGCAGTCAGATTCATAGACATCGAGTACAGTGACAAAATTTGCAGATCCATATCCTTTGGTGATGTTGGAAGTTGATGGGATAGTTCTGAAGGGGTCTAGTAGATAGCAGGAGCATGAAATTCCTGATCAAGAGAGGGAGGATCTATTGGAGATGATGGAGCATTCATCTTTGGGTCAACACACTGATGAGGTGTAGATAGATGCACATACAATCAACAGGGCTACAATGCTTGCAGGGAGCTACATTCTCCAGGAGTACATAAACGGGGCTTGCAACATATCTAGCCCACTTTGGCACTTTATAGAGAGAGGGGCCTTCCTCTACAGGCAGATCTCATCGGGAGACAGGACAGAGCAGCGTGAGTTGAGTATGGGCTGGCAACAACACTCCAAACGTGTTCTGTATGCAGTTGTCACTACCTTGGATCCTTCTTCTAGGATAGATTGGCAAGAGATCATGAGTTGGTACCTTCTTGATGGTACGATCTTCTTCGTATGGAGCATATAGGAGCAGGGGCCCTTACACATGGTAGATGTTACAGATTCCATTTGGCAGTGGGACATAGGTTGACATTTCTTCAGCATTCCATCCTGACTTTAGGAGAGTAGGACCAACATTGGATTGAGTTAGGGGATGGATTGGAGGGAGGTGATGAGTTGGTATGCAATTGCTGGGGTAGCTTATACAGTGAGAGGTATAGCACAATAGGAGCCAGGGAGCATTGATGCTTATTGACAGACTTCACTTCATGGGGCATCAGCTATAGCCAGAGGCAGTGAGTAGTCCGAGCCAGGGGACTTGGGCGTTGATTGACCATGGTGGCGTTAGGATCCAGGAGGATCAATTGATGTTAGGTATAGTGAGAGATTAGCTTTGGATCCCGATATTGAGGGGTCTGTTTCAGGTGACTTGACATAAGAGCTAAGCTACACCCAGGTGTTTGAATGGGATACAGGAATTGGGTCTCAGTTGCATCGGGTCAACAGGGTGGCTCACATATTTGGATTGCTTGAGGGCAAGCAATCTTGGGGCAGAAGGACTGTAATATTCATTTTTTTTGGTGTCACCTATGACAGGGTTAGGTTGGACTTCCAAATTTAGGAGCAGACATGTCACATGTATAGGCTGGTGTCATCAGCAGGCTCAAGGGCTTTTTGGAGTTTTTAGGAGTTTTTACAAGGTCCGGTGGAATTTTCTTGATATATTCCATCATTCAAGCAGTTTGTCTTTCGTTCTGGTGCATTCTGACAACTTTTGGAAAATTGAGTTATTACTGGGCCTAACTCAATTAATTATGCCTAAGGTGGCATTTCGGGAGGAATTCTTGGTAGAAAACCTTAGTGTAATAGCTCGTTGGAACCGAGGCGAGAATATCTACATGATGAGATGGCTAGGAGTGATTTTCATTGACCTTAGGAGGCATGGTGGCCAATTGACCATTTTCCTACATTAAAAAGAATATTTTAATTAAAGGAAATGTGTTCAATGAATAAAATAATAATAAAATAAGGCTCTAGAAGGATCGAGGAGATCTATAAAAGAAAAGGAGGAGGCCATTGAGGGATATATTTGGATCATATCATTTTATTGTGTGAGAGGTTTGATACATGGTTCTCTACTTCAGACGTAGCCCCAGGACGAAAACCCTCGGGTGATTTGTGAGTGTTGGACGAAAACCCAACTCTCTTTGAGGAGACTTCATTTAGAAGTTTCATAGAGCTTCAGAGATATTTGAGTGAGGATCATTCAGATCTTCAACATGTGCTTCAGTGGATTTAGTGGTATCTGTTTTCAAAGGGAGAGTGCAGCAGTTCAGTTTTGGAGGCCATAGCAGTGTAGCAGTGCAACAGATTATATTATTAGCCAGTTCTTCATCTTAGGCCTTTTTGAGTCAGATTTGTATTTAACACTCGTTATTATTTATAATAAAATATGAGATTCTTCATGTTCTATGTGGTATTGGATTGCAGTGTTTTATGTGAAATATTTTGTTAAATGCATGTTGATTTTACGACATAATTTGGGGTTTAAGAAAATTTAGTAAAATATCCCATTTGGGGATATTACAACCTTTAAAAAAATATTCATGGACTACTAAAGAAACTAAGGCCTTTGAACATATTGTTGAAGATTGCAACAAGAAATAGTGAAGGAGGCATCCTGAAACATCATTCTTGATCCTAGTTGGAAAGTGATCAGCAAAACTAGGTGGGGGCCACACAGGTGATTTTTGTCGCAAAGTCTATTTTTAGACATGTTGATCATAATATATGAGTTGCAGGATGCTATTTATGGATGGTTGATCAAGTTGGAAAAATAGATGGACTTCTATTTTTAGACATACTGGGCAGAGTCTATTTTTAGAATGCCAGTCTAAAAATAGATCAGTCGAATATTATTAGCTCTTAATAATATTTGGACTATAAACATTATCTTATCCTCTTGGAGCACTTCAGTTCGAGCTACAGATGTGGCACATGCATATAACAGAAGAAATTACGCTATTCCTAGGGGTTAGCTGAGCTATTGCATGGTTGGCTTCAGTTAGAACTCATGTGTCAGAGTTTGGTGGAGTTGATGAGACAGTTGATGGAGTTGTGTTCAGTTTAACTTAGTTGAACTAGTTGTATTTAGTCTAACTGATAAATACACTAGTGATAAGTGGTGTGAATTAATTATTAATTAATTCACTAATTATTAACTCATAAATCAACTAAAGAATACATCAGTTAACTATCATGCATGGACAGTTCAGTGGAGACCAGTGTTAGAGGTGGGTGAAAGGGTGAGTCTACTATCAGTCGTGACTATAGCTATGCATGAGATTTGCACAAAAATTGATTGAGATTTCCAATGAGGATTGCGCAGTACAAGCCAATGGGATTTGAACTTGGATCTCACAATTAACCATCTTGGATTGCGCAGTAGAGGCAGGCTAACAGGTGGAGGAGATTTGAACTTGTGACTTGTTCATATCTGAGCTAGTTAGTGTGTAACAATTGGAGATAGTGTTGAGAGCTTGTGAGGAGTTTGTGCTATGTATTGTTACATGTTCTCTATCATTATAATATACAGATATTTGGGGGTTTTCAGCTGTAAGCTTTCACCATTACATACTGTGTTATATGTGTGCTTGATTATGTTTTAATGTATGCATGCAATTGATTTTATTTCCGCATGTAATGATCAATGGTAGAAGAGATTCTGTATTGTGCATGAAGTTAAAATAGTGTGTGATCAGGATAATCTCAGTGAATAATATATCAGTTATTCAAATTTCTACATGGTATCAGAGCGAAGTTGATCATCGGATTTGTTACAGTGATTACATTTTATTTCGATAGACAGAGTATGTAAGAGGGCCAGGTAGCCTCTGGATTCATCCTTTCTTTGAAAGGTGAAAAATCCAGTAAATGCCCCTATAGTTGATCTCTATGCTAGAAATACTTTGTTCTCACAAATCAGAAGCGGTTGAGTTTTGAGCTGGTGGAATTCGAATTTGCAGCAGTGTTTTCTTGGTGTCGAAGTCAAAATGTCTTATCAAGGATTGTGATTGGAGTATGCCCTTGAGGGCAGCTCGAATTATATTGCATGGAAGGATAGGATGGAGGTGGTGTTAGATGACAATGGGCTGAAGGAGTTCATATATGTTGAAGTCCCAAAGCCTACTAATGCTGCTCAAGTTGAGGCTTGGCAAAAGAAGACAACAAATTGTCGAAGGATTCTATTGGAGGGCGTGAAGGATCACATAGTGTCTAGCAAGCATAGTAAGGCTTCTCCATACTTGATGTAGAAAGCATTGATAGATTTATTCCAAAGCAAGAGCGACCAGAGGAAGTTGGCGCTCAAGGATAAACTCAGGAAAATAAAGATGGAGAAGAATGATACTATTCCGGTATACTTGACAAAGTTTGTCCACTGCAGGGATGAGCTTGGGAGTGTAGGAGTTAGTGTGGATAATGAGGAATTGGTGAGCTTGGCTCTCCTTGGGCTTCTGAAGAGTTGGCACTCCTATCAGGACTCTGTCAATGGTCGGGAAAAATTTCCAGGATGGGAGCAACTTTGGTAGGATCTTGTGCAAGAGGAGATAAGGCGGAGTACTAGAGACGGATCTTCATCAAAGGCATCTGATGAAGAGGATTGTGCTTTGGCTGCCAAAGCAAGGAAGGGGAAGGGCAAGAAGAATACTTCTCAATCTGGTGCGGATGGTAAAGAGCGTGACATGTCCAAAGTGAATTGTTTTCACTGTCACGAGCATGGGCATTATGCCACGAATTGTCCACAAAAGAAGAAGAACAAGCAGGCTATTGTAGTTGCAGTTAGTGAGGCTCTTGCCTCACAATTTGAGCTGGACTTCTCATTGATCGCATGCATGGTGTCTAGTGCATTGGGATCAGGGTGGTATTTTGATAGTGCCGCTTCCTTTCACATGACGGGAGATGTGAATCTTTTCAGTGACTTGGTGGAGAAAGATCTCCAGTTGCATGTTGAGTTGGGAGACAATGGACGATACAATGCGACTGGCATTGGTACCATAACCTTTCAGAGGGAGTCAGGTAAACTCATTCTTTTACAAAATGTAGTGCATGATCCAGGTTTAAAGAAGAATTTGATCTCAGTCGCAATGTTAGAGGATAAAGGGTATGAAGTTTTCTTCAGTGAAGGAAAATTTTTCCTTCGGCACAAGGCAACAAGACAAGTCAAGAAGGTTGGGATTTGAGCAAAGAATATCTACAGACTTGAAGTAGATGGGATGTCTACGGAGCTTCCTACTGTTGGGAAGTGCAAGAAAGACATGCAATTGATGCTTGAGAGGGAGCAAGTTTTGCATGTAGGTATTAGTGAACCTCAGGATGTGGAGCAGCCACAAGATGAGGATCATGGAGTGGGAGAAACCACTCATGCAGAGAAATTTCGTGCCAGATGGGCAGAGGGAGTGCATGCAGCTATACCACCAGGTGAAAGGTGGGGCGACATGCATGATTAATCCCAAGAGGAGATTTCTGGGCAAGATTCATGAGATGGTGTGGATCTCTTGAATTGAACCGGGCTACGAGGTGCCCACAGAGAAGCAGTAGCATGATCAGTTGGATTGATGCAAGCAGATCAAAGTGACAGTGCCGGATACTAGAGCGCGGATCAAAGTTGACAGCAAGTGCAAGAGTGCATGGGTGCAAGATTTCAACAACGCAGTGGTTCCTGATGACATGTGCAGTTGGTACCAGCAGAAGTCGAAGACTTTGATGATAGATGCATCAGATTGATTGAGTTTTTTGGAGCCTATTCAGTTTCAGAGGAGTTACAGAGCAGATGCATGGAGTTGCATGGCGCTTGTGAAGGTTGCAGGGCGAATGCATGGAGTTGCATGTCGCATGCAAAGACAGTCCTTTCTTGTTGAGAGGGAGTGTTTAAGATGGCAACAAGAAACAGTGAAGGAGGCATCTTGAAACATCTTTCCTGATCCTAGTTGGAAAGTGATCACCAAAACTAGGTGGGGGCCACACAAGTGATTTTTGTCGCAAAGTCTATTTTTAGACTATGTCTATTTTTAGACATATGGATCATGGTCTATGAGTTGCAGGATGTTATTTATGGATGGTTGGTCAAGTTGGTAAAAATAGATGGACCTCTATTTTTAGACATACTGGGCGGAGTCTATTTTTAGACTGCCAGTCTAAAAATAGATCAGTCGAATATTATTAGCTCTTAATAATATTTGGACTATAAACATTATCTTATCCTCTTGGAGAACTTCAGTTTGATGCTTGGATGTGCCACATGCAGCTGACAGAAGGAAATACGCTTTTCCTAGGGGCTAGTTGAGCTATTTCATGGTTGACTTCAGTTAGAACTCATGTGGCAGAGTTTGGTGGAGTTGATGAGACAGTTGGTGGAGTTGTGTTCGGTTTAACTTAGTTGAACTAGTTGTATTTAATCTAACTAATAAATACACTAGTGATGAGTGGTGTGAATTAATTATTAATTAATTCACTAATTATTAACTCATAAATCAACTAAAGAATACATCAGTTAACTGCAATGCATGGACAATTCAGTGGAGACTAGTGTTAGAGGTGGGTGAAAGGGTGAGTCTACTATCAGTTGTGACTATAGTTGTGCATGAGATTTGCACACACATTGATTGAGATTGCCAATGAGGATTGTGCAGTACAAGCCAGTGGGATTCGAACTTGGATCTCATCATTACTCATCTTGGATTGCGCAGTAGAGGCAGGCTAACAGGTGGAGGATATTTGAACTTGTGACTTGTTCATATCTAAGCTAGTTAGTGTGTAACAATTGGAGATAGTGCTGAGAGCTTGTGAGGAGTTTGTGCTATGTATTGTTACATGTTCTCTATCATTATAATATACAGATAGTTGGGGGTTTTCAGTTGTAAGCTTTCCCTATTACATACTGTGTTATATGTGTGCTTGATTATGTTTTAATGTATGCATGCAATTGATTTTATTTCCGCATGTAATGATCAATGTTAGAAGAGATTCTGTATTGTGCATGAAGTTAAAATAGTGTGTGATCAGGAGAATCTCAGTGAATAATATATCAGTTATTCAAATTTCTACA